>VWZE01003753.1:12279-29768 GCA_013396675.1 Eubucco bourcierii
GTGGGATTTCTTTTTTTTCCCCCTGTTGTCCTGGTAGGCATAAATCCTGCCAGGCTCATTTAAACCCTCGCTCAGTCCTCCTTCTGTTCAGGGTCTGGAAGTTGAAGTAGATAGAGCAGAAGCAAAGCCTTGGGCCTAGGAGCACAGCACCATGTGTCAGGTGTCTGGTGCAGCTCCTCAACATGCCTGTGTGGTCACACAAGGCACGAAGCTTTAAATGCAGTACAAGGATGCTATATGCCTATCGGTCAGTTTAACTTCCAAATTAGACTATTTAAGGCGGGGGGGGGGGGGGATTTAGAAGCCAAGCCTCTCTTCAGAGATCCTCTTTTCTACACAGACAGCCCTCCCTGCACAGCAGCAAGCAGCACTCCTTAGTGCGGCTCTTCAGACTGGGAATCACCGTGGCCATCCGTTTGCAGTTTACACTGGCTCCACAGCAACTCTCTCTCCCCTTTTGTACTTCACCATGGGATCATTATCGTGAGTTTTGGAAGTGTTCTTGTACAGGAAACTAACTCAGGGATCCAAGGCATCGTGAGTACCATGTGCTAGAGTTAATGATAAACCTCTGCAGCACAGTTAGAATTTTTCCTGTTTCACATTCCTATTTTTCCAGGTTCTGATTATTTAAACTGTTTAATTACGTGTTAATAAATATCTTTTGTGCAAGTATTTCCTGTTGACCAAAAATCTAAATAATCTGAGGGAATTTCCCCCCAATTTTTGAATATTAATAACAAAAATTAATATTCAGAGATATTCATAGAATCATAGAATGGTAAGGTTGGAAGGGACCTCAAGGATCATCCGGTTCCAACGCCCTGCCATAGGCAGGGATACCTCCCACTACAGCAGCTTACTCAAGGTCTCCTCCAACCTGGCCTTGAACAGGTACCTGCAGGGAGGGAGTATCCACAACCTCCCTGGGCAATCTGTGCCAGTCTCTCACCATCCTCACTGAAAAGAACTTCCTCCTAACATCCAATCTAAATCTCCCCTCTGCCAGTTTAAACCCATTGCCCCTTGTCCTGTCATTGCAAGACCTTGTCAATAGTCCCTCCTCAGCCTTCCTGTAGGCCCCCTTCAGATACTGGAAGGCTAATATCAGGTCTCCTCGAAGCCTTCTCTTCAGACTGAAGAGTCCCAACTCTCTCAGTCTGTCCTCATAGCAGAGTTGCTGCAGCCTTCTGACCATCCTCGTGGTCTCCTCTGGACCCGCTCCAACACTTCCATGTCCTTCCTGTGCTGAGGGTTCCAGAACACAGTACTCCAGGTGAGGTCTGAGGAGAGCAGAGCAAAGGGGCAGAATCCCCTTCCTTGCCCTGATGGCCACACTGCTCTTGCTGCAGCCCAGCACTCGGTTGGCTGTCTGAGCTGCATGTGCACACTGCAGGCTCACGTGGAGCTTTTCATCAACCCAGACTCCAAGGTCTTTTTCCTCAGGGCTGCTATTAATAATTCATAACATGTTCTTAATATCTCATCACACCTGTTTGTTTTTTTTCCCAATAAATGAGTCTCCTCCTCCTGCTTCTTTCATTTCTTATACAACACGATTTTCTAAGCTGGTCACCGTGTCTGAAGCCTACTCACTTGAGACCACCCAGTCCAAATGCCCCAGTCCTGCTCACTGTTCCAAAGGACAACTCAAAGAATGATCAATACAGTCTAAGAGATACAGTGAGAGACCACACTTTAAATATTTACCCTTTACAAAAATGGTTTGAAATTAAAGTCTCTTGGAGTATGCAAGACATACAGGACAGTGCAGAAGACACAGGCAATTCTTTGCTACATTTTTGCAGAAAATGGAGAATGAACTAACATTTAGCACAAGTAAGTAGCTGGAGACTCTGTACCAAAGTTGAAGGAGTCAAACATAAAGATACTACAGCATAAAGATATCACAATTTCTACTTTGGCAGTTGCTTTTCTGTCTAAAAGCCATATGGTATGAAAGAATAATCATTCAAAGAGAAGATTAATTATCTGGGATACTTAATTTGACATTAAATCTATAGACTTAATAGAGAAAGTGATCCATCAAAGGTTCTAGACACTGGGTTCTCCACACTGCTGTGGAGATGGTAGGCAAGATGCCCAAACTGCATCTGCAGTTTAGAGCTGAGATAAGAAGATTAATGTGGATTTGTTTGGGGTTTTTTTTCTGAAATGTAAAGTTCACTAAAAATCCAGATCACAAAACAGAAGGCTTTCAGTAAAGATGTGTACTTCTAGCAAATTGCCAGGAAGTGGATGATTACTTTCTGCTGTAAAGGACATTTTTTCCACTGAAGAATTCATATACCTTGAAGAATATCCACATTCATCCTTCAGGCAGTAAAAGGAAAGCTTCCTGCCAGGATGCTGCAATGGAACAGCGAGTATCAGGTGAGGTGAGAAAAGTAGTAAATGCAATATATCTAGGCTCTGAGAAGGTTCTCAGTTTTCCTTGAACTAGCAAGTGATCTATGAAGTGCATCATGGAATTCAAAAGGTCAAGTCTTCATCTAGCTGTTAATGATTTAGCTATCCTCTGATAATGATGAGATTCATCCCTCCTAACCTTAGCTCCTTAACACCCTGTCATCAGCAGCCAGTGACAAATCCTGAGGAGATACACAAAGGGTAACACACCTATCTTAAACACATCTCAGCACCCAGGCAGCAGCTGTCTCATCCTACTGTTTTTTTTTTTCATAGTGCATAGCGGAGTTTTATCTCATAAAATTGGCGTGGCAACTAACCAAACTCTGAATTACTCAAATGGTTGTCCAGCCTTAACCAAAATGAGGACCATCCACCAACTGTTCACCAACAATATCAAGCCTGAGACTGGACTGGTGGCTAGACACCACCATTTGACCCAAAGCTTCCAGTTACCCAGTGGTTATACTGACAAACTGAAACACTGCAAAAGGCAGCCAAAATTCTGCCCCAGTGAAATAGAGACAGAGACAACAAATAATTCTTCTGTCTGTTTAGCACAGAAGATGCAGATACTGCAGAAGGCAGTAGAGCTCAAGATCCCTTTGATGGATGTAAAGAGGTGCTGAGGCAGAAACAGCATGTGGTATCAAGTGGGGAAAAAAAAGACGACACTGCTTTAGCCAAGTACAGATAAGGACAACTCACAGACTTTTAGACTGCTCCAAAGGCATAGATCAGCGCAGAGCGTTAGACTTTGAGCAGTGCTTCTTTCTTCTGTGGACAGCAGGGGCATCTGACTAATACGAGATTGCCTACGGTTCACTCTTGGAGACTTTAGAAGCTGTAAGAGGTCTCTTTATTCCCGGAGAGCCTGGGATAACCATTTCAACAGATGACACACTTATAGTAGACTATGGTCATGTGAAAGAAACAGCAGATTTCTTCCATGGAGGAAGTTCTGAATCAAATGTCCCTTTCACTGACTCCACTATCCAAGCCTTTTAAATGTGCTTGACAGTCTGTGGTCAACCACCCTTCTCAGAAGCCTTCCTATTTTCCTACACACAGCACTTTCAAGTTGCAGCCCTGTTTGCCTCCTCCCCTTGAGTGAGACCTAAGGGATTATGCTCTCCTGACCCCTTTCCAGAGCTGCTCTCTGGAATAACCCTGGTTGTGGAGAGGAGACGAAAGGGGGTTCAGCACTCCAAATGGCACAATGCCCTCAGAGCCTGTTTGCAGAGACAGAAACAGCTCTTTCAAATGAAAAGTTTTAGCTCTTTGCCAAAGAATACAAAATATAAGAAAATGGGCCCAAAAGCATTATCTAAATATTTTATTACCTCAGTGTAACCACTTCATTCCAAATGAAGAAGGATCCAGCTCATTCCTATCTGGAAGACACAGCTGTCTTGCTTACAGTGCTTTCCCTCTCTCTCTCTGTGCCTGCCTATTCAACCTGCTGGCAATGCCTTACTCCCTTTAATACAGATTTTAGGACTGAGGAAAAACAAGTCTACTCCAGGCAAAGATTGTTTTAGGTCAGGTGGATATATGCCACAGGTATTCACTAATTAGTATCCTCCCCACTGTGTACTTGAGGAGTATTATTATTGTCAGAATGGATTCTTAGCTCCAACTTTTTGTCGACCTCTTTGTTTCAGTATCTCTCTGATTAAACCTGTGATGGCTAATAGTTAATTAAGGTCTATTTATTTATCAAAAGTAATGCTTATTGCTCTTTTATGCTCCTTGGAGCCATATTAGAGTTTAGGGGGTATTTCATGAATAATTTATAAACTGAATGCTTTAGAGACTACAGTTCTCACATACGGAGACAAATGTCATGCATCCATCTTTCAAAGGTACACCCTACTAGAGAGCAGGCTTCTACCTTAATTTTTGAGCACTAAACTCAGAATTAATTTATGTTTGCTTATCTTGACTATTTGTCTTGGCCACTTGTGGTTTGTCTTGTGCAGGCAAGAAAAACTTTTGCACTGACTATTCTGAACATAACTCACAGAAGATTCTAGAGAGTTAAAAGGAAAATAGAGTTCTGGGTGGTCACTGTGGGTAGTTTAAGTAGAACTGCAGTTTTTGGCCCTACCCTGAGCCCTCCAAGGCAGCAGGGCATGGCCTGCAGACCATACACATAGGCAAATTATTCAGATCTTACACTTGCAGAACAGATGCACAACAGAAGTGCAATCTCTGTACCTGAAAAGTGAGGAAAGAAATAGACATTTATACATCAGTATAGGGCATATGAAAATACTTCCATCAGTCATATTTTCATGAAGTAGCACTCAGAGTAAGTGCTGATCAGGGGGGGAAAAAAAAAAAAAGGAACAGCTAGCACCTCCTTCATGCCCAGGTTTGCCTGCAATAGCTCAGAATAGAATTTGTTGTTTGTGTTTCACTCACATGGAAGATGTAGAATCAAAGAGCTGGGCAAGATAAAAAAATGTCACCTACCCAGTGTCCTACCAAGGGAACAATTGTCCTTATAACACCCACATTACATACTTGCTGTTCCTAAAGATATGTAACACTGCCTACTCCATAACCTCCTCTGATATCTAATTCAAGCGATTTTCACAATGTAACATTTTAACGTCTCTCATTCCTAGCAAGACTTCCAAGTACCTAACTTGAAAGCCCACTCTGATATTTTTTAAAGACATGGGTAGGTAACTAGGTTTGTTTTTTTGGGTTTTTTTACAGCAGCCATTCCTTTTGTGCTTATGCACACAAACACATTTCAGGATTATTTCATTTAAGCTCAGTTACTTTTCTTCCGACCAAAAACTCACTGCTTTCTTCTGGACTACCTCTGCTTCACAATTGATTTGAAGTACAGTGTCTAAAACCTAAAAACAGTAGTTCCACTCAGACCTTCCAGGTGCTTAATATAGTATTATTCTTCATATTTAAATCCTTGTGCATGATTTGTAAGAGCTCAGCAGTTTTTACTTGCTTCTGACTGTCCCAGGTTGGGAACTATAAGGTTAAAAAGAGTCCTTTGGGGACTGGAAGAGTGTTATTCCATCCCATAATTCTGCTATCTCTTCACAAGCTCATGGTAAGGCCAGCTTGTTCTCCTTTCCTCCCCCTCCAGCCTTGTGCCAGGCAGGAGTTGCGTTATCGGGACAAACATGTAACGATAGGCCTGGTTTGGGGCCTCCAGAGACTGTGCTTAGGCCTCTTGGATGGCAGAGGCATTGAGGGGGAGGGGGATTGAAGCACTGGCGATGACAGATTTAGTTTTGGGTTTGGTAAAAATTCAGGAGGTTCGCTTATGGATTCTGTACCTGCTTTGTAATTTCTATCTGTAACTCTCTCTCCAAATACAATTCTGTTTTTCTCCAATTCGTTTGAGAGCTTCACTCTGTCGGTTCTTTAAACCCACAACACTGACCTGTGGTCCTACCACTACCACCACATCACTTATTGCAAAACTCTTATTTTGTCAGTGTTCTCCACGGTAATTACATATATTTGTAAGCCCAGTGTGTCACCTCCCATTAGGAAGTCCTCTTTGTTTGGTGACATCTGAAAATGTAATAAGCTAACTCTCTAGCTCATCAGACCATTAATAAAAGCAAGAATAGTATCAGATCCAGAACAGGAAACTTTGAATGCTCACACAACAAACAGTTTAGTGGTGAACATGCTCTGTGTGTCTCCATATATTTTACTGCCTCTCTAGCAATTGAAATAAAGGTTCCATAAAGATTTTTCTCACTGTTTTTCCATAATCACTATATTTGTGGTTTGTAGAATCTAAGTAACTTGCCTATCAGCCTGATATTCCTTCAGATAACTGTTCAAGTCTTTTATTCTAACAACTCTAGAATAAAATCATAGAATCAAGCAGGTTGTAAGACACCTCCAAGATCACCCAGGCCAACCTATCACTCAGACCTATCCAATCAACTAGACCACTAATTGCCTCATGCATTTTTTTCTTGAACACCTCCAGGGACAGCAACTCCGCCACCTCCCTGGGCAGCCCATTCCAATGCCAATCACTCTCTCGGTCAAGAACTTCCTCCTAACATCCAGCCTAGACCTCCCCTGGCACAACTTGAGACTGTGTTCCCTCGTTCTGTTGCTGGCTGTCTGGGAGAAGTGACCTACCCCCACCTGGCTACAACCTTCTTTCAGGTAGTTGTAGACAGCAATGAGGCCACCCCTGAGCCTCCTCCCCTCCAGGCTGCACACTCCCAGCTCCCTCATCCTTTCCTCACAGGGCTGTGCTCCAGGTCCCTCACCAGCTTCATCCCCCTTCTCTGTGCACATTCCAGTACCTCAACATCTCTCTTTAATTGAGGGGCCCGGAACTGGACACAGTACTTAAAGTTATGGCCACCTAGCCCATTAAATACCAAGGACAAAGTTCACCTACCCAGCTGGCATGAAACCATCTAAGTTTTACACATACTATGTAATCTGTTCCTTATTCTTTCCTGTGGGTGCTGGTATCACGCAACCTTATTGCAGTTGACCTTTTTGTTGAAATCTGACACAAAAGGCATGACACTTGAGCCCCTCCACTGTTACCCTTAAATAGCCTTCACTTTTTCTTGAATAGCTTCTCTGATTCATAGGCTTGCAGTTGACTTTAGGGATCTGACCTAGTTTCACTTTGTGCAATATTCCTTCTTATATTTGAAGGGTGTGAAGAACTCTTGATTTATGCCACTCAGGCTCTTACTGTATTTTCCATCTTTCCTCAATGGGATAACTTGCTCTGTGCCCTTAACAGTGTTTACATAAGAAACCATTAGGTCCCTTCCTACTTTCTCACTTAGACCAACCTTCTAACAATCCTATCTGTAATGTGCATACAATAGATGTATTTAGACTAATACTATTCCAAATAAGGGCATCAAGGGATACAAGTTTGTGCTGCTCTTACTTTTTATCTTAGAAAGTTACTGAACTGTTGGATAAAGAGATTTTTCACTTAACCCAGGAGTGTTTGAATTCATCTACACTTTTCCACATCCTCTAAACAGCAGATTTCCTTCCAAATTTGAACTGAGTGATACGGAATTCATTAACAAATGAAGGATTCAAACAGTCATTAGTCATGGCCTCCAATAAAAACATTCCACTTACAGGTGAAAGATCTTATTTTTCTTAAGATGCTAGTCTCACTTTTCATTCACCATCCTTGCCTCCAATCCATTCAATATTTTTTCCTCGGAGTCATACTGATCAGTATTGAAAGTTTTGGTAATACTCTGTTCCAAATATTCCTAAGCATCTGTAGGGTTTGCTACATAAATAACAGCAGAAAAAGTCACATACTACAAAACTGGAGCTTAAATTAACCTTTTAGGTCTGTATGCATTGAGTTCTGGCTTTTGGAGGGCTGTTGCTGTATTTGTTCGTTTTATTCTGCTGCTTTCCATGCTTACCAAATTTGGATTCCCTTCACTTCAAAGTGATCCCAAGTTCTTTTCTTGAAGTAAATGCAATTTCTTTTAGACCAAGCATGGAAGTGCAAGATTTTTCAGTGCATAATACAAGGTAAGAAAACAAACAAACAAACAAACACACACACCACACAAACCCAAACTTTTCAATAATGATTCTAAGAGCAAAGAGGATCATGGATTAATCCTTATACTCAGTAAAAGTTATAGTAAAGGAATGAGGAGTGAATAAAACCATGTCAACTTTTTTCAAAACAATCTAAGTAAACTGAAGAGCATCTATGTCATATATTTATCCCCCTCTGTTATTTAACCACCTCTGAAAATCCCTGTTCTGTATCACCAAATTATTAGTGTTCCCTGTCTCTAAGATTACTGAAATAAAAGCATAACTTGCCTGGAATTTGGCTGCTGTTTAATATGCAAATTAGCAAGCAATTTTTCTCCCCATAAAAAATGATTAATTTACAATGTTTAACAAGTTTACATCCTGGACCAGACAAGATAAATCATCCACACAAAATTACACTGAAATCCAGCTGACATATCTTTAGTAAATTTGCTTTGAAGTGTCAGAAATAAGGAAGCTGGCAATTTTTAACTTCCTCCCCCTGCTAAACTCTTAAGAGAACAATACCTGTATATAACATGTTTACCTCAAATACCATTTTCAAAGAGCTTACAGAGTAAACATAACTTACAACACCTTGATCACAAGTTATTGTTGAAAACTAGCTTTCTACAAGCCAAAATATTCAGTATTTTGACTACTCAGAGTTCAAGACTTCATTTCACCCAACTGACATTCTAAGATCAAGCTAGAAAAGAGAAAAACCCACAGGTATCACAGAATCACACATTATCAGTGGCTGGAAGTGACCTCGAAATCTCACCCAGTCCAATCCCCCTGCCAGAGCAGGATCACCTAGATCAGATCACACAGGAATGTGCCCAGGCAGGGTTTGAATATCTCCAGAGAGGGAGACTACACACACACCACCCTGGGCAGCCTGTTCCAGTGTTCTGTAACCCTCACAGTGAAAAAATTCCTCCTCATGTTTAAATGTAGCCTCCTATGCTTCAGCTTCCACCCACTGCCCCTTATTGTGTCATCTGGTATCACCGAGCAGAACCTGGCTCCATCCTCCTGGCACTCATCCTTTACGTATTTATAATCATTGCTGAGTTCACCTCTCAGTCTCCTCTTCTCCATGCAGCACATCCCCAGCTCCCTCAGTATCTCCTCACAACAGAGATGTTCCATTCCCTTCATCATCTTTGTGGCGTCCACTGAACTCTCTCAAGCAGTTCTGTCCCTCTTGAATGGGGGGGCCCAGAATTAGACACAATACTCCAGGTGCAGCCTGTGATGGTTTGGGAGTTCCCTGCCCCCCATACTTTGTAAAATGACCCAGACTAGAACTCAGCCAGCTGGAAGTTAAGGACTGAAGCTCTATTTACAGCTCAGCACAATGTACAAGCAGAGATATACACTATAGACAGGAATAGTTACAGACATAGACAAGTTAAAGGTAATACAGAAACACAACTCCCCTCCCAGAAATCAGAGACCCCAGGAGGGGCCTTCTTCCCGCCCCTATACCTTACCCCAAGGTTTGCCTTATGCGCAAGGTGAGTTTGGAGGATGGGCCAGGGAGGTTAGAAATGGTTAGTGAAGATTAATCAGCAAAGAGGAGCCAGAAGCTAGACCGCCCGAGACGCTGTGACCACAGAGACTGTCTTATCTATATTTTGAGTACTTAAACATCTCAGCAAGCCTATGAGTGAAGTAGACATCATGATGTTTTCCTTTCACAGCCTACAGTGCAATTTTCTCCATTAAAATATTCCAATTAGCCACAAACCAGCACATGGTCTCACCAGGGCAGAGTAGAGGGACACTAGTTATGAATGGAATTACTTTACACCACTACCTAGAGCTTGAATAATACAGATTATCTTCAGAAAGAGAAGCTATTATGTGGTTGGCAATTTGCAGATGACCTAATAACAAGACAAATATCTCTAGTTCTCACAAATCTGTACTTCTAAAAATCCTGCTCTTTTAATTATCTGTAATCATGCAGATATGTTCAACTTAACAACTTCTTAGGATGCAGAAGATGGTACATGTGTTTCACACAGAAACCGGCAGCTGCTTTGGCCAACAGAGAACCTGATCAGATTCTATTTCCATGCTATGTGCAGTGCTGGCATAAACTGTTCTAGCTCAGAAAAAACACACATTCACAAATACACCACCTGCTCCAGATCTTTTGTGCTCAAGGCCTCAAGACTGATGGCTATTCAGAGCCACAACTCATCTCTTCATCAGCAAATCCTCATGTCACTTGTCTTAAGAGTTAGATTGTGAAAACTTCGTCTAGCAACATTTACTTAAGGAGTAATCTCCTTAACATTAAAAGGGAAATTCATTACATGAGCTACTTAAGGATTGAATAAAATCCAGCCTTTGATTATCAGTGGTAATCTTTCATTTTACACCACTTTCACATGGTCAAACAATCTGTTTTGCAAGAGTCAGGCATCGCTATTCCCATCCAGATGTAACTGTATCTTTACTGAAAAGAAGAAATACATTGTGAATTTATATGCAAATTCTAAGGGGGCAGGGGGGGAGGGGGAAGTGAACTGTGACTCAAGATTTTTAAGGGCTAATATAATTAATTTGATTTTATAATAATATCATTAATTAAACAAAGCAGAGGAAAATTTGAGGAGGACTTTCTTTCATACCCTATTTCTAGAAAAGAGTATTCTGAAATAAAATTGTTGCCTACTGAACAGTTCAGAGAAAGGCAACAAGGGTGGTGAGGGGTCTGGAGCACAAGTCCCATGAGGAGAGGCTGAGGGAGCTGGGGGTGTTCAGCCTGGAGAACAGGAGGCTCAGAGGGAACCTTATCCCTGTTTACAGCTACCTGAAAGGAAAGCCAGGCGGGGGTTGGTCTCTTCTCCCAGGCAACCAGTGACAGAACAAGGGGACACAGTCTCAAGCTGTGCCAGGGGAGGTTTAGGCTGGACGCTAGGAAGAAGTTATTGGGAGAAAGAGTGATTGGCATTGGAATGAGTTGCTCAGAAGCCTCCCTGTTCTGTTCCTGGAAGTGTTTAAAAAGAGACTGGATGTGGCACTTAGTGCCATGTTGATTAGATGGTGCAGGGTGATAGGTTGGACTTGATCTTGAAGGTCTTTTCCAATTTGATTAACCCTGTGATTGAGATTTTTTTTTTTTAAATTATGTAGAGTTTGAATATCATCCTTGTTAATGTCATATTCTGTTTGTAAGAAGGAAAAAAAAATTTATTTTTTTTACTTCCCTTGTCAGATACTAATATAGAACTAAATAAAGGTGAGAGATTCTTTACAGTGAGGGTGGTGAGAGTGGTGAGACACTGGAACAGGCTGCCCAGGGAGGCTGTGGCTGCTCCCTCCCTGGAGGGGTTCAAAGCCAGGTTGGACGAGGCCCTGAGTGACTTTTGTTAGTGGGAGGTGTCCCTGCCTATGGCAGGGGGTTGGAACTACATGATCTTTGAGGTCCCTTTCAACCTAAACCATTCTATGACTCTTAAAGAAATGCAATCTTTCCCGAATTTGCCAGATACTGTTCCTGGTGTTTATTTTCTGATCTTTAATAATCAGTGTTGATTGACTGCATGACTGACCACTGTCCCAACTAAGACCTACTAAGGTCCACAGAAAACTAAGTGGTACCTTTTGCTGTTCTTTTCCCAACTCTGTCTAAGTGCCTTTCATAAGGCATGAAAGACTCGAGTTCCAAAGATAATCAAGACCACATGACTGAAGAGTAAGCCAATTTTATGAGGATCTAGGATTCAACACTGTAAGGTTAATGTCTCCTTGTTGAAAGCATGTAATCACTTTGAAGTAGCTTCTTTGTTTTGTTTTGTGGTTTGGTTGTTTGGTTGGTTCTGCTGTTTTGGTTTGTTGTTTGGTTTTTTTTTTTAAGAATGACAAAAAAACCCAGATCCTAATTTTATGTGCCTGGGAGTAGCTATCTAAGCTTCAGGCAATACAAACGTTGCTATTACTGGGGAGTAAAAGCTCTGCATAATTAACAAACATCATCAGCCTTACAGTTCCTGTAGAATGTAGTAAGTTACTTGCCTGAAGGCTGCTCTCAGCCTAGTAAGTCTGTTTACCCTGTCCAAGATTAGATTAGTTTAATTATTATGAAAAAGACTGCTAAGATCTTACAGCCTAATTATGCAAATGTTTCTAAATGTTCACAAAAGTAATTTATTTATTTGGAGATAAATGAATCTGTTTTGTCATAAACCAGATTGCAGTCCTGGCAATGTACAAGCAGGGTTATGTGCCCTTAGGCATACCTTTCACCACAAATATCAGTGGGACCCCTGGATTACAACATTTATAAATACATAAATGTTTTTTTACCAGGTTTTTATTAGCTTTGTAAATTATAGTAATCCCAGAAAGAACTATCACAGGTTTAATACTCACCAACCTTGTTATGAAAACAGGGTTTCTCAGCAGAAGCATTTTAAACATACTAACAGTTAAAACATTCCTGGTAGACCTATTAAGATGCACCTGTTTTATTATGCTTTGGAACCAATATCTTCAAAACAGTTCTTCCCTCCTAGTACAGGCTCTTTTTGCTAAAATAACCTGCATCAAGAAAATGCTATTACTCTAAATAAGGTGGCAGTGTTCTTCTCGAGGCAGACAGTGCCAACCTTAAGTGGAAGCAACTCCTTTTACATTAGCAATTTTGTAGGTTTTCCTCATGAACCTTAATGCAGCTCAGAGATTTAATTCTTCATCTATTTGTAATTACATGACAGCACATGAAATATATGCAGAAAAACTGTTCTATATTTAGCTACCGCTCTAGTTTCATTGCTGTTATTGTGGAGACGACCCCTAGGCAGCACACTGCTGCCTTCTGTGAACCCCTGCACATTCAAGGCAGAGTATTTACATTTTTGGAATGGCAGACACTTAAAATCTGATCTTGATCACAATGGAAATGGAAAGATTTAACATGTTGCACAGCCTTGTAAAATGAAGTGGGGCATAAGCTCAAAAGAAAAGTGGCCTTTAGAGATTTCATGTCTTTCCTCACTCCATGAGGCAACACATCTATTGGCAGGGGCTATTATTGCACTCCAGAGTATATCTCTTGTGATGGTTTGGGAGTTCCCTGCCCCCCATACTTTGTAAAATGACCCAGACTAGAACTCAGCCAGCTGGAAGTTAAGGACTGAAGCTCTATTTACAGTTCAGCACAATGTACAAGCAGGGATATACACTATAGACAGGAACAGTTACAGAAATAGACAAGTTCAAGGTAATACAGAAACACAACTCCCCTCCCAGAAATCAGAGACCCCAGGAAGGGTTCCCAACCACCCTTCCACCTTCTCCCCACCCCTATACCTTACCCCAAGGTTTGCCTTACACGCAAGGTGAGCTTGGAGGATCAGACAGGGGAGTTAGAAGAAAAGTGCTTAGTGAGATTAATCGGCAGAGAGAAGCCAGAAGCTAGACTGCCCGAGATGCTGTGCCCCAGAGACTGACTGTGTTACCTATGTTTTGAGTTCTTTTCTTATACATCTCAGCCAGCCTATGAGTGAAGTAGACATCACCATTGTTTTCCTTTCACAGCCTGTAATATAATTTTCTCTATTAAAATACTCCAATTAGCCTCAAACCAGCACACCTCTCCAAGTCTCATAGGCATCAACTTCAGAGGGAACAAAACTACAGGTGCCTTAAAAACAATAAATGTGAAAAATTTAGCCTGACACTGGTAGCAAATCAGGTGGTTAACATCTCTGTTAAACTGGGACGTTTTGAGCCAAGTTCATGTGAAGTGTATTGTCAGTTTGACACAGTAATGCCTTCTATCATCGGTGTTTATTTTCTATGTGAGACAACAGCGTGACATTTTATAGGAAACATATTACACTGAAATCAATGCAGAGTGACTTCTTGATTTGTTTATAAATTAACCATTCCTTAAATAAGCAGGGCAACAGCTCTGTATGGGAATTATACCCACAGTTCTCCTGTGTATTAAATGGAGGATGTGAGCGATGATTTTAACTGGCTGCTATGACATCACCATTATCATGGATATTCAAGACATTAGAAGCTGCTTGCTGTCAGTTAAATGATCACATCTCAAGTGCACCTGCTTTATAATTATTCATTTGGAGCAGGATCATTAGCATATTCCTTAAGTCATTTACAGGCAATTTGATTCTACAGTAATGATTTTTCCCTCTTTGTAACAAATTAATGAGATATATATAAATACATGAGTACAAATGAAATTCACACAATTCATACCATAATTAGTGTATACCAAAGATCTGAAGGTTTTTCCTGTGGTAGGCAGCTATTCTACAACCACTTAACAGCTACTGCACTAAATATGATTCTTTCAGAAAAAAGAATACCTCCAATGGTGAGGAGGTTCATAGACATGGTAGCTGTTGGCACTTTGGAAGTAGCATTTGTGGTGCAGGTTTGACAGTTTAAATTCTAAAAGTAGAACCTCTAAAGAAGCTGCAGGTTTTTTAAATCTATCTGTTCATCTATAAAAATCACAGAATCACAGAACATTAGAGGTTGGAAGGGACCTCCAGATATCATAAAGTCCAACACCTCCTGCCAAGGCAGGGTCCCTAGGGCAGTTTGCACAGGAACACATCCAGGTGGGTTTTCAGTCTCCAGTGAAGAAGACTCCACAACCTCTCTGGGCAGCCTGCTCCAGTGCTCTGTCACCCTCACTGTAAAGAAGTTTGTCCTCATGTTGAGGTGAAACCTTCTGTGTTCCAATTTGAAGCTGTTGTTCTTTGTCTTATTCCTGTGGAGCACTGAAAAGAGATTGGCTCCGTCCACTTGACACCCACCCCTCAGATATTTGTACACATTGATCAGATCTCTTCTCAGTCTTCTCCAGACTCAACAGCCCCAGGTTTCTCAGGATCTCTTTGTAGGGGAGATGCTCAAGCCCCGAGTCATCCTTGTGGCTCGGTGCTGGACTCTTTCCAGCAGGTCCCTCCAGTATATATCCCTCCAATATAATGAACTTGCTCCAGTTTCAAACACATATAGTTGTTACTGGCTAAATAACTTTGACAGCCATATGGTTAATTGACAAATGAATACAAATAGAGTAGCACATTGATGTACCTGCAACACATTTTAAACACTGGTAACATATTTTAGGATTTTCTGCATTTTGCATGCTGACAGAGCTTGCCTAAAACTGTAAAAATGCCATCATTAGTGCAAGATAATGCTGATCTAATCTTGGCTTGCATACAAAGCTCTTTAGAGAGGACATTGCTGCTGGGCTGAAGGATGCTGTAAGACTGTCAGAAAACTGCAGCACACACTCATTTTGGCCCAAAGAAAGCTCTATTCTGTAACACCTGAGATGCAATAATTGCCTTTCTGGGCAACATCTTTTCCTCGATCACAAGATGCAGTGGCCTGCAAAAAAAATGCACCACAGCATTTGCACAGATCTTTTCTACACACAGTTTCCCCTTAGCATGCCATTATCCAGTACTCAGTGGACTGCTGTAGACAGGCAGAGTGAGGAACAAGGGAATTAAATCAACTGGTTTACTTGATTGTAAAACAGCTCCCTCAGTTACAGGGAAGAGGGGCAGCATGGCCCAGTGAACTCCTGTGTTGAAATGAGCCATTCGCCACACCAGCAACATGACAGCCAGCAGAAGACCTTCTGCAAGCACAAGGAGAAGAGACACAGTAAGATAGGAGCATTTATTCCTCTAGCCCATCCTTCTAAATATGTTTGGAAGACACCTGCCATTTGGGAAATTTCTTCTATGCAGCCGCTCTTCAGGAGTGACAGAATAGTTGGAGAGAGAGAGAGTAAGAAAAATCTGTTTCTAGCATCTCTTCAGTTTGACTGTAGAGGATCATAATGGTGCTAGAAAAGTCCTGAACCTGCCTGCAGCACTGACACCACCTCTGCTGCAGCTCAGCAATCTCAATCCCTCTTGAGCAGACCAATAAGAGCAACTAGAAATTACCTGGGGAAAAGCAACTGCATGTGAGCACTGATGTAGCAGCTTATAACTCAGGGCATGAGACCAATGCATTCTGGATAATGAACATGATCTTGTATGACTGGCAGATTCACAGATCCATTTTCATAGAATGGTTTAGGTTGGAAGGGACCTTAAAGATCATCTAATTCCAACCCCCCTGCCATGGGCAGGGACACCTTCCACTAGGCAACTTACTCAAGGTCTTGTCCAGCCTGGGCTTGAACATGTGGGCCCTCAGGAAACTGGCTGAGAAAACCAAACTGGGAGGAGTGGATGACACCCTGCCAGGCTGGGCTGCCATTCAGTGAGACCTGGACAGGCTGAGAGCTGGGAGATGGGAAACCTCATGAAGTTCAGCAAGGAGAAGGGTGGGGTCCTGCCCCTGAGGAGGATCCTCACCAAGAGAGTTTAGAGGTTGAACTGCTGGAAAGTATCTCTGCAGAGAAGGACATGGGAGTGCTGGTGGTCCAGCTTCCCATGAGCCAGAAATGTGCCCTTGTAGCCAAGAAGGCCAGTGGTCTCCTGGGGTGTTTTCAGTAAAGTGTGGCAAAGAGGTTGAGTAAGGTTCTCCTTTTCCTCCACTCTGCCATAGTGAGCTGACATCTGGAGTCCTGGGTACTGCTCTGGGATCCCAAGTTCAAAACAGACAGGGAACTACTGGAGAAAGTCCAGAAGAGGCCATTAAGACACTGAGAACAACTCTTAGACTTGACTGCAATTATTTCTGTGCTAGGCCGTTTGGAAAGCCTTGCCTTAAGATGACAGTGGGATTTTTGCATTCACTGCTACCACAGCCAGGATGTCAGGCATATGAGTAAAATGTAGTACAAACATACCAAGCTTTTGTGAGCTGTTTCCTTCATTCTTGTGGGCAAATTCAAGCATCCCTTTATGGAATAAGGGCATTATGGAAAATAATAGTTTGTTCTATGGTTATCAAATTATCTGGTTACATGACAGGTGCATAAAAAATTAAGTTGACTTATTAATGCCATGGGTAGGGGAAGACGCCAGCATTATTACAAACATTACAGAAAGCTGAGGAACACTAATTACCAAATGACACACCAGTCATAAAAATCAAAGCACAGAGGCACTCAAGTGGAAGCCAAAAGAAGCTGGATCCTCAGTATTTTTTCAGGATATAAACTGCACCTATTTACGTAATCTCACAATATAACAATACTCACTGCACAGGATATGTATCATTCCCAAGTATCAATTAGAAACAGATTCAAGAAGACTGCTTAGATATTTGAATATCACCCTTTATCAGTGTAATTTACTGTTTTTAATATACAGTTGAGATGCTACAGAAAACAAAATGTTGGATTATAATTTATTTTGCATTACTGAAAGTCACTCCCTCCAATACTGTATCCTGCATTAGTGGAAACTGAGTGTTTGCCCTCCCTGGTCTCCTGGTGCAGCTCGTATCATCACCATTACTGGAACAGATGGGTCTGTTTTGAGCCCTTTCTCAGAATGTGATCATAGAATGGTAAGGTTGGAAGGGAC
>VWZE01003753.1:30029-76174 GCA_013396675.1 Eubucco bourcierii
CAGATGGGGTCTAAGGAGAGCAAAGGGGCAGAATCCCCTCCCTTGCCCTGCTGGCCACACTGCTCTTGATGCAGCCCAGGACTTGGTTGCTGTCTGGGCTACATGTGCACACTGCAGGCTCATGTTGAGCTTTTCATCAACCCATTTATTTACGACATGGCACTGGCAAAGTCTTGTGGTTTTACCTCTCACAAAATCACAGAAATATTATGATCAGAAAAAGCCCCTCAGGATCACCAAGCCCAACTGATATCCCCAAGCACCCCATCAAAACAACCTTTAAACACATCCAGAGTTGGTGACTCCAACACCTCCCTGGGCAGCCCATTCTAATGCCTGACCACTCTTTCTGTGAAAAAAAATTTCCAAACGTCTAGTTTAAACCTACTCAGTCACAGGTTGAGGCCATTCCCTCTTGTTCTGTCAATGTTTACCTGTGAGAAGAGACTAGCAGCAACCTCTCCACAATCTCCTTTCAAGTAGCTGTAGACAGCAATGAGGTCTCCCTCCCCAGCCTCCTTTTTTGCAAACTAAACAGCCCCAGTTCCTTCATTCACTCCAGGCCCTAATGAATGAAGACTCCCAGAATGAGATCTGACAACTCACCAGTTCCCACAGTAGCACCTAGCTTGCACATCCCTGTGTAGCAGCCAGGATTAGCTGTTCCCTAGTCAAGCAAGATAGGATGGGCTTCTCACAGGATTTACCTTCCACTGTACTACAACAGCAACCATTTAAAGGGAGTCACAAACAAAAGAAAGCATTTGCTATTCTTTCACTCAGTGATGGAAATAGTCAACATCACGGCCAAAAATGCATATATTTATTCTCTTAGCTAAACAGTGCTTGAGTCAACTTGGCCTACCTGTCCAGCTTGAGATAACCACCAAGCATTCAAGTCTGCAGCTTCTTACCCCAACAATTTCTCTCTTCCCTACTTACTCTCTCCCCTCCCCATCTCTCTAAAACTCATTTCTCTTTCCTCAGGACAGACAACACTTTTCCCTGCCAAGCAAGTGAGCCCTGGAAAAAGTAAATCATCCTACTTTGGACTGTTATGATGACAATTAAAGCTGTGCATTTGGAGTTATCTTACCCCAGGCCAGCACTTTCCTTTTACTCTTCTAACTTTAAAGACCGTTTTAAAGACTTCCTTGACATAAAGCTGCATTCACTCAGTCAGCAATGCACAAGTTTGAAGAAATTCACAATACATATCAGCATAATGCAGAGAGCTCATCATGACTCATTCTTACTTTCTCTGTATTCACTGGAAGCAGTTTTACATTTGTGAACTGCATGATACCACTTGAGCAGTACCTGAGTGACTTCTCTCAGTGACAAAACCTACTCCTGGCAATTTGTTAGACCTGTGTTCAGAGCAGAGCAGTATCCATCCAGTTTCTTTCCCCAGGCCTATCTAGCACCAGTCTCCCATCCTCAGCCTCCACACACCACACACCCTGAGCGCTTCCTTCAACCTCCCTGGGTCCCCTTAGCCACAGTCAGCGGCTCACCACACCATCGTGGACCTGTAGCCCCTTTTTAAGGTGGACTCCACCTGCTCTGAACTGTTGTATTGTTGCTGTTTGCAGAGGCAGAGACTCCTCTTCCCCCTCATCTTTGCTGTAGTTCTGCTTGAATCACCTGCTAGCGTGTCAACTGAAAAATACATCCACAGTAAAACAGCAATCTTTAAGACATTAACATTTACCAGCAGTTCAGGTACCTTGACATCTGACAAAAACTGAGGAAATATTATGGCATCTGTATGTTGCATAGGCAAATAACCAAACTTAAATCAAATGTGATACCATTTTTCATCGCTGACTTCTCAAGTGAAACAAAGTAAAGCAAAAGCAGGTCATACAGTACTTCACACTCAGAACAGATTTATTTCATCTTGTTGAGGATTTCTGTATTGCTCATCATGTGAGCTATCCAGGAACGACACTCTGCTTATAGGAGCAATAGCCTGTACACTTATGAATGGGAGGGCCACGAAGATGATCAGAGGGCTGGAGTAGCTCTCCTATAAGGACAGGCTGAGAGAGTTGGGGCTCTGCAGCCTGGAGAAGAGAAGGCTTCAAGGAGACCTTAGAGTAGCCTTCCAATATCTGAAGGGGGCCTACAGGAAGGCTGGGGAGGGACTATTTCCAAGGTCTTGCAATGACAGGACAAGGGGCAATGGGTTTAAACTGGCAGAGGGGAGATTTAGACTGGATGTTAGGAGGAAGTTCTTTCCAGTGAGGGTGGTGAGGCACTGGCACAGGTTTCCCAGGGAGGTTGTGGCTGCTCCCTCCCTGGAGGTGTTCAAGGCCAGGTTGGACGAGGTCTTGAGTGAGCTGTACTAGTGGGAGGTGTCCCTGCCTATGGCAGGGGGTTGGAACTAGATGATCCTTGAGGTCCCTTCCAACCTTACTATTCTGTGAGAAATACTCCTAAGAAATTGGTAATGACACCTGCAGCCTAACACAGGCACGCACTTTTGGCTTCTAATGAAAGACTAGAGAAAGCCAGAGTGCAATACAGCACTATTCTTTGTTTTCTACTATTCTGATAGATCCATTCTACACAGGAAAACAGCTACAGAGTTGGAGTATTTCCAGTTCTAGCAATCACATCCTGGGAGGAGATTTGTGTCTGGAAGAATTTAGGATTGCTGAACAACTGTTACAGAGCAGTAGCCCATGAAGCAGAAGGGAATGCTGTTTCCTACAACAGTGCTACTAATAGAACAAGTCCACTCAAGGCTGCCTCATCAGTTATCATATATTGCTAAATACTTAACCTTCCTTTCCATTTAAAAGATTTTTTGTGATGTTTTGGGCATTGGCTGGTTGGTTTGGTGTTTTTTGGTTTTTTTCAGTTTTTTTTTTTTTCTGAGGACGGACAATATTATATCATTTTGCAGCAAAAGTTTCTTTCAACTGAATGGCTAATTGTGTTTTGAGAGAGAAGAGTAAATGTCTGCCAACGTTATGGCTGATTTAATTTTTAAATCAACATTATCGCATCATTACAGATTTGCCAGCTCTACGCAACAATTATGCAGTTGATTATTTCAGATCCCACATTTCCTAAACATATATTCCTGATAATGCTTGCAAGCATTTCATGCAATTCAGTCTAGTTTCCCAAACCTTGAATGTGGCATATTGTAGATAGACACCTTCCATACAAAACTGACTTTGAATGGAGTATTGCAAATACTAAAATACTGATGACGGGGAAAAGCAAAACAGATCAAAACTCCAAGTACTATATTCATTTCTGCATCAAATTTGAAGGGATGCTGTGATTCTAAATGCAGAAATTTCTCAAAATGTGTATTTATTATTGATGGATCAAAGGATCATGTTAGACTGAATTTAAATTTGACGCCTCCTTACTTCATAGCTCATGAATCTATTGAAAAATAATGTAAAAAAAACCAACTCTGACATCTTTAAAGAACTCTGCTAAATCAAAGCTGATTTCCCTGTTGGTATATATACACTATATACACACTATATACAGGAATAGTTACAGAAACATACAAGTTAAAGGTAATACAGAAACACAACGCCCCTCCCAGAAATCAGAGACCCCAGGAGGGGCTCCCAACCACCCTTCCACCTTCTCCCCACACCTATACCTTATGCACAAGGTGAATTAGGAGGATCGGTCAAAGGGGTTAGAAGGAAAGTGGTTAGTGAAGATTAATCTGCAAAGAGGAGCCAGAAGCTAGACCACCCGAGATGCTGTGCCCCCAGAGAGAGACAGACTGAGACTGCCTTATCTAATGTTTTGAGTTCTTTTTCCCAAACATCTCAGCAAGCCTATGAGTGAAGTAGACATCACCACTGTTTTCCTTTCACAGCCTATAGTGTAATTTTCTCTATTAAAATATTCCAGTTAGCCTCAAACCAGCACACTAAGTTCAGCACATCAAAAGAGATCAGCATCCTTGATTTACAGGAGTTTTAATACCCTCAGAGCACCTGTTGACTACAGCATTTAAGGTACTGGGCAGTTGTACTAATCGCTGTATACATGTTTATGTAGACAACTGACCAAAAGAATACACAATGAGCCAATCCACACACACCTAGCTTGTTTCCTCTGCTTTCACAGGGCCATTCAGTGATCTGGCACCACCCTTCCCTGCTCACTGTAGGGGTTGAAAAGCAACCCAGGAAGGGAAGCTAGAACATTAGGCATCATTCTCAATTTCCTTTTTTTCAAAGGCATTTCTGCTCTTACCAGAAAGATGTCCTCCACTCTTTTTCTTTTGTTTGAGGCAGGCATCTGTCTCTGCTACACAGAGGATCTTCTCACTCTGTACTCACGTGGTTTGCAGCTTTATTAGAGGCATTTTGCACGTCTTAGGCTGGAACCTGTAGATGAGAACAGCTTTTTAATGTCCGCTGTAGTCTTGCAGAATTGTGGATTTACTCAACTGAAAGCAGTAATCATGAAGGGGAAAATATTTTTTTCAACTCTACTTCTACTGCACATTTCCAAGACGAGGCAGTGAAGCTTCATTTGCAGTCTGTTACATAGCAAATCAAGACATATATTTAATACCTAAACTATGCACAGAAGCAATATGGAAGAAAGAAGAAACTGCTGACTGTGTAACTCAAGACAGGGCAAAAGTACACACCGGTTACATGTATCAAGTGCCAGCAGCCAAACGTTGGAGCAGTATCACTTCCTGCTCACTTAATATGCCTTTGTGCAGAAACTAACACAGTGGTATAAATATTATGGGATGCTCACTTGTAATTGAGGACTCTCATCACAAAAATAAGGTCTACAGAATTCAAAAGCTTCTGAAGTGCCTGGCATGTAAAACTGGAATATATTAAAGCA
This sequence comes from Eubucco bourcierii, assembly GCA_013396675.1. Classification (NCBI taxonomy): domain Eukaryota; kingdom Metazoa; phylum Chordata; class Aves; order Piciformes; family Ramphastidae; genus Eubucco; species Eubucco bourcierii. The sequence goes on from VWZE01003753.1 coordinate 34,887, forward strand.
ATCTTCCACAAGATGGCTCTGTCTCTCTCTGTGTCACTGATTCAAACCTACGTACAGAGAACATAAATAATATTCAGGACAAAAAAGCGATCACAGTTTGGAGGAGTAAGAGTGCCTCCACATGGGAGCAGAGATGCTTCACTGAATCAGGGAAGCCTATGTGGCAAAGGAGAATTACACACCATCCATATTCTACAGGTTTTAAAAAGGGACACAGAATTTCACAGGGTGTTTTGAAATTGTCTTTTGAAAGGTGCATAGTTGCTTCACCAGCACTCCAAGTCAGTGGCTCCCAATGCATCTTCATTTCATGAGCTACATACCTAAAGAGCAGTGCCTAAACTAAAAAAACTCTACCTTTAAGGGTTAAAAGATATGCTCAGCTTCTGGACTCGATCTGAATTGATAGCTTCTGGCCTGCTATAAGCATGGGCATCTTTGCAAATTGACATTTATCCTGGCACTCCAAATTTCAGCAAAAAAAAATGAAGTAGCAAAAATAATCATAATTTTCACTATTTTATGTTAAATGTTTTAAGGTATAACTTTAATTCATCTCTCATGTGACAGCTGTAGAAAAATATCTGAAACACCTGAAAGCATGTAACTATGCCAGGGTAGGGATAGATGCAGAGTAGAACTCCTTAGCCCTCAACCTCTATTCATTGCAGAAAGTGGGAAAGGGCTGTGAAGGAATTTTCCCCTTCCGTGGGATTTTCAGCACAAGTTAGAGCTGGTGCCACACTGCAGGTAGCATGAAAGCTTCCTTAAGTATATCATGGGAAAAAGCTGTGACATTCTCTTAGTACATGGTTTATCTAAGGCAGCTTAGAGCTTCAGGCTACCTCACTTTTGCCACAGCAGAATATATCTCTGGCAGCTGCAGGAGGACAGTTGGGACACTGAAATTACAGTATGACTTACTCTCACATGCCCATGCTCATTGCTCCTGGAATAAAACATCCTTGGCTGGCCCCATTTTGACAGATGATATGCGCAGTGTGGTAGGCAGGGATCTCCTTTCTTCTCACATCATTGTTACATTGTCTCTGCAGAGCTTTAATAGAGTACCAGAAGCATAGACCCACATTTGGCTTGATAATACCCGGCAGAGAGTTCTCCTACCACAGGAGAACTCCTCAGTGAGCATTTGCAGCTAAATTACACCTCTCCTTCATAGTACAAGCACAGGAAACTGCTTACAGGATCCCCCAAGAATAAGGTCTATTAAAGTAGTCTAAAAGCAATGAGAAAACAGCATTTTCTACACATTACAAATGAGTACTATTTTTATGCAACTTGAACAGGCGTTGACCACCTGTTCCTTACCGCACACACTGCACCCCACCTCATCAGCTGGCACCCTTGCATACACAACGTGTCTTTTTCCAGCATTTTTGTTGCCTTGCATCATATGCCTGGCAAGGGAAAGGAGTTTTCTGCCGAAAAAACCTCTTGTTGTTTTCTGCATGGTTACAATAATACAGGCCAGCAGAGCCCCATCACAGTCACACGCATGCACAACTATGTGCAGCACAGCACTGGATCACATCATCCAATCTGTCTCCATTCCCCATCATAAATGGTGACTCATATCTACAGGTTTACAGCAAGCCTCTAGCATGTATTTCATATACAGTCTTAAAACTAAGCAAAGAAGAAATGGGGTTTTTTTCCTTCTAAGTTTTCTTTAGTTCTGGTAAGATACAGCAGTTGTTAGTTTCACTTGCTTCTTCATTGCTTTTTCACTCCCTGGCACATTAGACAGTCTGTCTCCAGTGCTATGTCACGGTCCAGGTACTGACCATCCTCAAAATACTGACCTCCTTCTCAAAAAACCCCAACCCACTCCTGGCTTTCTATCCATGCACACAGGTAGCACCACTGGTGAACGGAGTTCAATTATGACTTGGCAAGCTGCATGCTGTGAAGCAGCTCATTCTTCTGCTGGGACAGGGAAAAAGGCAGTTGTGATGCATAATGAATATAAGGGTTGTCCTGGCAGCAATATAGCTTATCTCCACCCTGACAAAAAGGTTTTTTGGAAAGAAACACAGAGATATATCTCTCACATGTTCTCAATATGTGTTAATTAAAATCTATTTAGTTTTGCTGCCAGTGAAGCTTAGGCTTCACTTAAACTCTGAGATCCAGTTCTGATGGCATACTGATGTGAATCACTTGTGATAATTTTATAGAACCATGCACAAGGTATTTTTGGGGGGGGAAGGAAAAATAAACTAACATTTTTTTGCTTGCAGCCTTGTAACTTCCCTGAATCATGCTGTATTGTTGACTCTAGAAGTCCTATTTAAGAACTGGTGGCAAAATATGGGCCATTGACTTCATTACAATTACTGCAAGTTGCACTGTAGAAGTCTTTCATATAAGCTTAGCATGCTTAAGATACATTACACAAATAAGAGCTACTGAAGTGAGAAAATGCATGGACAGGAGTCCTGTGAAACCTGTATGGACACCTTTTGCTGTGGCATTTGTATGGCTTTAACTGAGACTTGAAGACAGACTCACTGTAAAGGTAAATCATTCTCCTTGCATATAAAAAAAGTTGAGACAAAAATGGTTGTCATTGAACTAGAAATTATGTTTTGGGGTTGGTTTTTTTTGGTGGGTTTTTGGGGGTTTTTTTTAATATGTTTTGGAAGAATCTCTGCCTCTTTATTATTGTCAATTCTTTAATAAATCCAACTATGTTTCCTAAAATGTAAATAGAAATGGTTAACTTTCCTCTGATGGGATATTTTAATGTTTCATATCCCCAGAGAACCAAAAGGAAAGTAATCTGAAAAGAAGTATAGATGCAAAAAAACATCATAATGTCCTGTGGGCCCAGTCTGACCCCATCAAAATCCACTGGAATCTGTCCAGTGACTTCAGATCAGTGATAATTCTCAATATGCATTTTCTAAATCTGAAGAATCATTTGGCCTCCAAACCTCCTCTGTTACTACTTACACTTTAACTCAAGAAACTCCTAGAATGACATACAACTAAAGGTTGATGCTGTATAGCCCTATAGAATGTCTGACTCTATTTTCTTTCCACACTGCAGACCATTAGAGCTGCCACACATACGCACTGCAGCAGCTGGGAATAATTGCAGAGATGCAAGAGAGGGTTGAACAGTGACAAGTTGAAGATCTGGGAACAGCCACTACATTTAAAGGAAATTCTTTACTGTGAAGTGTTGGAACCGGTCCAGAGGAGGGCCACGAGGATGATCAGAGGGCTGGAGCAGTTCTCCTATGAGAACAGGCTGAGAGAATTGGAGCTCTGCAGCCTGGAGAAGAGAAGGCTTCCAGGAGACCTTAGAGTAGCCTTCCAGTATCTGAAGGGGGCCTACAGGAAGGCTGGGGAGGGGTTATTTCCAAGGTCTTGCAATGACAGGACAAGGGGCAATGGGTTTAAGCTGGCAGAGGGGAGATTTAAACTGGATGTTAGAAGGAAGTTCTTCCCAGTGAGGGTGGTGAGACACTGGCACAGGTTTCCCAGGGAGGTTGTGGCTGCTCCCTCCCTGGAGGTGTTCAAGGCCAGGTTGGATGAGGTCTTGAGTGAGCTGTACTAGTGGGAGGTGTCCCTGCCTCTGGCAGGGGGTTGGAACTAGATGATCCTTGAGGTCCCTTCCAACCTTACCCTTCTATGATTCTATGAAATAACACCAAAGCCAGTATTAAGCCAGCAAACAGCAGTACTCAGTATAGATTAAGTTGAGTTTGACAACAGGAATGTAGACAAGCAATACTTTGTGAAGTTTCACTGAACAATGAACAGTTCCAGAATATTAACTGTCTGTGCAACCAAGGCCCCCAGATTTCGGGCCCTGAACACCTGAAATCAGATATCCATAGCTGAGACTGATAGAAGTCACCACTGCAGAATTACCTTCACTGGAAAAGGAAAAGATAGCTAAAATTAATCTGAAGTCCATGGAAAACATCTTGTTTCCCTGGAGTCGACCTCTCTGTCTTCACAGCAAAATCCATTTTCCTACCAAGCAGTGTCAGCACTGCCAGAAAAGTGTAAATGATTTGTTATGGAAACTGTTGCAGCATCTAATGTATATTTACTCTGCATAGAGAAAATAAGTTGCATATTTTTGCATAATTTAAATTAAGCTTGTTTATACAAGCATTTCCACAACTATCTCTTTCTCTCTTTTTTTTTTTTTTTTTAACAGAAAACATTATGTAGAAATACCATGTGGTCTAAAAACTGACCTACTGCTTTAGTTGTTACTTAATTTTACACTTATGTTTTTTAGGAGAAAGCTCATTAGCTTTTTGTGTGTGTGTGTGTGTTTTTTACTATTCAAGAATAAGTAGCTTAATTATATTACTGACTTCTCAGTAATAGTCTCAAATCACACCAGGGTAGATTTAGGCTGGACATTAGGAAGAAGTTCTTCATGGAAAGAGTGATCACCCATTGGAATGGGCTGCCTGAAGAGGTGGTGGAGTCACCATCCCTGGAGGTGTTGAAGAGGAGATTGGATGAGGCACTTAGTGCCATGGGTTAGTTAATTAGAAAGGTTAGGTGATAGGTTGGACTCAATGATCCTAGAGGTCTTTTCCAACATGGTTAGCTCTGTGATTCCATAAACATTCAACACACACTATTTCCTAAGGACAGCTCTACTGTGAATACCTGTGCAAATGCTCATGAATATTACAACTGGACAGAAGTTATTTACCAATATCTCCAACCCTGGAGATATTCAAGGTGAGGTTCAATGGGGCTCTGGGCAACCGGATCTAGTTGTGGATGTCCCTGATCACTGTAGGACTAGATGACCTTAGGAGGTCCCTTCCAACCCAAGTGATTCTATGATTCTACATTCAGAAGTGGTCAAACACCTTTCTAAGCTCAGACCAGTAGATCTCACAGTGGGGGATGGGTATCAAAAGGGCATGCAGTTCCCTTGGGCAGAGCATCAAGGGCAGGTGAGCATGGTCTGGTAGAGTTAAACACATGCTGCAGATGTGCTCATTGCCAGAAGCTGTTGCTTGCAGCTGATGTTACACAAGAAAACTGGGCTTGAGAACCCCTGTCCTGGATGCTGTGCACAGCAAACTATACCCTTACCGAGAAGCACAAGCCAAGCTGTTGCCTTACAACAAGATCAACTTAGATAATTTCAAGTCTGAACCTAGATGTAATGATCTCAGCATCAAACATTAGAAAGTTTTTATCTGTATACCTGTAGAGCACCATTTTCAAGAGCAGGAGAATGCATCTCATCTGAAATAATCCATTTAGATTTTGGTTAAACTGTACACATTTTCTCATCTATCTCTGGGGCTGAGTTTCCCAATCTTATTTAATTTTTTTGGTTGGTTGGTTGGGTTTGTTTTGGTTTTTTTATCTGCTCAGGAATTACACATTTGCCCACCCCTATTTTGCCCACTCACCCAAGCAAGAATATGAGAGAACTGGTAATACTTGTGAGAGGCATAAAGAGCCCTTTATACAGCAAGAAACTTCCTAAAGTGCTTGGAACACCTGTAAATTATTTCTTTCTGCAACATGTATGGAATAAGATAGCTTTGACACTTTTTATACAAAAGTCTGGCAACCTTCTTAAATATCACAGTATCACCAGGGTTGGAAGATACCTCAAAGATCATCAAGTCCAACCCATCACCACAGACCTCAAGACTAGGATATCTCCAACTATAGCAACTAACCCATATTAATGTGTGAGATGGCTCAGAATAATTGATTAGGTTTGCTAAGGTACCAGTTAAGAAACCACAACTAAAATTCCCTCCCCCCCCCCAACACCTTACTACTTTCTTGCAAAACAGTTTTTTCCCCTTATCACTGCTCATTTTCATGCAGAACATGTTTGCTTATTTGATATGGTCAGTAGATACTTTAATTACTTCAAAGGCAAGTGTATTTGAAGACATTCGGCTGTCGTTTCAGGTAAGGAAAAAAAAGCGATGGTTTTAGAACTGCATAGGAAAAAAACGTCAGAAAATATGAGTTGCTATCATCCACAAACATATACATTCATAAATACACTATTAGTTTTGCTTTTGTCTAGACGTTTTTCTCATGAACACAGTAGTGGCAACAAGTTAACTTATTTACTACCTAAATCTGTCAAAGGTTCCTGCACAGTTATTTATCAACTGCAAATCTGCAACTTCATTACTATAGTTATGTAGTAACCACTCAATTAACTCCTGGGGTAAATGCATATTAGTCTTGCACTTCCTGTTCCAATATACATTTAGCTTTATATTTCTCTTGCCACTATGTATGTGATACTGCATGACTTGCAAGAGAGTTTAGACACCAGAATCACACTCTTATTGACATTGGGCAAGTCAAATTAGATAAGAATACACACATAGCTTTAAGAAATTATTGTTGCTGTGAGAGAGACATTTATTATAGAACCAAATTGAAGGGAGGAAGGCACAGAACTCCTATGTTTTGTAGGCTTTCCCTGTCCATTCCAAGATGAGTAAGAGAAGACAGATCATAAACTAGCATAAATCACTGTAATATCAGTTAAATCCACACTGTTCTGCTTCGATGAATGCAAAACTCATTACTAACTCAAAACTGCCAGAAATTTTACAGAAACAGAATTGACAGTCAGTAAATCAAGGCATGAAACAGCTGAATCACTTCTCAGTGTCTTCACCTCCAAACCGACACCAGCACTCAGCCTCCTAACCTTCAGCTCCTGACCAAGTGCAGGCAGAGCATGTTCTCTGCATTCTGTCGGTGGTTCCCCAGGGCAAGCACACAGAGCTGCTCATCTGTGCTGCCCTGCAACTCAGGCACTCTGCAGGCTAAACTGATGTTCCAGAGGCAGCTCAAACACAGAAAAATTCTCCTGTTCAGCTTTCGAAAAGGAACTTAATAGAATTTTTATTATGGAAATGCTCATAAATGAGATAAAAATTCCTTTTCAGATACAGGTCAAAGAGAAACACTTTTGAGGAATGTAAGAAAGATGTAACAGGATCTCTCCTAATGATCTGCAGCCAGTAGTACAGTCCTGAATTCCAGCACAGGCGAGTCTATTCCTTCTCCTAAGACCACTTCTGGGAATACATTTATTGCCCTCATCCTCTTTCAGATTCCCTAGTCTTTTCAAGGGCACGTAAAAAAGAATTGCTCGGCAAATAGAATTTAATTGCATTAAACAGCAAATTAATCTTTTCCCCCTAGATAGCCTGCATTGTCTCGCCACACCAGCAAACAACTGAAAACACAGCCATGCTCTGGCTAGACTCTCATTGGAAAAAGTTCTTCCAGGATATTGGCTTCTGCCCAAAAGGTAAAGAGTAACGAGGGTAATTTAAATATGCTCCAACACAGCAACAAACGCCCAAGCTCTGTTGCTCACTCCGTCAAAACCCATTCCTTCAGAAAATCATTTTCTTTACCCATCGGACGACAAAATGCATTGTCAAGAAATTTTATAGCAATAATTATAAAAGATGTCCATTTGAACCCATTGAGGTCTTATTGATTTTATAACACCCAGTAGACCTCCCTGCAGGAGAACGCTATATTTATGTTAGCAATATATGCGAGAATTGAGATCGTAAAATTAAATGACCACATAGAACTGTCATTTATATGATGAGCGCCTACATATGTGAAGGCTTGTTTATCTTGCAAGATAGGGTAGTACTAAGTGCTCCACACTCTGTGAATGCTTTTAATCACGCATTTCTTCACTGTTGCTGCAATATTACAGTTGAAGGACTGGTAAGCAGTTTGCTACGAAATGTTAAATGGCTACTGGCAGTACAAGCCTGATGGAAGCGCTCACTAAAATAGAAGTACAGTACATATTGTATGCAATTGTTTTATGAGAGACATTATGGTTACTAGAATAACATTTCACCATTACCCACTGCTGAGAGAAAAGTCATTAAGATATTTGGCAAGCCAGAGCAATTTTTCAGCAGAACTACAGTGTAAGACTTCAGAATAGCTTCTGTACAAAATGGTTAGCTGTCTCAGGGAAACTACTTCAGTCTTTGGTGTCATTTTATTCATAGGAGTTTATTTTCAGATTCCAATGAGAAAGTTATTGGTGCTGGAAAGCGAACAATTGAGCTTTAACCCTTATTATAACAGTGCCATTTCAGAACCACTATAATAAATCTTATGGCAGTGTTTCTATTCAAAGCCTCTTTTCTAAAGAGTTTCTACGGTGTGGATGTTCAGACACTTATGAGAGAGTTCTTTAAACTATGATTTTAAAACTAGAGAGAGCTTAAGCACACATTTAAGTGTTGTTAAATGCTAAGATGGGTATAAACAAACTTGAAGTCACCATTGTCACCTCAGCCTTTTTCCACATTTGTGTGAATCCTGCAGCAACAGTAATGAAAATTCATGCCCTTCACAAAAATAGCACAGTCCATGCTGGACAGAGTCCCCCTCACGACCATCAACTGAGCCGGCAATCACTCATTCTTCGTGTTGCCATTAACATATTAAAGACTGTCTCACAAACACACAGATGTCATTCCTTCCTGATAGTTCCTAGTAAATATGGTTTTCCTCTCCCTAGAACTGTACTTTAATGATGTAATGAGGCATTGCAGCTTCAAGGTGCAACCATTTTCAACAGAAACAGCCACTATGCATCACCTAACTAAATCCTTTCCTCTATAACAAGAACGGTAACGACCTATTACGGTATTATCACAAGGTAACAAAACATAAGTAATGAGGCCCAGTGCAACCAAAGGCTTCTAGTTGTCAGTGTTTCCCATGGAAACAATGACTTCTGGTTAACAGGAGTTGACAGGAGATCTCATGAAAGCCCTATAAACGATGCAAGCCATCACCAAAGTAGCTGCTATTTTATTTCTGTTTCTATTGCCAGTCGGACCACAACAATCTCAAAATGGTGAGTAGTTTCAATAAGCTTTGCTATTTAACTGCTTTGGAAGAAGGTAATTCTGACATTTGATTTTTTAAAAAAATCTGACCATGTATACTTTCCATACACATATTTAAAAACAGAAATTAAAATACATCAACTAGATCCAAACTCAAAGAAACATTTACCAGCTCATCCATTTGCTAACAGATAAAGTGAGTAAAAGCTTGATCAAATGACATGCAACCATTTGATACCACATAAGAAAGGAATTATCCTGAGGAACATGTCTCTAGAAAACTTTGTACCAATGTTTATGCCCCGCAGTGTCTACAGAAGAGCACTGTTGACATGAACAGATGTTTTCAAACCATTTATTACTATTACATGAGTTCAGAGAACACTAGTCTAAAACAGTTTATTCTAATCTGACAGCTCCCACCTCCGTATTCTGAGTTGTTACAGCATGCTTGTTCCCACGTCTGTAACTTTCAACAATAACTAAACATCTTACTACAGAAACTAGAATTACATAGAAAATTGCTTACTTAGTCTCAGGTAGTTACATCTTCAACTCACAGACCCTCACTGTTCTAAGGTTTCACATACATGTACATGTGCAAGCACCTGGGGTGCTCAAAGCTAAAGCAAGGTAGAATGTAAGATTGTAATTTACTTGATAATTGTTCAGGAGTAATTTCAAAAAGCAAATATGCATCACAAAAAACTATGGTGGAAAGAAACTTGATCTCAAATAAGACCATGCAAATCATAGAATGGTAAGATTGGAAGGGACCTCAAGGATCATCTAGTTCCAACCCCCTGCCATACACAGGGACACCTCCCACTAGTACAGCTCACTCAAGGCCTCCTCCAACCTGGCCTTGAACACCTCCAGGGAGGGAGCAGTCACAACCTTCCTGGGCAACCTGTGCCAGTGCCTCACCACCCTCCTAACTTCCTCCTAACATCCAGTCTAAACCTCCCCTCTGCCAGTTTAAACCCATTGCCCCTTGTCCTGTCATTGCAAGACCTTGGAAATAGTCCCTCCCCAGCCTTCCTGTAGGCCCCCTTCAGATACTGGAAGGCTAATATCAGGTCTCCTCGAAGCCTTCTCTTCTCCAGGCTGCAGAGCCCCAACTCTTGTAGTCTGTCCTCATAGCAGAGCTGCTCCAGCCCTCTGAGCATCCTCACGGCCTCCTCTGGACCCGCTCCAACACTTCCATGTCTTTCCTGTGCTGAGGGCTCCAGGACTGCACACAGTACTCCAGGTGGAGGCTGAGGAGATCAGAGTAAAGGGGCAGAATCCCCTCCCTTGCCCTGCTGGCCACGCTTCTCTTGATGCAAATGCCAGCTGAATTGAAACTTCTGGCCAAAGCCAGCCTGTTCAGAAAGACAATTCCCCTGTTTCAACCATAACTTTCTAAGACTGCATCATTATCCCTCTAATTTTGCAAACATTTATCATGCATATTTCCTTTTACCATTATGAGTAATTCCTTCTGGTCTTCCTCTAGCACAGAAATAACTTCCAAGTGTAAAATTGTCCACTGACTTGAAGTGGTGCTTAAGCCACTCTCACTTTTCGTGTTCACATCCATCACCTCTTTTAAGTGATGCTACTCTGTACTTGTTAGGAGTTCTCATGATTACCAAGAGATTTCCCATCAACTCTAGTTCTTTTGTGCATTTATGGCAAGTATTGACAAGAGGACAACAATCTTAGAGGTATGGACCTGAAGTTTTAGAATCACAACAGAAAATAAAAGAAACTTAAAGACTATAAGGACAAAAAGTATCTTCCAGAAGTCAACAGCTGAACACCACAACTCCAATATTAACAACAAGAGAGTTTTTTAGTAAAGCATCTGAACAAAATAAACACCAAACTTCTTTTTCTTACATGAGTAACAGTCAAAGACTCCAAGTAGCTGCCATTTTACCACAAAATTGCTCTTCGTTCATCAGAAAACTAATTTTTAGAACTTTATTCTGCAAATTAGCTACAACTGTATATACACAGAGGTATCAAACTCTGTATTCAATTCTCACACTCATTTGAATTCCACAAAATTAATAACTGCATTTATTAAAGATGTATTTTTACTTTCCTGTCTCCTAACTTAATGACTTTGCTTGTAGTAGAACCAGACAACCAAATTAGATATATATCCACACACTGGAGAAAAGTCTTTTCCCTTTGGTCTTGCAAAATTTATTCATTGTTTTTTTATTTTTAAATTCTGTTATCAACATTTTTCAGGGGAAAAAAAAAACATTCTCTGTCTTATGATTTTTAAGAATAGTTGTGAACGTACACACAGATAAACACAAACAAATGTTTTGTATTTAAAGCTCATCTGCAGTGCCAGAAGGGTGTGCTCTTAATCATTTTTAATTTAGAATGCTAATTTTGCAGAATGTGAGAATTCAGAGATAGTTCTTCAGAGCCTCTATTCCCATTAGAGCTCTCTGAAAAGTTAATAACATTAACAGTTTTTCATAGAATCATAGAATGATAAGGTTGGAAGGGACCTCAAAGATCATCTAGTCCCAAACCTCTGGACACCTCCCACTAGAACAGGTTACTCAAGGCTTTTCTATTAATTTAATTTGACTTTTCCTGTTTGGGTTTTTTTTTTTTTCTAAAGAGTCCCACAATAAAAAAAATTAAAAAAAAAAAAAGTCCCTAAACTTCAAAGCATTTGAAAAGAAGTTGCTAAAATTTCCCTCACTAAATTCAAATATCTGAGAAACTAAATGATGTACCACGTTTTCTAAGAAAAACAAAACACACCAATATCACTTAGTGAAAACATTGTGAAATGATGCTTAAAACATAATGCATAAAATTATGCACATTAAAACACAAATAATTTGATTAGTTCTTCCCCTGTTTGCATGTAGAATGACGTTAACTTTGTTATACAACTTCCAATGTGGGTGACCCAGCTATTAAAACCTTCCTGCTTTAACACCACATGAAGGAAGACACCATGGGCTCCATTAACAAAATTTCCTCTCCAAAGGTACTTTTTTCATACCTGTAAAACCTTGAATGTAGTTCTTCAAATAGGCCATACAAAATTGCTGCTTCTTTTTTCACAAGAGCAGTTTTTAGTTTAATTTTAATGCTAAACAGCAACAGTTCTGCTGAATTTAAGAAAATCTACACTTCAGCCCGAATGTGGAGCTAGGATAATGTGTAGAATCGGTGTTTGCAAAGCATGCAAACTCTGAGGAAAACTTCAGGACTGCAATGGAAAGTACAGAAAAAAAGTAAATAGAACCATAGAATCAGTGAGGGTTGGAAGGGACCACGAGGATCATCTAGTTCCACCCCCCCTGCCATGGGCAGGGACACCCTACCCTAGATCAGGCTGGCCAGGAAAAACACCTCCAGAGATGGGGCCTCAACCACCTCCCTGGGCAACCCATTTCAGGCTCTCACCACTCTCATGCTCAAAAACTTCCTCATCATGTCCAGGCTGAATCTCCCCACCTCCAGCTTTGCTCCGTTCCCTTTAGTCCTGTCACTTCCTGATAGTCTAAAAAGTCCCTCCCCAGCTTTTTTGTAGGCTCCCTTCAGATTCTGGAAGGCCACAATAAGATCACCTTGGAACCTCCTCTTCTCCAGACTGAACAGCCCCAACTCTTTCAATCTGTCCTCACAGGTGAGGAGCTCCAGCCCTCTGAGCATCCTCATGGCCCTTCTCTGGACACGCTCCAGTGCCTCCAAATCCCTCTTGGCTCCAGAACTGGATGCAGTACTCCAGGTGGGGTCTCACCAGAGCAGAGCAGAGGGGAAGAATCACCTCCCTCGCTCTGCTGGCCACACTTCTCCTGATGCAACCCAGGCTCTGGTTGGCTTTCTGGGCTGCAAGTGGACACTGAGGGCTCATGTTGAGCTTCTCATCCACCTGCACCCCCAAGTCCCTTTCCTCAGGGCTGCTCTCAAGCCAGTCACTGTACAGCCTGTATTGGTGCTTGAGATTGCCTCTACCCAGAGGCAGGACCTTGCACTTGTTCTTGTTGAACTTCATGAGGTTGGTTTGGGCCCACCTCTCCAGCCTGTCCAGGTACCTCTGGACAGATCCCTGCCCTCCAGCCTGTCAGTTGCAACACACAGCTTGGTGGCATCAACAAACTTGCTGATGCTGCACTCAGTGCCTCTGTCCACGGCACCAAAGATGTTGAACAAGACTGGTCCCAGGACTGATCCCTGAGGAACTCTGCTTGTCACTGGCCTCCACTGAGATATGGACCCATTGACAGTCGCTCTTTGAGTGCAGCCATCAAGTCAGTTCTCCATCCATCTAGTGGTCCACCCATCAAACCCATGTTTCACCAGCTTAGAGACAAGGATGTGGTGTGGGACAGTGCGGAAGGCTTTGCTCAGGTCCAGGTAATTTATGTAAAGCAAAACGTGAACAGAACAGCTACTAGTGGCTGTGGGATAGCTTTGCAATTGTAAGCCTCCAGTCTACAGCATGCTGTGATGGATTCTGACCTTTGCCTGTTTTTCCACATACAGACCCCACTTAAACCAATAAAGTTGTGTTGGATTTATGGTGCTAACACAGACAGGGAATTTTGCCCGTTTGAACAAAACAATTATTTCTACCATGCTCTTCTTAAGATGTAAAAGGACAAAGAAAAAGAATCCTCCCTAGATCATTCTATTTGACTATTACACAGAACTGAGGAATTATGAAGACCTGGAGCCATATTCTCCTCTCTGCTATAGAAACTGAACGTGAACAAAACTGCCTGTAGGTCCACTGACAAGCAGTCACTAATTATTGATACATAGGAGAGAATAATCAAGCTTGTAACTTATCAGCTCATCATTTTCTTTTACTAAGTTTCTTCTTTCTGAGTGGAGCACCACTCAGACCACATTCAAAAGCTTTCAGTTGCAGTCACCTATTTATCAACCTAGCAAAGACTGAAAACACTTTTCTGAGACTCACTAAATTCTGAGATTTCTGTAAAATCTTTCTGTAAAATTTCTGTAAAATGGAAGTTGGACACATTTTTTAAAATGCAAAAATAAAGGTAGAGATGCTCAAAATATTATATGAAGTCTGCAACAGCAGACTCCTCCTTGACAGTCCCTCTCTTTCACTATCAAGTCACCATCCTTCCTTTGGAAACTACAGGGCATCCATAGGTTGCAGAATTTTCACAGCTTTTTACCAACTCAGACAGCTATCTCTTTTGTGCAGGGAAAATAAAAAGTTCTATTCCTTTCAACAGTGTCTTGATGTAACAATTCAGCTGTGTTGCAACTTTGCTGCTAATATTATTGCTGTCTCCTGAAAGGGGAAAGGTTTGCATTCCCTCCGCATGAGCAACATCACTCAGTATTTTGCCTAGGTTGATTTGTCATCGGGCCATTGGCCACAGCCACAATCAAAAAGCACCGTTTAGGTTGCCAAAACACCAAAGTCTCTGGAATTTACCAGGCTTGTTCAACAAGTGTTCACACCACTAGTCAGTGTGCAACAGTTTAGCGCTGGTCAGACCCAGATTTCATGTAGTAACGTGTCACTTGGTTTAAAGGGCCTAGTTTCGGATTAAACTGCATCACACTGCATCCTAGGGAAACAAATCTCTCCTGGCAGAACAGCAACTGGTTGTGTGCTGGTTTGAGCTAACTGAAATATTTTAATAGAGAAAATTATATTATAGGTTGTGAAAAGGAAACAATGGTGATGTCTACTTCACTCATAGGCTTGTTGAGGTGTTTAAGAGTAAGTACTCAAAACATAGATAAGACTGTCTCTGGGGCACAGCATCTCGGGCAGTCTAGCTCCTGGCTTCTCCTCTGTCGAATAACCTCACTAAGCACTTTACTTCTAACCCCCATGGTCGATCCTCCAAACTCACCTTGAGCCTAAGGCAAACCACGGAGTAAGGTAGAGGGGTGGGGAGAAGGTGGAAGGGTGGTTGGGAGCCCCTCCTGGGGTCTCTGATTTCTGGGAGGGGAGTTGTGTTTCTGTATTACCTTTAACTTGTATATTTCTGTAACTATTCCTGTCTATAGTGTATATCTCTGCTTGTACATTGTGCTGGGCTGTAAATAGAGCTTCAGTCCTTAACTTCCAGCCTGCTGAGTTCTAGTCTGGGTCATTTTACAAAGTGTGGGGGGTGGGGAACTCCCAAACCATCACAGGTTTGTATCTCAAGGAGGTTTCATGTACAAGTCCCTTTTCAATGGAATCGTTTGAGATAAGGAAGGAATTTCTTTTGTTAGACAGCTGACATGGCAATAGGAATGTGGTCACCAGAATCACTACACAGTTTCTTACCGAGATGTTAGGAGGAAGTTCTTTACAGTGAGGGTGGTGAGACACTGGCACAGGTTGATCCGGGAGGTTGTGGTGCTCCCTCCCTGGAGGTGTTCAAGGCTACATTGGATGAAACCTTGAGTAACCTGTACTAGTGGGAGGTGTCCCTGCCTATGGCAGGAGGCTGGAACTAGGTGAATCTTGAGGGCCCTTCCAACCTTACCATTCTACGATTCTATGAACTTAGTAGAATAAGGATGAGACTTTAAAACCAGGAAATAATAATAAAACAATTAATCAAGCATTGTTGCAAGCAGAAGGCTAGAAGATCTTGTGCTTTCAATTCGAAAACTTGGTATTACCAGTAGAAGAAAGATAAACCTCTTGAGTTTTACAGAGCAAGATACCTCACAAAGGTTTCACCATTCCCCTCTGGTAGACACATCCAAGAGTTAGGCTAGAAAGAACAAGGATAAGTCTAACTTTCTACAAGGTACACCGGGAGGTCCTCAGTAGATCTTTTTAATACTTGTCATTTAAATACAAAAGATAGTTAGCTTCATCCATTTCTCTCTCCTCTTGCAACTGATAAAACCCAAAGTAATTCCACTTTGCCATCAGTCACAGTATGTTGGTTATCGATTTACACACAACGCCATGAAAAAGAAATTTTCCCCCAAGGATATTGCTTTAGAATTTATTTAACAATATCTAATCACTACTATAAATATCCAATGCTATTCAAAGAGATTTTAGCATTAGATTTCAAACACTTGTTTTACATCCATTTAAAAAAGCCAATATAGTCCTTTCAAGATTGCCATCCAGAGGGACCTGGACAGGCTGCAGAGGTGGGCCCAGGCCAACCTCATGAAATTCAACAAGGCCAAGTGTAAGGTCCTGCACCTGGGTAGGCACAATCCCAAGCACAAATACAGGCTGGGTGGTGAATGGCTGGAGAGCAGCCCTGAAGAAAAGGACCTTGGAGTCTGGGTTGATGAAAAGCTCAACATGAGCCTGCAGTGTGAGTGCAGCCCAGACAGCAACCGAGTCCTAGGCTGCATCAAGAGAAGCGTGGCCAGCAGGGCAAGGGAGGGGATTCTGCCCCTTTACTCTGCTCTCCTCAGACCCCACCTGGAGTACTGTGTGCAGTTCTGGAGCCCTCAACACAGGAAGGACATGGAACTGTTGGAGTGGGTCCAGAGGAGGGCCACAAAGATGATCAGAGGGCTGCAGCAGCTCTCCTATGAGGACAAGCTGAGAGAGTTGGGGCTCTGCAGCCTGGAGAAGAGGAGGCTTCGAGGGGACCTGATAGTAGCATTCCGGTATCTGAAGGAGGCCTACAGGAAGGCTGGGGAAGGATTATTTACAAGGTCCTGCAACAACAGGACAAGGGGCAATGGGTTTAAACTGGCAGAGGGGAGATTTAGACTGGATGTTAGGAGGAAGTTCTTTCCAGTGAGGGTGGTGAGGCACTGGAACAGGTTGCCCAGGGAGATCATGGATGTTCCCTCCCTGGAGGTGTTCAAGGCCAGGTTGGATGAGGCCTTGAGTAACCTGTACTAGCGGGAGGTGTCCCTGCCTATGGCAGGGGGTTGGAACTAGATGATCCTTGAGGTCCCTTCCAACCTTACCATTCTATGATTCATTGTTTCAGAATTGTGGGATGTGGTTCTCTTGATCAGGAAGAGATGCAGGAAGACAAAAGAAAAGCTTAAAACTGTGGAAATGACCTTTGTAAATATGTGGGATAGTAGCAGTTGACTCCACCATTTCATATGACAAATTTTAAACAACAGTCAAACACAGGCATCAAAACGAAGACGTTAAATGAGTTATTTGAGAACCACCATGTTTAACTGAGCAAATTATTTGCCTCCAGTGACCCCTGAAAAAGGCTTATTTTTGCAGGTCAAATATAAAAAGCTTAGAAATGCTAATCATTCCATCTGGAAATCAAAATCATAAACTGTTAGATTAATGAATGCTACAAGTAGCTCTCACATGCAGAATAGTAAAGACATTGTTAGCAATTTGTTTTGATAAAAGTGATTAGAATATTCAGTTTTGCTAACACTTCTCCTACGTGCAGACCTGGAAAAATGAAACTTGTTTGTATAATTTGGTAACACACAAGTCTTTATTAATAAACTCAGAATGTTGCTAAGTTAATTGTATGATATTACTAGGAAAAGGGATAATCAAGAAACTCTCCACATGTTCATAATCTGAAAGGCAAACAATGTTTCACTGGTCTGATCTGTAGTGCCACTTAGAGCTATTTCAAATAGAATTGCTAGTTTTTACTGTTTGTTATCAAAATGGGTGGAAAAACAACTGCTGCTTTTCTTTTCTTCTGATCATAAAGAAAGCAAAGTAACAGCACCTAAACCATGACATTTGTTTTAGTGTGTTTTCAAAATTTCCTTTGTTCCTGTTTATTCCATTACAGGTGATGCTTGCTCAGAAAATTAGGAGAAGCTTGTTTTCTTGGAGAAAGGAAAAAATAAATCTCATTTTTAAATTCTAATGAAATTAACTTCCAAAAATATTTGGAAGCTGTAACAGACTAAGGTCTCCTCTGTGATGTTAAAGTCTATGATTTCCCTTCTGTTTAGTTTTTGCGATAAACACAGGTGCAGGAAAAGGGGCAAAAATTAACAGCACTTCTTGACAGGTTCCTAGTTCAGTAGGTACCATGTTGTTGAGGGCTTCCAGAACTGCACAAGCTAAAGATGCAACACAATGATTTCTATCTCAAGCCCCTTACTTGTGGATGAAGTATAAAAAGACAATCCACTCTGATTACAAGCAATAGAGAATCTTAACCTCCTCTGGTTCCAGTGATTAATTACACTCACTGTATAAACCAATTATGTCTGCCTTCAGTTTCTAGCAACACAGTTTCATTATACCTTTCACAGCCAGATGAGAGACTCCATCTAGTATCAGAGATCTTTCCACTACAGGAATGATAGGCTATGTACAACACAGTTTAGGTGAACAAATCCTCTTCTGTTTGATCCCAAATGCAAAAATCCAGCCTTGCTCTAGGATTCTCCCATAGGTTTCTCCCTAGAAGGATGTAGTCAGACTAGCAAGAATCTATAGGCCCTACTGTTTTTTTGGGGCCTCCACAACCTCTACAGCTGAGGAGGTGACTCTTCCTGCAAAGAATGGGAGCTCGACTTTGATTTTGAGTATGGGCAAGTCTCATAGCCTCCTTTTGATGCATAAAGTATAGTCTGCTGGTTTGAGAGCAAAATCTGATTGTCATCTGGCCTTTAGTTTTAGAATTTTCTCTCCTGAAAAAGTATATGCTGGCAGGGAGGGGAGGAGGAGGAGGAAAGCAGCAGCAGGTCTGGAGAAATTAAAGGAACATAATGTTTAGAATTAATGTTTTCATGTCTCTCGTGACAAGCAAGGCTGCAAACACTCATATTTTGCTGTGCACAGTAGGCAGGGTTTCCTCTGCATTCCCACGCTCACAGCTTCTCTGACTACTTGCAAGGCAACCACTAAACTCAGGAGAAGGGCAGGTTCTAAGTAACGGAGCGTTCTGCCATTATGAGGAAACTGCAGCTGTGCCCAGCCACACCTGTTACTTGACTAAAGAAATCCACCCTTACATAGCTGTAACCTTGGTCCAGTAGTGGTGGTCTGTAGCAGACAGAAGAGGAAAATGGAAAATGAGCAGTACAGGGCGAATCTGTTATAAAACTCAGCATTAAGGCAGTCTACATTTCCTCACTCATTGGAACAGTTCTGGTTTTGCTATCAATTTTGGTGTCTATCTGCAAACCAATGTCACCAACTTCTCCAGGCAAACAGCTGCCTCTGAAACATTCAGAGCCATTTCTTGGCAGTAGGCTTTCTAGCAGCGCATCGGTAAAGCATTGACTCTCTAAAAAGCAGCAGCTGCTAATTCTGGTGTGGTACATAACAGCGTGCTGCCACATCAGGTTGAGTCCTGCAAGAAAATTAATTTCTCTGACCTAGATCATTTGACAATTGCCACCGTATGAATAATTCAATCCACAAAACCCAGCAAAACGAGAGCGGCGAATAAAACAGCAAGCTGTGCGCTGCACTGCACAGGCTGAAACAGCACCAGTTCAGCCAAAGGGTGTGACAGCTGCTTGCTGATAGTGATTGCTGGCCACTGCATACTGACTAATCGTTGAACCAGTGGGAGGCTTCCTAGGAAGACACTTCACGTTTCAGACTGTATGGTTTGCCATTGCAGTCCCTTTGACGCGAGCCGGTAAAATAAGGGTTTAAACTTATAAAAATAGGTGCATTGTGATTTCTCCTCTGGGTTAATTAACTGATTTTAAAAGCACACCTTTAACTAAACTTACACAGTTTTCTTGTGTCTGAAAAGCCTTTGGCTTCGTCTTACTCTCCTTGTGTAGAATTTTAAGTTCAGAAGCCAAAGGAAGGTAAGCATCACAGCTTTGTTCAGAAATGTTTCTCCAGCTTTAACATTAGCAATACATACATGAAGTGTATGTTAACTGAAAAATATAATGCTTGCTTTCTCCAACATTCAGTTTGTATCTGAAGGGGGCCTACAGGAAGGCTGGGGAGGGACTACTGAGAAGGCCTTGCAATGACAGGACTAGGGGCAATGGGTTTGAACTGGCAGAGGGGAGATTTAGACTGGATGTTAGGAGGAAGTTCTTTCCAGCGAGGGTGGTGAGGCACTGGAACAGGTTGCCCAGGGAGGCTGTGGCTGCTTCCTCCCTGGAGGTGTTCAAGGCCAGGTTGAACGAGGTCTTGAATGAGCTGTACTAGTGGGAGGTGTCCCTGCCTATGGCAGGGGGTTGGAACTAGATGATCCTTGAGGTCCCTTCCAACCTTACCATTCTATGATTTCCTGCCCTCCTGTCATCTACTTTCAGAGCAAGAAAGGCAAATATATCTAAAAATAACTTTGCTACTTCTGAGATGAATTTTTTCTGCTTATCAGCTCCAAAATCCTCTCCAAAAGAAGATGACTGTGTCTTCAGCCCAGGACAACTGGTGGGCTGTCTCACACCTTTGCCAGTCCACCTGCCTTGGCTTACAGGACTGGACACAGGGTAGTCTACCTAGCAGAACAGCCAAACGACTCCCACATTCTTAGCAACTCACTTTGTAGTTGGCATGTTTCCAGCAAGCTGCATGGGTGAAACAGCAGGATACTAAGGTAAAACTTTACACATTTGAGTTTGTAGAACTGAACTATTTGCATGGACTACTTTGATGAATTAGCAGTTCTACCACTAGAAGTTTTCTGACTGAACCTGCTCTGTTTCATGCTTAGTTAGGACAGTCACCATTAGTGCCTCATGTTGGATAAGCTATACACAAGAGGGAAAAAATAGAAGTTATAACAATGAAACCTGAATGTAAACTGCAGCTGTTAGGGACATGTTCCAGGTCAGAAACATTTATAAGTATAGAGGTATAACAGATGACTTTTCCTGCTTCACAGGTAGTGTGAGGTTTCTCGAGTAATCAGTATCTGGGTGTAGAGCCTGACTTCAACAAAAAGTTAAATAGTAACCCTGTAGTACTCAGGGGCACCAATTCACTTCTCTGTGAGCCAGGATGACCCAGAAACAATTAGCTAACCTCTGTTCTGGGGAACTGCAGCCTGGTGGTCCAGGCGTACCTGCATTAGCAGAGGTGCTAGACTAGACAATCTCCAGAGGTCCCTTCCAATCCTTACCATGCTATGATCTGTCAATCAGTAGCCCTCTTCAGCACAAATGTCTAACTGAAAATATCAAATAGTCTGGCTGCCCACCTGTTTTTTAGTGCCCACCTCTGTGTTTGTGCTCAACACAGAAGCAGCTGCCTCTGGTACTTGCTGGAGTATAAAATGGATTAAAGGTTCTAAATACAAGGAATGGAATGAGTAAGAAATTACAATAATGAGGCCTGTAGCTATCCAACAAAATGAAACAACCCTTTTTCCCTACCCCAGCTGCCCACAGAACTAACTCACAGAGGTCACTGCATCTCATGTTTCCAATTCATTAGGTAGGATTGGTTGACAAGAGCAAAAAACAAACAAACAAAAAAAAAAACAAACAAAAAAAACCCCCAACAAACCCACAAAACATGCTCCCTACTGCATGAAAAGTGAAAAGGATTTACAAACCAGAGACCTAATTATTCAAATTAAAACAAAACAGAGCAGAAGAGAGCAAAGTCCAGGTTTGACAAAAAAAATATTTTCAAGAAGAGAAACCCTGCAAACACACAAATGAACAAAAAGGGGGAAAGATTTTTCAAAGCAAATCAGAAATCAGTTTTGTCCTCAAGAGGGAGGAAAGGCAGGCAGGCATCTACAAAATACAAGAAGAAAACTTTTAATACTGGAAGAAAAGATTGATGAGTGTAGCAAGGTAGAGGAGCTAAGCAGATGGATCTTGCCAAGAAGTCAACAGGACTAAACAATCGTGTTCCAAAACATGTACAAATTTGTTACAATTAGTACTAATGACTCCTTTGACAGACTTGCCTCACACCAGGTCAAGGTAGTCACACAATTTCCTACCAAAATTTGATCTTTTTTCACCAAAATCAAGTGGGAGGGACTTGAACCAGTCCCCAGCCTGCCCTTGGCCTCTTGGAAGCACCACCAAGCGTATTTTGCAAATGCTTCCATGTTGCAGCCTGTTCAGTAGTTGATTTCACAGTCCCTCACCAATCGTGGTCTCTGCTGAGCAAGGTACTCAATATGCTGAAGAGGACACATTACCCAGCCTTTATTTTCTATAACCATGGCCTACTAAACAGAGTCATCCATGCTTTCTCCTGACACACAGGGACACCCTCTGCAGCTAGCTCTGCCCAAACCAGCTGCATACATGCCACTTCCCCAGTCAGCCCTGGCAGCGTTTTCAAACCCTCCCTGCTCCACATGTAATGGCCTCACTTTCCACACAGTTCCCACTTGCAGGCATATTCACAGTTTGTGCCAAAACTGAAAGTACAGCAGAGCATAGGCACATTTCAGAGAGTTACACAGCTCTCTGAAATCATCATCCTTCTAGGTAAATGTCTTTGATGACCCACGCCATACACATGGCATTATGCTGCATTTGCAATTCAGATAATTGCTCCAAATCTAAAGCACACATACTGTACTACAGAACCTTCAACACAAAGGATGTATAAAAGTGGAGCTGATTCACACTCTTAGCTGCAATCAAACTACTGGAGGATGCTGAATGATTCCCTCTGCTCTGGTTTTGGAAGTCATTATCTGACCTCATTTTGTGCTTGTGACATTTTCTTGGGCAGCTCGGCACTCACATATTGTCATTCAAGCCAGCAGCACTCAAAAGTCATACAAATGGGAGTGTATGCCTCTGAAGGGGGATAAGAGGTGGGGTAAATTAAAGGCTTTTAAGTATTACTGATTGAGAAAGAGAGAAAACAACATTTAAAAGCCTTTTAAATTGGTATTCCTTCATTTTGATCCTAAATTTCTCTTTGTTTTGTTCTATGCAGCTGGTTGAATGATGACAGAGTGGCTTGCAATTATCTGGATGACATTAGATGCCAGCTGAAATGGACACTATAGGAAGAATCCAACATCCTGCATATATAATTCCTACTCCATTTGGCATTGAACCAAGTCAACAACTACACATTCCTTCCCTCATCACCCCCAGTAACTCCCACAGCCAATTGAATGCTGCTATAGTAACAAAAGCCTGGGTGGGAGAAAGAAATTGGATATAAGCAGAGTTTTCAACATGTTGGAGAAGGTTTTTAGATTCAGAACTGCATGTGACTAGAGATAGCTCTCACAACCCCTGTGCACTGAACACTTACATGCACACCACAGACCTAGGCTTCCAAAGCCTGCAGAGTTGTGAAGGACTCCACTTAATCTGAGAGCTTTCATTTCCAGTCTTTGTACTGCTTATTCAAATCACAGGTACTTCTCTCTGCCAGTTCACTGACGCTTACTAAAATATACCTTAGGAACTGAGCACAGCTGTCAAAATAATGTAATTGTTTTCCTGACTTTGCTGCAAAGACAGTTATTCTAAAGAACCTTAAAAGTTATATTCCTATATTAGCACACTAAGTAGTTCATAGCAGTTTAGTAAGTCAAATATTCCATACTGCTAGCTTAATAAGATGGGGAGTCATGCATGAAATGACTGCCAGGTTAATGACACAGGGAGCCATGCATGGCATGTATTTGCATATAATAGCAGAGAATGTTCCCCTAAATCCTTTAAATTACTCATCAGTTCTTAAACAGGCATTTAACTAAGCCTTCATCCAGAATCAAAAAGAAAGAGCAGCCACCTACAGTTGAAAAGAATGTTAGATAAGGACTAAGCAAAACCTAAAGTGCCACCTTATAGGGAGATCTGGAAACCTGCACACGCAAAGAAACCAAACCACACCAATAAACCAAACCACACCATAGTGTCTCAGCCAAAAGTAAATGGAGAAAATTTGTTTTCTTGTAGTAACTTTTAACGAAAACTAGGGGGTGGTTTTCTATTAGGTGTTGCAGTATTGAAAGATGGAGAAGAAACTTTACAAAACTTGAAACCAAGTCCAGAGCAACTTGCGGAGGGTACGAGGAGAAGAAAAGCATTTGTGCCTGTTGTTTTCCTGATGACTCGTAGAGTCAGCCTGAGAGATTAAGGTGAAGATTTTTGTTTGATTTCCTTTTGCAGAGGTCCTTACACATCGCCATATGCACACATTCCTTCATGCTGCAACTCTTGCTTTGGGCTTTGTTTTGCAGAAACAGTTGAAGAAACAGGACACTAAAATCTGTGCTGCAGAGAGGAAGTCAGAATGAAGAGAGAAAGTCTACACCCTTCTCCTTAGATAACTGGGGAGGTGGACTATTGTGCCACACTTAGAATCAGAAAGTTTTTATTTCTGTTGCCTGTTATAATTGTCACCTCTCCAAGGCAAAGACATGTTTTCAACATGATTGCAAATGGGCTCTCATACATGCTCAGGGCTTTTCGTATTTCCATGTAACAGACCAGTTTGCATGTCGTTTAAACATCTTCAGGTCCAAACGTCTGCAGTACACAGAGTACTACCAGGAAAAGCTCCTTCTTTGCTTCAGCAAGTACTACCATGTGTAAACACACTGTCAACATACATGTCATATCCTACAGATCAGAGACGTTTTCTAGTGACTGTTTACTTGTTGTTCTCCTCACTCACACAGCAATAACCATCCTCAAGATCCTGCTCCCAGAATAATTTTTTACATGCCTGGATTTAAATGTCGATTATTCCAAGCTACATATTACTTGGAAGTCCCAAATTTATATAACACAAGTTACTAAATCTTACAAAGAGGTATATTATTGTTCCAACATTCAAGAAGGTAATATGTTTATTAGCTACTGTGTTTGGATACGAAAAGCTATCAATAAACTAATTCAAATTAAGCAGGTATGAAACGTCAAGGCTCACTGTTTCATACTGTTAGAACTGAAGGTACGCAGACAAATAATATTTTCCAGCTTCTCTTCCTATAATTCAGTTGAGTAGTACTAGGCAGTAAACAGTAAGATTTCTGTAAAGAAAAACATTAAGATACATCCCTTGCCTCATAAACTGAGACTTTTTCCAATCAGAGGGAGTGTCCCCTAGACAACAACAGTGAAAAATACTAACTTGCTTCTCTCCCCACCTCCCACCCACTTCACTGAAATATCAGTTTCAAAGCCCAAGCAAAACTAAATTGAAACATTATTAAACCTAAGTTTTCCCTTACTGTTTCATAAGATAAAAGCCCACAATGTTCTGTTATTCCCAATGTTTGCCTATCAGTTTACAAGTAGACAGAAAACATAAGCTTCTACAGACATACTAACTCATCATTTTTGCAAATGACAAAACATCTCTTATTTGACACATTAAAGACCAGGTACTGTTGTAAAGAAAAAGGCTGATTGCCTCTGAATTACAGCTTCCCAGAGAAGAAAGCCAAAATCATATAGCAGAAATAAACTGTGAAAAATTCTGAGAACTTTAGTGTCCCAAATCAAATGGCTTTGCAGTTTAAAAAAACCAGGACAGGCTCACTTCTTGGAGCAGGTGAAGGATATTGGTACAGTATGGCCACTCTTTTATGCAAACAGCAGACAAAGAGTGTTGGAGATTGCCTTAGGTCACTACTCGATTGATATGTTGCTCTAAGTATGTAAAGGAACATAGAAATAGACACAATTCAACACCAACAAAAAGGCTGCCACTGTCTTTACCCAATGTTAACTGGACTCAGTAAACAGAGAACACTGTGTTTTTGGTCTAGACCAGATACAGACACAGCACCTAGCTGTATTCTGAGAAACATGGCTTTACCTTACTGACATTTCTAACCTTTCCACAGGAGATTTAGCATTCATTTTCAGTAGCTGGATAGCAGTAACTTATTCCTACTGGGCTCCTCAGTTAAGGAGACACAGGGACCTACTGGAAAGAGTACAGCAGAGAGCCAAGAAGATGAGTGGGGGACTTGAGCATCTTCCCTGGGAACAGAGAGGGAGACACCTGGGGCTGTTCAGTCTGGAGAAGAGTGATTGGAAATCCTATCAATGTGTACAAATATCTGAGGGGTGGGTGTCAAGTGGATGGAGCCAATCTCTTCTCAGTGGTCCACAGGAATAAGACAAGGAACAACACCTTCAAAGCGGAACACAGAAGGTTTCACCTCAACATGAGGACCTTCATTAATGAGGGTGACAGAGCACTGGAGCAGGCTGCCCAGAGAGGTTGTGGAGTCTCCTTCACTGGAGTCTTTGAAAACCCGCCTGGATTTGTTCTTGTGCAAACTACCCCAGGGGATCCTGCCTTGGTAGGGAGGTTGGACTCAATCTCTGAAGGTCCCTTCCAACCTCTACATGATACCCAAATTTAACACTCCTCAGTTGCAAGCAACTGCAGTAGCAGCCTAAATGTCACTTGCCAAGTAGTATTTCCTCAAAATGTAGGATGTCCTAAATGATATCATTTCTCTTCTCTTGACTTCTGCTCAAGCTGCTAGATGTACTGTAGGAAATGCTTTCATTCTTAACTTTGGCCTTTTGTGCTGAGAAAGATAAAGGTCATAATTATGTATCTGTAATGAGGTATTGCTGAAAACGAGCTGAAACCTGTTTTGACATCTTTGAAGATTGCATTTGTACATTGCATGTAACATTGCATATATATATATATTTGCAAAACTTTTTGCAAAACTATTTGCAAAACTGACTGGCAGCTGTGCACAAAAGCCAATAAGCTTTAACAGGGTAAACAAAATCAAAGAAAAGCACGGCTGAAGAGCTAATAAGCACCGACTTACAGGAGGGAAATTCACATGAGACAGCTTGCTCAGAAAATGCTAAATGGCCATCAAGAGGAAAAGAACTCTCTGACCAGGAATACATGATGAAAGCTGTACTTTGTTGATTGCAGAAAGTTTTCTTTTAAATACACCCTTCTAAGTGTTTAACTAATTTCCAGGAGGCTTGATTGTACTTCGCTCAAGTTCGAGGCTTTTTTTGCTAATTTGGAGATAGATTGTACCTTAAGGCAGAGCAAGGAACATGGGGTGTGTGCTTAAGCGGCAGGAACCCAAGAGCAAGCGTGGGAGGCATTGTGGTTCCGCGACAAAACATCGCTCCCTTCCCCCACGGAGGCAAAGGAGACAATCAGCCCTACCGTTAGCTGTGAATTTAAGTATGAGAACCAGCAGAGTGGAGAACATACTGGTAGCAAACTCCCTTCTGCCTTTTGCACGGTGGAGGAATTTAAAGAGGTAATGGCAGCAACCTTTCTGTGTGAGTGGTCCCATGTATGAGGAAACCACATGTGAAATTAATAACAGTAATAATAGTATCAAAAGTATTTAATGAGGACTCAGAAAGAACTATGTTGTTATTATAGGATGATGATAAACAGCATTTGGCAATGCTGTTTCTGGGACTGAACAAACAACTCAGCCTTATCACAGCTGTTGGACTCCAACACCCAGCATTTAAGTGCTGTTATGGTCAGAAAAGTGACTCTGTAAAGATAATATCTTCTTAGTCAAGACAGCTGCTGCTTCTCTATTTTCTGAGTCATTTTTGATACCTTTACTGGCAAAACAAGTTGCTAGTAGTGATAGCACAGCAGCATTAATCCAGCTCTATGAGCTGGATCCTAGTTGGTCCCAGTATGACACAGGTCTTACCATGACACAGAGCCGAGATCTCCACTAGAAATGGAGCAAAATAACCATTCCCAAATATGTTAGATAAGGCATAGGCAATACATTTCTCTTAGGGACAAACACAATAATCTTCCAAAGCAAACCAAACCCTTGGTTGTATTGGACTGAGCAGAGGCATTTGCCCAGAAGGCACCTTCCATGCCACAGTATACCTTCTCTAAGTCTGTGACACTGCAGAAGATACAGTCACTGCAACTAACCTTACCTCATCCCACCCTTTTCAGATCATGCATTATGACAAATTCATTTTTTAAAGCTGACAGGACTGCTGGTCATGCCCTTATGTTTTGCACATTTCACAGAATCACAGAAGGTTAGGGTTTGGAAGGGACCTCCAGAGACCGAATCTGACCCCTCTGCCAAAGCAGCAGCACCTAGAGCAAGTTGTAAAGTACATACCAAGGTTGGTGCTGAAAGCCTCCAAAGGAGATGACTCCACAATCTCTCTTGGCAGCCTGTTCCAGTGCTCTGTCGCCCCCGCCACAAAGAAGTGTCTCCTTGTGTTGAGATGGAATTTCCTGTGCTCCAGTTTGTACCTGTTGTTCCTTTTCCCATCACTGAGCACCACCAAAGAGAGGTTATCACCTTCCTCTTGACAACCATCCCTCAGATATTTATGAAAGTTGATAAGATCCCCTCCCAGACTTCTCTTCTCAAGACTAAACAGTCCCAGTTCTCTAGGTCTTCATAGGAGAGATGTTCAAGTTTCACAATCATCCTTGTAGTAGATCTCTGTCTCTCTTGAACTGGGGAGCCCAAAACTTGACACAATATTCCAGGAGTGGTCTCACCAGGAGAAGTTCCCTAGGCCTATTGGACAGTTTTCTTAATGCACACCAGAATGCCATTGGCCCTCTTGGCCACAAAGGCACATTGCTGTCCCATGGGTAACCTTCTGTCCCCTAGGACTCCAAGGGCTTTTGGAAACAAAGCAAGCTTCAGGGATAAACCACAACAGATACACAGGTTGCTCTGAGTGGGGTCAGTAACTTTACTGCTTGCTTCACACTTCATAACCTATTCCAAAAAGGAGTAATTCCCTTGTTACTGATCACAAAGTCTACTACAGCAGGTACAGCTTGGCAGCTCCTCACAAGCATGGTGTTGTCAGTTTATTCTCTATGCTGCCTCACATTCTCCGTGGGTAAAAACCCCTCACATCATCTCCGTGCAAACAAGCACACAACATATGAACAGAAAATGGTCAGTGGGACTTTTCCCATAGCAGGTGTACGTTAAACTGAAAAGTTTTGTAGAAACTGAGAAAGGTAAGCAATTAAGTTTTGCTATTCATTTGAGAGTTCATTCAAAATTGAAAAAGAACAGGACAATTGTGTTCTTCTCTTTTAAGGCTCTAGCAAATAGGAAATGTGTGAGCATAAGGCGACACAAAATTAAAATACATTTTTACCTCAAAAAATTTCGTGTTTCTGCATCCACAAGAAACCACAGTGTAACAGGTTCTTTTATGCCAATAGCTTTAAAGACCATCACTATCAGAAAATTTTCTTCTGGAAATCTTTCCTCAAATGTCATCAATGCAACAGTGCTTTCAAACCCACTCGCTGAATTCAAAACAACTTGAAACACAGTTGTGGACACACTACCATCTATCTTGTGAAAATCAGACAAGGGAAGTAGTTTATTTTCTGATTAGAGACTCCTCAGTGGTACTGGTGGGAAGAGAGAATATGTCTACAAAAATCTTAGCTGTTAGGAAGTATCAGCCTGTCTGTAAACAGATGGCTACTCCTCATGGAATACCATTCTCTCCAGGAAAGCTACACCGAGTCCTGAACCTCTTCCAATGCACCCCTGAGCAGGTTGTGCTTCTAGCAAAGGTGAGGAAAGTTAGAAATGGAACAGAGCCAATCCGTGCATATAAAAGCTCTAAATTCATTACTCTCAATTAAAACGAACGAGGATAAGGATTGCTTCCAAGTACATCAATCAAAGAAAGTACTTACTGCAGGAAAACAGAAGATACTGGTTTGTATACCAAGGATTTTATTCACCTACTAACAAAACGTTTGCAAGAAAATGTACCTGAAACGTCCAGTTCATTTTTCCCTTGACAAGTTTCCACTATCCAGGAAAGATTGGCTAAAAATATAGTGGGTTTTTTAATTATTTTTCTTTAAAGCCAGTTTCTGGAAGAAATACTTGCATGCCTGCACATCTGGTTTTACAAAAATAAGAAGGTGACTCAAATCAGAGTGCATCATGCAGTATAAACAGGTCTAAGATGCTTAGCAGACAAGTACAAATTTGTTTCCAAATTAATGTTTGTCAACTGTTCTATTGACTTTTGAGCACTGTAAGCACCCCTACCTCTTTCGGAAACCAACAGATGGAGAAACTGCTGAGCACCGCAACATTAGCTTCTGAAAGGAAACAAAAGTCCTCAAACAAAAGCTAATGATTCTTATTGCCCACAACAAAGAAGAATCTAGTCCTCTATGATAGTGCTGTCTTTCTCATTGTGGTTTTGCTTCTCTTTGTTGGTTTTGGTTGGCAGTCTTTTGTTTTGTTTTTTGTTGTTTTGGTTTTGTTGCAATATGAACAAAGCTGAGTTTTATGATGATAGAAATATCTATTACTGAACTAGAATAGGATGGATTAATTTGGGTTTGTAGCATGACTTGCTGGCATGGGTTTCATCTTCTCTAAAGAAGCTGTTCAAAACGCAACACAAATTTATCTATGCCTGTAACTTTTGCAAGTTTATCTCTGAGAATCTGAGAAATAAGATAATTCATTACCTACCATACTCCTAAAAATGTTTCATAATATCATCATGGCTATAGAACTTCAGAATTTAGGATATCTAGGACAGAGCGTAGGCTTAGAGTACTTGAATAAGAATTCAGAAGAGAAGGGTGCAAATGATTTAGTTTGTCTCAGTTTAGCTTATAGTGCCTACTTTGAGAGTAGTATTGAGAATCCATGTTGGTGATTTGTAAAGGAGTCACTGATTATCTTTTGTATGCAAGAGACCTATAGATTCAAGCCTTCCGTTAATGAAGATGTGTCAAGAGCTTTTTGCTTTTAAGGCTATAAATTCATCAACCTATAACACAAAGCACAAGAGATGTGCCCATTTCATTAGATGTGGCAAAAAGGAGCAACGTATTTTTGTTACTTTCTTACAATCAGGCTTAGAGAAAAGAAATTCTGAAGCCGCAGCTGCGATGCATCAAAACAAACCCAGTGCCTTTCTCAGCCCTGAACAATGTGTAACCCTGCCCTGGGTGGAAAACCTCTTAGTGCTCCTAAGGGATGATTATCAACTACAGAAAGGTTAGGACTTAGTCTGCAGCACATTTTAGAGTCTCCCAAGACGACTTGGAGTACAAACTCCAATTTTAGGATCACATAGCTTTGGCAGGTCACAGTGCTATAGCAATGAAGATTTCATTACACTTCCTCATACTAACATTATCATATAGAACATTATTTGAGAAGACTGGCACAAGATTTGTCAGACAGGATGAACAAAACTGAAATAAACTCACAGCCATAGTGGTAAGGGTTGAGAAGGAAGTATGGGTTATTACAATGCTGTACCTAAGATGAGCAGGCCAAGGAAGTTGAGGTTAAAGCTGATGTACCTTCCATCTTCACATATTTGTTGACTGTCTTAGGGAAACTAGGTCTCCAGCTGCTGACATCCTTACTGCGTAAAGCACAGCCCACTTCCAGGTTGCAAACCCATATTGCCCTTGCATTTATACATCTTACAAGGGCAGGTGGGATGCATGGTGGGTATCCATCCCATCTGCACTGTTGAACCTTTACAGGTATGCTATACAGGTCTAATTTTCCTATCTGGCATTCCACTGCATCTGTGATGTGGAACTCACTGATTACACATTCATGCTTGCACATACAATTGAAACAATTCACTGTACACAGACTGCACCAAGCTTCAGAGTAGAAAGAGTTTATTCTTCAAAAACTGGTATAAGGTTTTCTTCACCACAGGAATTTCCAAGACTCAAACACCATCAAAGAACTATGACCAAGAAGTTCACAAAAACAGAACGAATCCTCAGTGGTATCCCTACTAGGATGTATACTAGTCTACCAGGAGAAACTAATGCTATTGGAGAGGAAAAAAGGGAAATGAAGAATGAGGAAGACAAAGGAAAAGACAAGAGAAAAGGGTAAAAGTTCTGTGGTGGTAGAAACAACATTTATTCAGAAAACACCTTAAGACATCCAATGAAATGAGGTCCTTGTTTTGTTATCTATATGCTGCCTAATCTTTTCTGAAAAATTCAGTCCCATAATAAAATGAGATAAATATCTAAGCATAACCCATAAAGAGATTTATAATAAAAAGAAGAGGTGCACAAGATCTTTAATGTAACCATAAAAGCTAGCTCACTTATGGCCATTTTTAGTATCCAATTAAACATAACCAGGCCCCATCCTCCTTAACATCTTCAGTGATGATCTGGACAAGGGCATCGAGTCAGTCACCAGCAAATTTGCAGATGACACCAAGCGGGGGGCAGATGTTGCTGGGTTGGAGGGCAGAAGGGCTCTGCAGCAGGACCTCGACTGCCTGGACAGATGGGCAGAGTCCAAGGGGTTGGAGTTCAACAAATCCAAGTGCCAGGTGCTGCACTTTGGCCACAACGACCCCATGCAGAGTTACAGGTTGGGGTGGGAGTGGTTGGAGAGCAGCCAAACAGAAAGGGATCTGGGGGTGCTGATTGACACCTGCCTGAACATGAGCCAACAGTGTGCCCAGGTGGCCAAGAAGGCCAATGGCATCCTGGCCTGCATCAGCAATAGTGTGGCCAGCAGGAGCAGGGAGGTCATTCTCCCCCTGGACTCTGCACTGGTTAGGCCACACCTTCAGTCCTGTGTCCAGTTCTGGGCCTCTCAATTTAAGAAGGACATTGAGGTGCTTGAGCATGTCCAGAGAAGGGCAATGAGGCTGGGGAGAGGCCTCGAGCCCAGCCCTATGAAGAGAGGCTGAGGGAGCTGGGATTGGTTAGCCTGGAGAAAAGGAGGCTCAGGGGAGACCTTCTTGCTGTCTACAGCTACCTGAAGGGTGGTTGTAGCCAGGAGGAGGTTGCTTTCTTCTCTCAGGCAACCAGCACCAGAACAAGAGGACACAGTCTCAAGCTGCACCAGGGGAAGTTTAGGCTGGAGGTGAGGAGAAAGTTCTTCACTGAGAGAGTCATTGACTGCTGGAATGGGCTGCCCAGGGAGGTGGTGGAGTCACCGTCCCTGGAGGTGTTCAAGGCAGGTTTGGACGTGGCTCTTGGTGCCATGCTCTAGTCTTGAGGTCTGTGGTGATGGGTTGGACTTGATGAACTTTGAGGTCTCTTCCAACCTTGGTGATACTGTGATAATTCTTAGAATATCACACACCTCACAGCTATTCAGCTATCAATTGAGCCATACAAGTAGTATAACAAAGGGTAGGGTTTAAACAAAAAAACTTCAAGAATTGTTAGCAATTTAAGGTAAAATACTACGCACACAACTCCATGTATTCATTGGTCAATATACTGCCTCAGAGATGTTTTAATGAATTCTATTCATATTTGTATAAAAGTTTAGATATGACACAGTATATAAAAGCAGGAATGGCCTGCTCAAACTTTTGCATTTGGTCTAAGGCTCGAATCCAGTAGATTAGTTTGGGTTCCCAGTTTAAACAAAAGCTTCTTTTGTCTTAGGAGAAGCCACTGCACCACTTTCTATCCCAGTCTATAGCAGTAACAGGGAACTATGCTCATTTCCTTGCCTCTTCTGCACTAGCAGCAACTGCTGACAGCTCAAATATGCACCAAGATTCACGAGCAATACATTCAGCCTCCTACATCACACCCCACACTACAAAGCTCGTCTTCACTGGGACTGCTAAGTGCTACTGAGATATCAACAGCACCTCTCACAATAATGCCCCAATTAAAACACCTGTATTTGTGCACAAGGACAATTCCTGGAAATAGAGACTGAAGAAGTCCACTTCATTAACTCCTTCACAGTTCTCTTCTACATACCAAAAAACTCACAAGTTAGTCCCGCTGGACTTTTGAAATTTGATTTAACAGCAGAGTCCTCTTGGGAACTCTTAGAAGAATTCACTAAATAACTCTGGGAGTATTTACTTTTACAGATACCAGTACTTCATACTTACATTCTCCATAAGATATTTTTAGACTAAATCCTCCAACATACAATCTATTCATCAATCACGCATTCAGATTCTTAGTCACGCTGTCCTGAATTAAGATATGCTTATGCACACTTAAAACTTTTTGTCTGAAATTTGCTGTTTCACCATGAGTCATAGAATGGTTTAGGTTGGAAGTGACATTAAAGATCATCTAGTTCCAAGCCCTTGCCATAGGCAGGGACACCTCCCATTAGAACAGGTCCCTCAAGGCCTCATCAAACCTGGCCCTGAACACCTCCAGGGAGGGAGCAGCCACAATCTCCCTGGGCAACCTGTGCCAGTGTCTCATCACTCTCACTTGAAAGATATTCTTCCTAACATCCAGTTTATGTCTCCCCTCTGCCAGTTTAAACCCTTTCCCCTTGTCCTGGCATTGCAAGACCTTGTCAATAATCCTTCCCCAGCCTTCCTGTATGCCACCTTCAGATACTGGAAGGCTACTTCAAGGCCTCCTCAAAGCTTTCTTCTCCAGGCTGCAGAGACCCAACTCTCTCAGCCTGTCCTCATAGCAGAGCTGCTCCAGCCCTCTGAGCATCTTTGTGCCTCTCCTCTGGACTCGCTCCAACAGTTCTATGTCCTTCCTATGATGGGGGCTCCAGAACTGTACACAGCACTCCAGGTGGGGTCTGACAAGAGCAGAGCAAAGGAGCAGAATCCCCTCCCTTGCCCTACTGCCCACGCTGCTCTTGATGCAGTCCAGGACTCTGTCGCTGTCTGGGCTGCATGTGCACACTGCAGACTCATGTTGAGCTTTCCATCAATCCAGACCCCAAGGTCCTTTTCCTCAGGGCTGCTCTCAGCCATTCCCCACCCAGCCTGGATTTGTGCTTAGGACTGTGCTTACGCAGGTGCAGGACCGTGCACTTGGTCTTGTTGCATTTCATGAGGTTGGCCTGGGCCCACCTCTCCAGCCTGTCCAGGTCCCTCTGGATGGCATCCCTGTCCTCTAGGAAGCTGACTGTGCCACACAGCTTGGCACCATCTGCACTCGATTCCTCTGTCCATGTCACTGACAAAGATGTTAAACAGCACTGGTCCCAGCACTGATCCCTGAGGGACACCACTTGTCATGTGTGGGATGTCATGTGGGACAGAGTCAAATGCCTTACCGAGTGCCACACTCACTGGAGAAAGGCAGCAATGAACTTTTCTGTTCCAAGTAAACTTAAGAATTTTGCCAACACTGCTTAAGAAAAGAACAATAAACAACAACAACAACAACAAAAGAGGATAAAAGCCTCAAGACAGTTCCTATGAGTGTTTGATGCCATAAAGGTATGGGAACACTAGATGGCAATAAGTACTGCACATTTATCCTCAAATACAAATGTACTTTATCCCTGTTATAAAACTGTCTCTTGCACAACTTCTAAGGCAGTATTATTTAGAAGGCACCATATTTTATTACAAAAGGAAAAAAAAAAAAAAAACAATAAAACACCATCCTCTTGCACAAAAATAAACCAATCCAACCAACCAAGCAGACAGTAAAAAAAAAAAAAGCAAACTAAACTTCAAATAACAATAAAAAACCCAGCCAAACAAACAAACAAACAAACAACAACACACACACAAAAAAAAATACCCCCAAACAACCAAAAATTGGCCAGCTGTGAGTTAGGCTTTTGGAGGTTTTGTTGTTGGTTTTGACTGTCTTTTGTTAAAAAAGCAAAGCCAGACTTCCTCAAAGGATTCATCTTCCATTTAGGTCTCTACAGTATTTCTCAATAAACTCTACTTCAGTACAAATCAAGTTGGTATCTTAGTTATAGGTCATATAAGTTACAATACTAGAAAAAGGACAGAAGCTATGAAACACGCATCAAAAAAATCTAATACTTCCTAAGTATCAAGTAATGGAGATCATTTAGGAATCTGTACAAAACGTTTTAATAAATAAACTTTCTATGGTAAATTACTTGAAGAACTAGATCAGAGTGCAATGTTATGAAATACATATAACTCTCTAGACTATCTTGGAACTACATATAAACATTAATATGCCCAATCTTGGATAAGCATAGTGAGAACTGCAACTCCCTCCCAGTCAGTGAATTGCTCTTTGTGCCCTCAAGGTATTTAGGAAGCCTGAGCATGCCTGCAGAAGCTGTCCAGCCACCAAATGAGAAAGCCTCTGCCCAAAAGACCCTACAATCTAGTCACTATGGTTACTGTTTATCTTACTTCATCTGTTTCAAGTTATTAATTTCAGCTATTCACTTGTCCAGTCCAACTTTTTCAGGGTCTTTTTTAAGTGGGTTAGGGTATAATCCAAAGAGTGACCTAATCCAGCAACCAGGTTACCTGGAAAAGGCCCCCACAGAGAAAATTTATATGTTAGCTGGCTAAATACCATTCATCTAAAAGTGGATCTCATCCTAGTTTTATTAGGACTATATTCCTGGATTACAGTGACCGTCTACCAAAACCAGGACACTGTTNATCCAACCAACCAAGCAGACAGTAAAAAAAAAAAAAAGCAAACTAAACTTCAAATAACAATAAAAAACCCAGCCAAACAAACAAACAAACAAACAAACAACAACACACACACAAAAAAAAATACCCCCAAACAACCAAAAATTGGCCAGCTGTGAGTTAGGCTTTTGGAGGTTTTGTTGTTGGTTTTGACTGTCTTTTGTTAAAAAAGCAAAGCCAGACTTCCTCAAAGGATTCATCTTCCATTTAGGTCTCTACAGTATTTCTCAATAAACTCTACTTCAGTACAAATCAAGTTGGTATCTTAGTTATAGGTCATATAAGTTACAATACTAGAAAAAGGACAGAAGCTATGAAACACGCATCAAAAAAATCTAATACTTCCTAAGTATCAAGTAATGGAGATCATTTAGGAATCTGTACAAAACGTTTTAATAAATAAACTTTCTATGGTAAATTACTTGAAGAACTAGATCAGAGTGCAATGTTATGAAATACATATAACTCTCTAGACTATCTTGGAACTACATATAAACATTAATATGCCCAATCTTGGATAAGCATAGTGAGAACTGCAACTCCCTCCCAGTCAGTGAATTGCTCTTTGTGCCCTCAAGGTATTTAGGAAGCCTGAGCATGCCTGCAGAAGCTGTCCAGCCACCAAATGAGAAAGCCTCTGCCCAAAAGACCCTACAATCTAGTCACTATGGTTACTGTTTATCTTACTTCATCTGTTTCAAGTTATTAATTTCAGCTATTCACTTGTCCAGTCCAACTTTTTCAGGGTCTTTTTTAAGTGGGTTAGGGTATAATCCAAAGAGTGACCTAATCCAGCAACCAGGTTACCTGGAAAAGGCCCCCACAGAGAAAATTTATATGTTAGCTGGCTAAATACCATTCATCTAAAAGTGGATCTCATCCTAGTTTTATTAGGACTATATTCCTGGATTACAGTGACCGTCTACCAAAACCAGGACACTGTTTCATAGAAAAACAGGACTGCTAGGGACAGTGCAAGTCACAGAAGCTAGTTCTACTCGGTCACAAGCCATAGCACAACCAAACTCCCTGCAAAAAGACTTTATACTCGTTGCAATCGCGTTCATCATCAGGAAAGCCTGGGAATCTAAAATCCAATAATAATAAAAAAAAGAAAGGTATTTCTGATGCTACAGACGACTCAGTTCAGTACATACGCTGTCGCCTGCCTGTCTCTAGGAATCGCAGTTCCAGTACCCCAGGCAAGACCGCATGTCTGTGCTCGAAATCGTTGCCCTATAGAGACATCTACCGGCAGGAGCGGTGCGGAGCGGCCACACTCCCACTGTTCGGGGCAGAGGATGCGACAAACTCCCACCCGCCCCGCGCCGGCGGCCTGCGCAGGTGACAGCTCACCAAACCCCCCGAGGGTGTCCCTGCAGCCCCCCGCCCGCAGGTCGCGTCACCGCCTGGGAGGGGAGCGAAGTGGAGCGGAGTAGCCGCCGCAGCGCTCACCGCCCCCCTCGCTCTTTCCCTGCCTCGCAGCAGTGCGCTCAGGACCGGGCTCCGCCGTCGCCTGCGAGTAATTAACGTCTCGATGGGGACTTGTGCATTAACTTGCGCCTCCGCGGCCTCCCGGCGCGCAGCCTAACCGGCTACTCCTGCTCTGCTGCTATGGAACAAACTGTTTCATTAACAGTGAAAACAGTGCAGGTTGACCATGTATTATTGAGCGAGGTTGAAATTTTCCAAATGGCCTTTCTTTTCCTCCCGTACTGACTGATATTCTTCTACAAACTAGATTTTACCGCACTCTTTCTTGGGAACCAAAATCAGTGTAAGAATTTTCAATTTCTTTCGCAGTAGATTATGTCAAATAACCCCAAAATATTTTTTCCCACAAACAAACAACGTGATGCTTGCAGAATTTCCTGTGAAAATAAGAATAATGTCATTTCTACACCCAACTAGCTCAAATCAGCTCAAATCTACCCAGCTGATCTCCCTCAGAGCAGCGTTTCCTTGCTCATCTCAACAATCAGAACCTGTTTGAATTCAACTGCTTAATTGCAAGAAGATAACTAAATAGAAGAGTGATCTGTATGAACTTTTATTTTCCTCTGCAGAATCTCAAGAACAAATTAATCTTTGGTTTAAGGAGTTTTCAGCTATTCCCTCACACCTATGAACCCAAGGCCAGTGCAGCCATCCAAGTTATGAGAAAGGAAAGCTGCCTTTTAATCACAGGTAGTGATGAAATGTGTGCAGCACCTCCACTGAAAACCTGTCAGTTTAAATATCCATTCTTTCCAGCCATCCACAGCTATCATACACTAATGTTTATCGTCAGTTAACTCAATATTTACTAAAACCAGTAGCTCGGAACATCCTGGTGAACTTCCTTAGCTCAAAACCTCCAAGAGAGACATCTCCACTGCACTTTTTCTGCAGAAACTTCCCTGCCTCCCTTCTGTGCACTTGATGCACACACAGACCTAAGCACATGCACAAACTTTCCCATTTGACAAAGGCAAGGAAGGAGGAAGAGCTGGATCTAACCTTACTCTTTCAGAAAAATATTAAACTCCTAAGATGTGATTTTGTTTTTCCAACTAACAATTGCTAAGACTGCTTAAACACTCATCATTTTAAATCACTCTTCTAAAAGAGACAGTGAAACCAAACATGAACACTCTTATAAATATAGAGGGAAATTAAAAAAAAAAAAAAGGGGGGGAAAGGGGAGTTTAATAGAGGGGAAAAAAAAATACATTTCTTTGCCAGACCAGTAAACTTCCTTGTAAATATGAGGTTCTGTTTCACTCTGAGGCACTGTGTGAAATTGGGAGAAAATTAGTTACTGGGGGGAAAATTAATAACATTTACCTGCAAAGTAAACTTGATTGGGGTTTTGGAGGGCTTGGGTTGGTTGGTTAGGATTTGGTTTTCTGTGTGTTTTTATTTTGGCTTTTGTTTGCTCTTTTTTTGTTTTGTATGTTTGTTTTGTTTTTTTTTAATCATAGGTAAAACATATCTGTCAATCTGTTCCTTCACTCATACTACCTACAAAACAAACAGGTCTACTTTAGAAAAAAAAAAAAAAAAAAAAAAAAAAAAAAAACAGAAAAAAAAGCAGCTATTTAGATTGCAGTCTATAAAGCAGAGCTTCATGGCTGGTCAATAATTCAAACAGAGAAAACAAACACAGAAATATTTAGACGGCTGTTTCAACAAAATTTTGGGATGTTCCTGCCTGTAATAGAGACATAGAAAAAGACTAAATGAGAATCAGTACTGAAGAAATATAGACATCTTAAAGTAAGTATGCACAAAGATGTATCAAACAACGCTAAATCAGTTATTTATGGTGGTGTTTACAGATGTTAGAACTGCAACAAGTCTAATTTGAGAAGTCTGTCCACAGTTCCATGCGGCTGAGTTCAACTGTCACAGACAGGATACAAAGCTCATGAAGCAGAAGGCCAATCACCATCCATGATGGGATGAGGGAGAGG
This sequence comes from Eubucco bourcierii, assembly GCA_013396675.1. Classification (NCBI taxonomy): domain Eukaryota; kingdom Metazoa; phylum Chordata; class Aves; order Piciformes; family Ramphastidae; genus Eubucco; species Eubucco bourcierii. The sequence continues at coordinate 74,452 of VWZE01003753.1, forward strand.
AGCTTTCTCAGCTCATCAGCAGTATCACAGTATCACCAAGGTTGGAAGACATCTCAAGTCCAATCCATCACCACAGACCTCAAGACTAGAGCATGGCACCAAGTGCCACGTCCAAACCCACCTTGAACACCTCCAGGGACGGTGACTCCACCACCTCCCTGGGCAGCCCATTCCAGTAGCCAATGACTCTCTCAGTGAAGAACTTTCTCCTCACCTCCAGCCTAAACTTCCCCTGGCACAGCTTGAGACTGTGTCCTCTTGTTCTGGTGCCAGTTGCCTGAAAGAAGCAAGCAACATCCCCCTGGCTACAACCACCCTTTAGGTAGTTGTAGACAGCAAGAAGGTCCCCCCTGAGACTCCTCTTCTCCAGGCTAAACAATCCCAGCTCCCTCAGCCTCTCTTAATAGGGCAGTACCCAGCTGGCAGAGAGTCTGCAGTTCAGACTGTGCCAATGGCACTGATAATTTGCTCCTTAATTTGTCTGTGTATCCAGATCCAAGCCATCATTTTACAAGGAAAATAACGTTTTCTGCTAACTCAGTCTAGGTCTGAAAGACAGCTTGGATTGCCATCACCACTACGAAAGAGTACTTAACAATCCTTGTGTTATCGCTAATGGAAAACAGGTCTCCTTCCAATACTTGGAGCCTGGAAGAAATTATAAAGCAATATATTTAAGTATACAGGAGAGGAAAATAAGTGGTTCCCAGCATACAAGTACAGAACAGTTTCACCAAATAAGAGCGAGCTTTCTTCTTATGAGTGTGCTATCACACAAGGATGTGAGAAACAGGGAAAATAAAATTATTCTCTCCATATTTGTTACATGTGCCATCAATAACAGTCACCTGTTAAACAGATCAGGAATGAACAGATAGATAAAGGCCTTGTTAAAATAAGAAAAATTACAAGAAGAACTGTAATTTCCAGAGTTCATATAATGTTCACATCTTTGACAAGAACTCTGATGAAGCATTTTCTGTCACCTGTGCTTACAGAAAAACTTTACTTCACTATTCTTACTTGCAAAATCTTCTCTCCAAAAAATAGTGTTGCTCAGAGACAGTAAACAATTTCTAATGATCAGAAATGGGAACTCTCCTCCCTAAATCACTGTGACAATGCATGCCCTCCTAACTTCATCACGGAAGTCATTAAATCAGGTGAGACAAGACAGTGAGGGAGAGCAAAGAAACACATCCAGAAACAAACTCATAGAACATTTAGGTTGGAAGGGACCTCAAGGATCATCTAGTTCCAACCCCCTGCCATAGGCAGGGACACCTCCCACTAGTACAGGTCCCTCAAGCCCTCATCCAACCTAGTCTTGAACACTTCCAGGGAGGGATCATCCACAAACTTCCTGGGCAACCTGTGCCATGTTTCACCACCCTCACTGGAAAGAGTTTCTTCCTAACATCCAGTTTAAATCTCCCCTCTGCCAGTTTAAACCCATTGCCCCTTGTCCTGTCATTGCAAGACCTTGTATATAGTCCATCCCCAGCTTTCCTGTAGGCCCCCTTCAGATACTGGAAGGCTACTACAAGGTCTCCTCAAAGCCTTCTGTTCTCCAGGTTGAAGAACCCCAACTCTTGTAGCCCTCAGAGAAGAGCTGCTGCATCCCTATAAGCATCTTCACGGCCTCCCTCTGGACTCATTCCAACAGTTCAATATCCTTCTGTTGAGAATTCCTATTCATAGAATCATAGAATCATAGAATGGT
>VWZE01003754.1:0-18549 GCA_013396675.1 Eubucco bourcierii
TCCTTGGTGAGTGGTCCTAGCTGTTTTGCAGACTTGTATCCTACCTGAAAGGCATTGGCACCAACATCACGGCATCTCACCAACCAGCTTAGGACTGACTCTCCTGATTCCCTTGCATATTCCTTTCTGACNATTCCCTTGCATATTCCTTTCTGACTTCCCTGATGTCTTTTAGGGGATCATTGGAATCCTGGATGTCATCCCTCTCCTCATCCTCTGGCTGTCTTGGCTGACCCTGGCCTAGAAAGAGAACTTTCTTAAGAGCATTCTTAAACTCCTCAGAGCCATCCTCCTTCTTGGCAGCCAATTTGACATAGCTTTTCTCATCACTGTATTGGTATCTAAGCATATTGACCAATTCTTTAAGGTTGCATGTCTCCTCCTTCTCTTCCAATGGGGTCGCTGTGTGCCAGTTATTCCTTTCCCTACATCCTCTGTTGAGTCGCTTTTTGTGAGGTGTTTAGTTTTCTGTTTAGCTTTGGTTGGAGCAAGAATGATTGACGGTTGTTGATCTGAACTACTAGGGGTCTGAACTGCTGCCTGAGAAATTTGATTTGGTTTAGGGTTAGAATCTGCTACCTGGGGATTCAAACTGGCTGAAGAGACAACAGAAACCTGAGTTGTAGAAATCCTACTATTATTTTCATTATCTGCTTTGTTTTGGTTAGATATTGGACCCTTGACCGAATTCCCAGAAGCTGCAGGAGGAGGGGTAGCGGTGGACATGGCGGTCCCCCCTTGCTCTCCCTCTGAACAGATATTGTTTTGAGAATCTTTCTCAGTGTTTTGAAAAGTTTGCTTTTTGTCTCTTACCGTATTCTGTCCAAGGTCTACTTGCAAACCTTTAGAGCTCAGTCTCTTGTTTTTGCCTAGCTGTTGCTTTCTTAAGGAAGCATTAGCAGACTTCTGGACACATATTACAGCCATTTGACATAAAACCAGGATTATTAGGGCTAAAATCACACATGATAAATATACTACTCTATTACGAGTAAAACATTCACTTAGGATGTCTAGTGTCTTTGGAATTTCGGTGTTGGGGAGAATTACTCTCGTAAGAGATGTGCGATAAATCCCTGCATTTGTCATTGCATTTGTAATATTTCCTGACACATTAAAAGCAGATTTGGTAATATTTTTTGTAAGACTAAAACCAAGCCAGCCAAAAAGATAGATTTGGTAATATTTTTTGTAAGACTAAAACCAAGCCAGCCAAAAAGATAATCACCATAACTCCAAAACATTCTTTTAAGCTTTCTCTACATTAAATCCATCAGAAAGGAACCAATCTTTGCTATCAACCAATGGTAGAAATACCATGCCACAACTGGGCAACTGACAGAAAGCAGAAAATAAAATAGTTTCATCATATATCACATAACTTCCAGACTGAACCAGCAATAAATCAAATTTAATTAGCCCCATGCTGGAAGCGCAAAAATAAAAATGACGCGATGGTTTGGGAGCTATCTGCCCCCCCCCGCAATTTGTAAAGTGACCAAGACTAGAACTCAGTTGGCTGGCAGTTAAGGAATGAAGCTATTATAGTAGGAACAATAACAACAGCAATAGTAGTAATAGTAATAATAGTAGTAGCAGNAAGCAGATATGTACACTATATACAGGAATATTTACAGAAATATACAAGTTAAAGGTAATACAGAAACACAACACCCCTCCCAGAAATCAGAGACCCCAGGAGGGACTCCCAACCACCCTTCCACTTTCTCCTCACCCTTACACCTTACCCCAAGGTTTGCCTTACGCGGAAGGTGAATTAGGAGGATCAACCAGGTGGGTTAGAAAAAAAGTGGTTAGTGAAGATTAACCAGCAAAGAGGAGCCAGAAGCTAGACCACCCGAGATGCTGTGCCCCCAGAGAGAGACAGACTGAGACTCCCTTATCTAATGTTTTGGTTTTTTATCCCAAACATCTCAGCAAGCGTATAAATGAAGTAGACATCATCATGTTCTCCTTTCACAGCCTATAGTGTAATTTTCTCTGTTAAAATATTCTAATTAGCCTCAAACCAGCACAGATGCATTGCCTCAGGCTTCCAGCTCCTGCTTTTATTTCTCTGTGACTTGTGAATTTGTGTAAATTTATTTCAGTTGGTCTAATGGTTCTGCCATTCTTTTTCTTCAGGAGGAAGTCCTGATTCCTGCCTGCCTGTTCTCAGGTGCTCTTGTAGTTAGTAACTCATCAATAAACCTTGCATCTGCTGCCACATGAATGTCTGTTCCCTACTTCTGCTTATATATCAGACCAAAAGACTTTGTTAGCACATCATCCTTCAAACATTGGTGTGCTGCCCTAAGGCAAGCCAAATTTTGTGTCCTGTCCCTTTTTGATCTAATTTAAAGCTCTTTCCATGAGCCCTTATACCTTCTGGGCTAGGATGCCTCTTCTGTCTTGATACAAGTGTATCCTGTCTATTGCCTGTAGTCCACCAGGCTCGGTGCCTGTAAATCAACTCATGGTTAAAAAACTCAAACTCCAGCTGGTGACATGAGGCTTAGACATTGATCATCTGTTTCTTTCTGTTTATTTCCTCATCACTCCCTGCAACTGGAGCAATAGTGGAGAACACTGCTTGTGTCCTGATCCCTTAACTAGTCATCTCATCACACTGAAGTCTCTCTTCATTGTCTGTGGACTTCTTGTTGCTACTTCAGCACTGTCTACCTGAAGGATCAACAGCAAGTATTAATCTGAGACACACATGGAAGTCATCAACAAAAATTAAACTAAATAGAGGAATCATAAGTATGCTTATGATCTCACCTGTTTGTCTTAATCCATAGAGATTAGGCCTTTTAAAAAGAATTTTTAAATCTTCCTTTCCTATATGTATGTGATGGTTTGGGAGTTACCCACCCCACTTTGTGGGGGGACTCATCCCTCTGGAAGTTAAGGAATGAAGCTCTATTTACAGCTTAGCACAATGTACAAGCAGATATATACACAATATACATGAATATTTACAGAAATATACAAGTTAAAGGTGATACAGAAACGCAATACACCTCCCAGAAGTCAGAGACTCCAGGAGGGGCTCCCAACCACCCTTCCACCTTCTCCTCACCCCTCTACCTTACCCCAGGGTTTGCCTTACGCGCAAGGTGATTTTAGAAAACCGACCAGGGGGGTTAGAAACGGAGTGTCTAGTTAAATTATTCAGCAGAGAGGAGAAGGCAAGAAGCTAGAGAGCCTGAGACTCTCCATACCCCAGAGTGTCTGTGTCTTATCTGTGTTTATGTTCTTAGCCTTATAGATCTCAGCAAACCTGTGAGTCAGGTAGACATCACCATTGTTTTCCTTTCAATGCCTATAATATAATTTTCTCCATTAAAATATTCCAATTAGCCTCAAAGCAGCACAATGTATCACCCAGGTATTATTTCATTTCCATATATTTCTAAGCAAAACTTTAGGTTTTTGGGAACTACTGAAACTACACTTCTAAGAAATTCTTCCAAGAACAGTACAGTTAGTAATGATATATGCAGAAATTCTGAATAGTTGAATGAAATCTAGCCTTGAGAAAGCTAAACACAGGGAAATGAAGGCTCTGCTGTACACATATCTCCAAAATTAAAAAAAAAAAAAAAAAAAAAAAAAAAANAATTTTCCTCAGGTACCTGGATAGTTTGCGTCACATGAAAGGAGATGGAATAAGTTTGTGAGTTTGAGTGGCACAAATGGGCAGTAGCTGAACCACAAAAGAAAGTCACTGCAACCAAAAATGTTTGGTAACATTAACTGAATGTTGGCTGAGCTCAGAGCTCCAAATGCATGTAGATTAGTATTCTGTGAAATGCAAAATCTCAGAGCTTTTCTTCCTAAACATTACTGAGGCAACAGAATTATACAAAACTCTATGAAAAATTAGAACACATTAAAAATTGCATTGCTGTGGTAGAGACAACAGAAAATTGACTGTAGTGTCATCGGTATCTCTCTTTTGCCGTAATTTTCCAGGGAAGCTCAGCTGTTTGTTGACAAGTTTGAAGGTGCTCTTGGAAAAGGAAAAGGAAAACAATTCTATGCATACAAAGTGATGATGACCAAGGTAAACAGGATATTTAATTCAATTTATATAATTCAAGTGGGAAGCCCCTTGCAGGTTTCTTAAATAGATACCTATCTTCCAAAACAGAGTTTATTGTCTTTCTTTGCATTTTAACACTTTCAGTTTCAATGCTTTTACATGAAATTATTTCTAATGTGAGATAACATTGGCAAAGACATCATCAAAACAAGAAGTTAATTTCTCTTGTTGTAGATTGGGCTTTTCTGTGGACAAAGTCCACAGCTCAATGACATCCACAGTGGAATCACAAGGATTACATCCTTGACAGAGCCCTCTATGAAAGACAAAAAAATGTCTTTTTTTTTACCCCACAGAAAAAGTACTGTAGGCATCTCCACTGACCCAAGGCTCTAGGGCCATATAGGAAGTGATATAGCTCTGTAGGTTTGAGAGTGAAAGGTTGATCTGTGGTTACTAAGGACAATATGACCTTACATTACGCACTATGGCAGGTCTTTCTTTGGGCTAAATCCTGTGTGGTCCCAAGGACTAAGGACCCAGTGACAGTGGATGTGGATTAACATTCTGCTCAAGTACATTGATCAAGTACATCTTTTGACTTAGTTTTATGCCATGACACTGCTTCACAGTGCAAATACAGGTGTTGTAAATTGTGATGTGGGAGATTAATTTCAAAAACACACTTTTGATCCAGAGTAAAATGTTGATGCAGAATATTGCTAAGAATATTTGGCATGATTACTTGCTACATTTACCCTTAGACTGGATTTACTGCAGGCAGTTGTATAGTTGCATCTTATAAGCATTAATATCCACAAAAAATAATAAAACATTTGAACTCAGATGGGTACTGGAGATTCCAGTTAGATAAGCTACACTTATCCAATAGATAAACTACTGGGTGGAGTAATTGCAGTTAAATTACACAGTTCAAGCTCCAGATCTGAATAATTTCAAATAGTAAAGGAAATAACTAAAATTCTCAGAAGTAATTCTTAAAAAAATTAATGATATGAAAGGATTATTTAACCATTCTTCTTGTGGATGAGATAGGGATTTCACAAAAAGTCAGTATGAGGTATATTCAGAATAAACACAAATAGGGTATTTCTTTATAAGATAGTGATTCCATTAAGCGGACACTGTCGTAGTTAAGAGGTTACATTATCTAAAGATGAAACTGAGTATTTGGGCACTGAAATGACATTTAGTTTTTTTAATCTGTGACCTTTTTCAGAAATGGATGAAATTTCAAAGAGATTTTGAAAATTTTAAGACAGCCTGCATACCTTGGGAAATGAAAATTAAGGAAATCGAAAGTAAGTATCTAATATCATATTCATGAGGAATTAAAAAATGGTGAACTATATTTCAGAATTTTAGAAATACTTATCTGTATTTGAAATGTAATATAAAATCAGTAAGTATTTAATTTTCATTAATAATTATCAAGGTTAATATTATAGATGGGTGAAAATTTCCTTCAGTCAATATTTATTAGCCACCTTACAGAAAAAAATCTTGAACATGGAGGCAACATCTCCAGGAGCCAGAGCTGAAACTAATCCTAGAAAAGCATAAGTGTTTGTTTGTTTGTTTTGGCTTGTTTGTTTTTACACAGTAATTATGTCTGTGACATTTTTCCTCCATCTTGTGCCTTACATAAGAGATATTTTCATGTTGTTTCTCTCATTTTAAACACAGAAGGAACAATAATGGTCTTGAATGTCCCCATAAAAATAAACACAACATTGTCATTAGACCTACAGGTATATTGGAGAGCAGTATTTTGGCAGAAGTCTGTTTTGTTTTTTTTTTAGTTCGAGTGATAAATTTAAACTTCAGCCTTCTCTTTGAAAGAAGTTTGACTTAACTGTATGGACACTTTAGTGGTTCTGCCACTGATTAAATTAACCCCATGAGGTTCACCTGGGCCCACCTCTCCAACTTGTTCAGGTTCCTGTGGATGACATCCTGTCCCTTTGGCATCTCAACAACACCACTCAGCTTGGTGACATCTGCAAACTTGCTGATGGTGCATTCGATCCCGCTGTCTATATAATTGATAAAAATATTAAACAGCACAGGTCCCAGTACGGACCCCTGAAGAGTGCCACTTGTCACTACTCTCCATGTGGATTTCAGGCCATGGATTTTGACTCAAGCAATTACAATGCATAAGGGTGAAGAGGTGAAGAGTAGAGATTAATTCTATTCAGTCTCACTGAGGACAAAATATCTTTTTCCTAGAAATCTATTTTACATCTTAATTTGTGTGTAGACAAGTCCTGTACTACATTGATCATATTTTACCAATGCTGACTCTCTCAGATCAGCAGATATCTAGAAAAAAAAGATATCATCCTGAAGAACAGGAGTATCTGAGGTAGGCTTCCTGCTTCAAGATAAGAATCCTTTGTAGCACATGGAGCACAACTTCAGAACAAGCATTAAGTTCTGCTGTGCCTGCATCTTTGTGTTAGAAATAGGTGAATTGGATGTCGGAGTGTTGATGTTTAAGAAAGATAGAAGTATGAAGTAATCATACTTAGAAAAGAGGCAAGATGGAGATTCAGTGATACTCTATGCAAGACACTTTTTTAAGTTGTGTTGGGATAGAGGAGTGAGCTTCATTGTTCCACTACTGAAATTTATACTATATATGCCAGTCTGCATGCCAATGCATAGCATGCTGAGGCTCTGGTTGCAGGAAGTGATGGTCAAGACCTACTTTAAAGTATTACTCTTTCATTCGTACCTGGAATGTGTTGGACCCTAGAGTGGATCCAAAACACTGGTGAAACTTGGCTTGGTTTTGTTCCCAGCTGGTGCAGGCTGTATTACAATTTCCCATGTTCCTTGTTGCCCACTGTTTGGACCTTCCTGCTCTGGAAATGTAGTTAAGGGAGTCTATATTCAAATTGTCCTCATCTTCACCTTGGCTTTTCTTTTATCAGAGACTGCTGTTCTTACTGTAGTGGTGAAAAAGCCCCATATACAGTGTGTGCAGTGTGACTTGCAGTAACTATATTGATGCATGTAATTCCAGTGGAGTGCCTTAATGCAGATGTTCCAGGTGCACAGCACCAATTTCATTAGGATAGCTAATAAAAGAACTATGACTGAATGCATGAAAAGAAGCCATTATCAAAAGAATGGGGATATTCAAGCAAAGGAACTAATGTGGCATGGAGAGGTTTACTTGAGATTGGAAATATTCAAAATTTCAAAAACTTTTTTGTTTTGTTTTGTTTTGTTTTTGTTTAAACTACAGTATCAGAAGAATACTGCAGTTGGGATGTAACTGGGTAATCAGCACATCACAGGCATACTGACTAACTCAAAGTCTCTTGCTTTATGTTTTTACCCAGAATTCCCAGTATGTAGGCCACTGATAAGACTGGCTACTTCTTCATGTAAAATTCTGAACTATGAATGAGACAGGTTTCAAAATGCTGAAATCCCTGACAATGGTTTGTTCCTCCCCCTGCACAGCCCTGATAAATGCCTCTTATCAGCTGACCTCTATACTCTGGGATTATACTAGTTTAAGAGTATTAAATTTTCTACAGATTTTGTTCTTGTAGTAAAATGCACATATATATGTCCCAAATAGCACCAGCCATGTTAACCTCATTTTACAGGATGAAAGAATCTATTAAAACCTTTGAGATTTGTTTCTCATTATTTACCATTAGACTATATTCCATTCCTTAACTAGACTGTATGTGAAAAAAAACACAAGGTCACTTTTTTAATATGAGCAACCCATAACAGAACTGAAATCTGCTATTTTGCTAACTCTGACAGACAAATACGGTTGACTGTCAGCTGTCTTGTACTTACGCAGCAAGCTAGGGGTGAGTTTTAACTGTCATTTCTGTTTGGCCTGACTTGCACTCTTAGTCAAAGCTCGCTGCTTCCCCTGCATCCTCTTCTTCACAGAAATCTGGGTCAGGGGTCTAAAGTGAGCAGAATCCAAGTCTTCATCTGTGTGCCTGGTGAAGGGACTGCCTCCACACCTGGATGCAGATGTAACACATAAATAGCAAAGTAAGAGAAAGAGAGTACAAACACTTGTAGACTTTTTTACTGTACCCTGGTAAGCACTCAAATATTAGTGTTTAAAAATACTTGGAAAGACTGTCCTTACTGACTAGTTCAGTGCTTCTTCCTATTAAGACTGGATTGGTGCTGGCTTAACATGACAGGAATGCACATTAGACAGAAAATGACAAAAAAAAACCCCAAAAAACAAAAAAACCCAAACCAAACCAAAAGAAATAACTAAAGAAAAATGTACTTTGCTTTGAAACCTGTCACTACAGTGTTTGATGTTTGTAAATACCACAGTTTTACATGACCTTAAATACTTTGTATAAACAATACTTATTTTCTATTTCTTTTCTCTTTACCAGGTCAGTGAATGCTCCTGTGTAATTTGGAAAAAGTTATTAGAATTTTGTTAATAAAGGAAATTTTTAAAAAACACCCTTAATTTTATTTATTTCAGTTAAACTTTGAGTATCTTCATCTTGAGGTGAAATAACATAAGAGGACTAACTTATCTCCCTTTTTTTCACATCTCTTGTTTTCATAGGTCACTTTGGCTCATCAGTAGCATCTTATTTCATATTTTTGCGCTGGATGTATGGAATAAACATGATTCTTTTTGGACTGACCTTTGGACTTGTAATGGTGCCTGAGGTGGGAATCTTAAGAACTATTATGTGAATTTCTGTCTTTACAGTGTGGTTTTATAGCATTGGACCTTTAAATAAGTTTGTAACCACTTTATGCTTCACATAAAAATAATAAAGTGTACTAAAACTGCAAAGATCTTCTTTCTCTGCGACAGTTGTCTCTACAGAGAGATGTCTTGAAACAGGAGTAGCAGAAAAATGTGTAGACAATTGTATTGTAGAAGTGTTTTGGGGTTTTTTTGGTTTTTTTTCATGGTCTGGGGTGATGCTAAAAATACTCTTCTATGGAGAGTTAAGGAACTAAGGACCTAAGAAACTGCCAAGTGGAGTACCTTGACTAAAATGAATACTGCAGTCTAAAGATACATTTCAGGTTTCTGGGGCATGAATCTTTTTCAATTTCCTTAACACTTAGACACTGATAAGGCCCGACAGAGAGATAAAGTCACAAGAGAGACCCCTCATGTTTTGTTGTGTGTGCAGCATCACTCTTAATTATGCTGCTCAGAGTAGATATAATTTAGGCAGAAATCAATCCTGTGAAATGTACTGTCTTTCTACATCCTTTGAGCCACCATACTGCCTTCCTAAAAAGAGGGTTTATACAGAATTAAAAGCATTGTGCCATCTTCCTGATTTTACAGTTCCACAATCTCTTTCTTGTCCTATCTTCTAATAAGTAGATGGAAAAGAGTAGGAATTTCCAGCAGCTTTTCAATAGCATGATACATTGTCCTTCAAAGCTAAATGAGAAAATACCCAACAGTTTTCAGGGCAAAGTGCAGAAAGGACCCTGTGAGAATATGTATTAGGTGGCTGAGCAGCTTTGTGCCAGCAGGAGTGGGGTTGTCAGAACCCAAAACCCAAATCTTTATACATTTTCCATACATTTCAATTCGTAAAAAAGCAATAAAATCTATAATGCAAGAAAAAATAATCTTCTGGTCTTCTCTGTAAGACAAACACCAAGAGACAGAATTTGACAATCTGTTGTTAGTAGTGGAACGTCACTTTCAATGTAGAATGCACAATGCATTATCTAATCACAGTTCCAATCATAATGTGAGGAGCAATGCAGTGAATCGGAGAAGTAGGTCATCCTTACTAAGAGGTTTAAGAGAATAAAATAAGTCTTCCAAAGAAATGACAGATAACTACTCTGCCTTCCCTTTGTTGATATTTTGCTTTAAGATGTATATCACTCTTATTATTTGGTTCCAGGCTTTGATGGGGAAGCCATATGGCTCTTTGCCTAGAAAAACTGTCCCAAGAGCTGAAGAAGCAACAGCTATGAATTTTGCTACTCTTTGGGATTTTAGTGTAAGTGCATAAGCTGGCAACACTCCATATTCAAGTAATTCCAATTATAATTTTTTTAAAAATCACTTAATATTCTGAAATTTAATATGAAATCTATCAGGACAAAATGGTCATAGAGTTGGTGTTTTGTTTTGTTTTGTTTTGTTTTGTTTTGTTTTGTTTTTCAAAACAAGGAATACTATTTCTTTTTTTTCTCAGTCTTACACACTATGCAGATATTTTATTTGTCAAAAATCATGTCTTAAATTTTCACCATGAATGTGATGCCCAGATTAGCCTGCAGATTTGTATCTTCTATACTGACAAACAAATGGCACATTCGTAAACATGTCATACTGCTTTTTCTTCCTGAAGACAGTCTTACCTAATTGTGCCCATGGCATATCTCTGTAGCTGGCCTTTCTATATAAAGATGACACAACTTTGCATAGTCAGGTGACGACAAATTTGGCATTACAATATGTTGCTTGAAAGTCTGTTAAGTTTCTCTATGGCATGCACTCAATGTCACTACAACGTATTCTTCACCTGTAGAAGGATGCAACCATTAAAATAAGGTTTCCCCTCAGATTGATGAAAACAGCAACTATTGAACTGTGTGTGATATCTTCCTCAGTTTGCTGCACTCTTTCCCTTTTGAAGAATGCTAAGATGTTTAAAGTGTTATGAATACATATATCTTTTAACACGAGTTGTTTTAGCAATGGCAAGCAAGAAAATAATGTTGGAAGCAGGCTTGGGAGAGCTGTGCAGCCCTACATGTGCAGTCCCAAGAGAGGCATAGAGATATTTTCACACTGTCCCCCCTTTCTTACAGGTGGTCAAGTTTTAATGCATCTCCAGAAATCATAAAAAGAGTACCATGCCTATGCTTCTGTTTAATACAGCCATTTTTTGTTATGGCTATCTATCCCTTGATAGAGAGATCCCTAACACCGTGACATGCAAATCTCTAACAGGATCCTTCTGTTTGTGGCTCAATACCTTCATGTAGAGAGTCAGATGATGTTAGATGTGGTTCCTTTTTTAGCTTCTTTGGCTCTGTTTACAATCTCCAGATATTAGTGGAGGAAGAATCAAGTTGTAAGATGGCAGAACACTGGAAAAAGTAACTGGAAATGCACATTTTCTCATTTACAAGGATGTCTTTGAGGTTTATTATCTGTAGATAATGATACTAAAAGAAAACATTTGCTAGAGTAGCAGCAAATGCCCCTTAGCTTCCTTCAATATGAGACCCAGAAGGTCAAATACTTCAAGGGTATATATCATGATATTGGATTATCTTGCGTGTCTTCAGGGAAACCTTTTTATTCCACTACCTCTTTGAAAGACTTCTACATATACGGTATGTGCAATAAACAGGAAGAACAAGGGGTGCAGTTGTGTTCACAGGGTGTCACTGTCCAAACAGTGGGCTCATGATGGTTTCTTTGTTAGTGTGATTCCAAAGTGCAAAAATCTCAGGTGACCACGCTAAGGGGGTTTACTTCAATCAACAGTAAAACTTCATTGTTTGGCCATAAGAGGTACAGAAAAGTGAGAGGTAAAAGAGGGAAAGGTAAAGTGAAGAGAGAAGAGAGAAAATGGGTCTACAGCTAGCAACAATGCAGGGTTCCAAAGACCTCTTTCTGGTCCCAGGTCCAGTCCTGTTTGTCCTTCTACTCTTTTCTTGATCTTGGTGCGGAAAGCTTTATTTCAAAGTCTTATTCTCCAGCTTCTTCTTCTTGTAACCTATATCACTGCTAGGGAGATACATTTTATATTCGGTTTCACACCTGCCAATGTTTGGACTCCACCTTTTGTGCCCCCCAAGAGTAAGACTTCCACACATGTCCAACAAGGCATGTCGAAGGCATGGTCTGCCTTGGAGGTGGGCAGCTTGAAGTGTATTTTCATATTACAATAACATTAAAATGAGCAGACTTCACTAAGCTCACTTAGCAACACCAGGGCATTAGTCTCTCTTGACAGAAGAGAGACCCTGGAAACTACAGAGCAGTCAGCCTCACCTCTGTGCCTGGCAAGATCATGGAGCAGATCCTGCTGAAAGTTCTACTAAGGCAAATGGAAAACAAAGCAGAGGTGATTGGTGGGAACCAGCAATGGCTTCACCAAGGGCAGATCTTGCCTGACAAATTTAGTGACTTTTTATGATGAAGTCACAGCGACAGTGGACAAGGGAAGGGCAACTGATGTCATCTGCCTGGACCTGAGTAAGGCATTTGACTCTGTCCCACATGACATCCTGGTCACCAAACTGGAAAAACATGGACTTGATGGATGGACCACTCGCTGGATAAGGAATTGGCTGGATGGTCGAACCCAGAGAGTGGTGATCAATGGCACAATGTCCACCTGGAGACCAGTGCCAAGTGGTGTCCCTCAGGGGTCAGTGCTGGGACCAGTGCTGTTTAACATCTTTGTCAGTGACATGGACAGAGGAATGGAGTGCACCCTCAGCAAGTTTGCAGATGACACCAAGCTGTGTGGCACAGTCGACTTGCTAGAGGGCAGGGATGCCATCCAGAGGGACCTGGACAGGCTGGAGAGGTGGGCCCAGGCCAACCTCATGAAATTCAATAAGGCCAAGTGTAAGGTCCTGCACCTGGGTAGGCACAATCCCAAGCACAAATACAGGCTGGGTGGTGAATGGCTGGAGAGCAGCCCTGAGGAAAAGGACCTTGGAGTCTGGGTTGATGAAAAGCTCAACATGAGCCTGCAGTGTGCACATGCAGCCCAGACAGCCAACCGAGTCCTAGGCTGCATCAAGAGAAGCGTGGCCAGCAGGGCAAGGGAGGTGATTCTGCCCCTTTACTCTGCTCTCGTCAGACCCCACCTGGAGTACTGTGTGCAGTTCTGGAACCCTCAGCACAGGAAGGACATGGAAGTGTTGGAGCGGGTCCAGAGGAGGGCCACAAAGATGATCAGAGGGCTGGAGCAGCTCTCCTATGAGGACAGGCTGAGAGAGTTGGGGCTCTTCAGCCTGGAGAAGAGAAGGCTTCGAGGGGACCTGATAGTAGCCTTCCAGTATCTGAAGGGGGCCTACAGGAAGGCTGGGGAAGGATTATTTACAAGGTCCTGCAATGACAGGACAAGGGGCAATGGGCTTAAACTGGCAGAGGGGAGATTTAGACTAGATGTTAGGAGGAAGTTCTTTACAGTAAGGGTGGTGAGGCACTGGAACAGGTTGCCCAGGGAGGTTGTGGATGCTCCCTCCCTGGATGTGTTCAAGGCCAGATTGGATGAGGCCTTGAGTAACCTGTACTAGTGGGAGGTGTCCCTGCCTATGTCAGGAGGTTGGAACTAGATGATCCTTGAGGTCCCTTCCAACCTTACCATTCTATGATTCTATGATTCTATGACAGCAGTTCTATATCTCTGTTCTGAAATCATAATCATGGATGACAGAATTGTCCATTGTACTTGGCAGGCATGGACCATTGGTGCCAGGCAGATTTCTTCCCTCAAGGTCTACACCTTTACCACATTCGATTGTGCAGGCTCAGTAACTTCATCAGTAATTTATGACAGAGTAGACCACTGCAAAAACTCATGCTAAGATGTTAGCCTGAATATCAATCCAAGTCTTTGCAGTAAGGAAGGTCCTGCTTCCTGATGATAATTATGATAATGCTTTTCAGACTTCTCTTTACACAGGGCCATGATCTCATTGCAGTTAGAGAGCTATGGTGTGGTTGTGTACATGACTGGAATGCTGTCATGGACAGCTACATGTTTTTTTTAAGAAAGACAGACCAGCAAAACAAGGTGGTGGAGTTGCTTCTTACGTAAGAGAGCAACTGGACTGTATTGAGCTCTGCATACCTGAGAAAGAAGAATGTGTTGAAAGTGTAAGAGTAAGAAAGAACAGACAAATATGGGTGAGATTTCAGTGGGTGGCTGCCTGACCAGGAAGAGGAAGATGATGAGGCCATCTACAGACAGCTTGAATTAGCCTGGCAATCACACACCCTGATTACCAATGGCAGACTTCAGTCACCATGTTATTTGCTGAAACAGCAACACAGTGGTGCACAAACAGGTTCCTGTAATGTGTTCATTATAACTTTTTGACACAGAGAGTGGAGGACTCTACAAGGAGAGATGTTCTTCTGGGCCTTGTGCTAACATACATAAAAGATTTAGATGGGGATGTGAAGGTTGAGGACAGCCTTAGCTGCAGTGACCATGAGATTGTAGAGTTCAGCATCATGCCAGGATGCAGATGGGTAGTAATAGAATTGCATCCCTGGGCTTCAGGAGAGCAAACTATTATGTCTTCAGAGACCTACTTGAAGCAAGTCCTCTAGAGAGAAGGGGGGCAGAAGAGAGCTGATTAGTATTCAAACACCACTTTCTCCAACAACAAGATCAGTGCATCTGCATGAGTAAGAAAGTAAGTAAGGGAGACAACAGACCTATGTGGATGAACAAGTAGCTTCTGGAAAATACCAAAAGGAAGAAGGAAGTACACAGTATGTGGAAAAAGGAACTGGACACTTCGGAGAAATATAGGAACACTGTCAGTGTGTAGGGATGCAACGACAAAATGGGAGGCCCTCTTGAAATTAAATCTGGTAAAGAATCCAAAAGATAACAAGAAGAGCTTTTTCAAGCATGTTAACAGGAAGAGGAATACAAGGCAAAATGTGGCCTCCTGTTGAATGAGGTGGATGACCTGGGCACAGATAAAGGGCAGAATTACTGAATGTCTTCTTTGCTTCAGTTTTTACTGCTAAGACTGGCCCTCAGGAATCCCAGTCCGTGGATGTAACAGAGGTAGTCTGGAGGAAGGACTACCCTCTCTTGGTTGGGAAGGACTGGGCTAGACTTCATTTTGACAAGCTTAATATCAACAAATCCATAAGCTCCAAAGGAATGCAACTATGAATGCAGAGGGAGCTGGCTAAGTTATTACTAAACCATCATTTTTGAAAGACCATGGAGAAGAGTGGAGGTACCTGAGGACCGAACGAAAGACAGTGATGCTACAGTCTTCAAAAAGTGGAAGAAATAAGACACAGGAAACTAGATGTCAGTTAGCCTCACCTTCAGCCCTGAAAATGTTATGAAACAGTTAATGCTGGAGGTCCTCTCTAAGTCTGTGGAGGAAAATCAGGAACAGTCGTTATGGATTCACGAAGGCAAAATTATGCTTTTCCTATGTGACGCCGGGCAGTGCCAACAGGTAGCAAGCCGGACTGCAGGGTTCGTTCTGTGCTGAGATACACAGTCGCCACCTCTGAACTTAGTCCGTCTAATGCTGGCCGAGCCTTTGAAACAGCCCTAGGCAATTGGCAACATTGCAACTTGCCGAGCCTCGCAAACGGCTGAACTGCTCCAGCCCAGGGGCTGACTGCTCCGAAAAACCTTCTAAGAGCCACAGAGGATTCACCTTGCTGCGGTACACAGTCTCCTGGATAGACCCGTTGAGCTGCATTTGCATCGCCAGAACCACAGTCATGTGAGAGGCCCCACGCAGCAGAGACTATATAATTTCTCATTTCTAGTCTCCATCTATACTTCTAAGTTATTAATTCTGAGACTCCAATCTATGAGTAAATTCTCTTTTCTGAAGTCCAGGAAGGTTTACATTCAGTCTTGGGGCAGCAGTTTATTCTGCAGGACTTTATAGCTGTTCATTTTCCCAAACGCCTCTTAAAAATCATTTAAATTAATTTTATTGTATATATATTCATTCTGCAAAGATAGTTTTTCTAACCCCATATAAGAACCTGTGTTTGAATTGTATATAAGTTGGGGAATTTTCTTGGTTTAATAAAAATATTTAATATTTTTATATTGGTCTTATTACAATTCATTTAATACCCAGATTCAACCCCTCCTTAACAGTGACCTGGATTAAAAAAACCAGAATGCATTCTCAGCAAATTTGCTGATGATATAAATCTAGGAGGAGTGGCTGACACTGGAGGAGGAAGGCTGTGCTGCCATTCAACAATACCTGGACAGGATGGAGACCTGGGCAGAGGGAAACCTCACAAAATTCAATTAAGGCAAGTGTAGGGTCTTCCATCTGGGAGAAATAACCCCCTACATCACTAGAAGTTAGAGGTTGATCTGCTGGAAAGGAACTCTATATGGAGAAGGGTCTGAGAATCCTGGCGTACAAGAAGATGACCATAAACCAGTAGCGTGCTCTTGTGGCCAAGAAGACCAAAGGTGTTCTGGAATGTATTAAGAAGTATGTGGCCATCAGGTCAAGGGAAATTCTCCTAACACTCTACTCTGTCTCAGTGAGGTCACATCTGGAGTATTGTATGCTAGTTATGGGCTCTCCTGTTCAAGAGAGGCAGGGAACTACTGGAGAAAATCCAATGGGGGGGCACAAAGATAATTAGGGAAGTACAGCATCGCTTTTACAAGAGTTTGAGAGGCTCGGGACTCTTTATCCTGTAGAAGAGATTCTAAGAATAAGAGAGTGAGACCAGACTCTTTGCAGTGGCACAAACTAGAACACAGGAAATTTTACTTGTACTTCAGGGGAAACTTTTTTACTTTGAGGGTACTGGAGCAGGTTGTCTAGAGAAGCAGTGAGGTCTCCTTCAGTGGAGATTCCAAATGCACATGGTCAAGTTCCTGCACGACCTGATCTAATAAAGCCTGCTTAAGCAGGGAGTTTGGACTAGGTGATTTCCAGAGGTCTGTTCCAATCCCTACCATTCTGTGCTTCTGGGAAAATGGTATCATAATAGGTAGACATTACAATGTTTTTCTGTCTTTTTGACTATAGAGCTATGTAAAACAATTTTTGCTTTGTTTTGCCACATGAATTGATGGACCTTCCTGTGGTGCAAAAAGGACAGAAATATCTTTCTAAAACTCACATATGTAACATGTTGCAATGACTGATCCATAAATTGACATTGTATCTGGTTTATCAATATTTGTGTATCTGAGTGACAGGAAGAATGTATCAAGATATCTGGGAAGTTAGATAATAGCAAAGTTATTAAATGAGAAATTTAAACAGGATATGTTTGACAAAAAAAAAATTTTGGTAAACTAGAGACTTTGTAAAGAGAATAGATTAGAAGAGCTTTATACAGCAAATATGTGGTTAAGTTTTCAAGAGATGTGTTTGAGAAATGATGAATGAAGATGACAGAGAGGGAAAGTTTATGACTGTCAAAACCAGAATCTGATAGATATGAAGAAGAAATGACAGTAAATAGCAAAGTAGCAGTTAACAGAAAGAGCAAATATAAAGGTAATAAACAAGTAAAAATGTGGTGAAAGAGATGGATCCCCTGAAATATTGAGGGTAAAAAGAATTTTCCTGAGGTGTGTCAGGTTGACAAATCCTCTCTGAGTACAATAACATCTTTAAACAGGACAGAATGCAGTGCCTTTTATTTTCCAGCAGTTCTTGAGTGCTACTAAGTTACAAATAAACAAACACACAATAGCAACCATTTTTTTCATCCTGAAAAAGTTCCAAAAGACCACCAGTCCTTAAGGTAGTAAAGAAATGAAGAGCTAAACATATATTCTGCTTCTTTTGCACTTGAAATTCTACTCAGTTTACTGATGTGACAAAGACAAATAATTTTGGAATTTGATGTATTTTAGTTGGAATTCAATCTTTATATTGCATATTTTACAGTTCAGATAATCCAAACCTGAAAATATATTAGATTGTAAAGATTCCTTACCATATGACCAACATTATTATCTCACTCCCCTTTCATGTTAGTCTCAGAAAGGAGTGAAACAGACCTTACATGCAAACTCACCTTTACATATCTAAAGACATTACAAATATCACAGTGAAATGCAGTAGGCAAAGCCCAGAAAAAACATATTGAATGACATGCAGTTGAGGAATTAACTCTGACATTTTAATAATCTGAGGAACCCAAAATGCTCTCCGTAGGTACATTAGACTGTGTTGAGACCTGGGCTAAGACAGAATTATAGGATGCTTTAATGAGCAAAAAGATGCAAAGACATCCTAATGAATTTTAATGTGTCCTACTTGATATTGACGCTTTATTGGTAATTAGTAACAAATGTGTTCTATAACAATATTTCCTTTACCAAATGATCACAGAATATATCTAGTTGGAAGAGACTTCAAAGATCATCCAATTCAACCTTTGACCCAACACTGAAGGGTCAACACCATGTCCCTAAGCGCCAGGTACACTTGCCTCTTCTACTTCTCCAGGGATGGTGACTCCAACACTGCCCTGGACAGACCATTCCAATGTTTGATAACCCTTTCAGTGATGAAACATTTCCTAACATCCAGCCTGGCACAGCTTGTAACCATTTCATCTAGTCCCATCACTTGTCATCAAGGAGAAGAGGTTGTCGCCTCCTCAACATGGAGAGTAAATGTAAAGAGTGATAAAGGTTCGCCTCCTCTTCTCTAGGCTGAACAACTCTGACTCCTTCAGATGGGCCTCATAGGTCATGTGCTTTAGGCCCTTCCAGATCTCCTCT
>VWZE01003754.1:18580-29411 GCA_013396675.1 Eubucco bourcierii
GTAAACTCTCCAGCATCTCAATATCCTTCCTATAGTGAGGAGCCCAGAACTGAACACAGTATTGAGGTGTGGCTTCAACAGTGCTGAGTACAGGGGGACAATTGCCTCCCTGTTCTTGCTGGCTGCAATGTTTCTAATACAAACCAGGATGTCGTTGGTTATCTTGGCCAGCTAGGTGCACTGTTGACTCATGTTCAGTCAACTATCAACCAACACCTCCAGGTCCCTCTTCAAGTTGCAGCTTTTCAACCACACATACCCAGTTCTTTAGCTTACCATGGGGCTGTTGTAATTCAAGCGCAGGACCTAGCATGTGGCCTTGTTGAACTTCATGCAATTAGCCTTGGCTCATTGGTTTAACCTGTCCAGGTCTGTCTGTAAAGCTCTAGTAGATCAACAAAGACACCCAGCTTGGTGTCATAAGAACATAGCATTATCTGTTATGCATAGGTACGACTCAAAGTTTGTTTGATATATGTTGATTATCAAATCAACATAAATAATATTCCTGTTTATCATATATTAATATTTAATTTTCTACTTAGCATTGTGAATTTGCAACAAGTGCACATTGCTGTCCCATGGACAACTTGTTATCTGCCAACACTCCCAGGGCCCTCTCTACAGGGCTGCTTTCCAGTAGATCATCTCCCAGCCTGTGCTGGTGGAGTTTATTATTCCACCCCAGGTGCAGGACTCTGTATTTGTCCTTGTTGAACTTCATTTAGTTCCTCTGTGCCCAGTTCTCCAGTCTGTCCAAGTCTTGCAGAATGGTTGCACAGCCTTCATCTGTATCCGCCAAGCCTCCCAGTTTGATGTCATCAGCAAACTTGCTGAGCAGACTCTGTCCCCTCATCCATGCCATTGATGAAGATGCTGAACAGCACCAGACCCAGTACTGGTCTCCACTAGTTACAGTTCTCCAGCTGGACTTGGCACCATTGATCTCCACTCTTTGAACTGTTATCTTGTAATTAGTTCCTAATCCACCTCACTGTCTGCTATTTCATCCCACACATCCCGCACACAAGGATGTCATCAGAGACAGTGTCAAAAGCCTTGCTAAGGTCAAGGTAGACTTACACGCACTGGTCTCACTGAATCTATCCATTCAGTTGTGGCATCATAGAATGCTATCAGGTTAGTCAAGAGTGATTTCCCCTTGGTAAATCCATGCTGACTACTGATAANGATCTCCACTCTTTGAACTGTTATCTTGTAATTAGTTCCTAATCCACCTCACTGTCTGCTATTTCATCCCACACATCCCGCACACAAGGATGTCATCAGAGACAGTGTCAAAAGCCTTGCTAAGGTCAAGGTAGACTTACACGCACTGGTCTCACTGAATCTATCCATTCAGTTGTGGCATCATAGAATGCTATCAGGTTAGTCAAGAGTGATTTCCCCTTGGTAAATCCATGCTGACTACTGATAACCACCTTCTCTTCCAAGTGGCTAGAGATGGCCTCCAGAATGAACTGCTCCATCATTTTTCCAGGGATGGAGATGGGGTTGACTGGTCTGTAACTTCCCAGAACCTCTTTCTTGCCCTTTTTGAAAACTGGGGTGACATTGGCTCACCTCCATTACTCAGGCACCTCTCTTGTCTGCCACAACTTTGCAAAGGTGAAGGCGATTGGCAGAGCGACAACGTCAGCCAGTTCTCTCAGCACTCTTGAGTTCATCTCATCACGTCCTATTGACTTGTGAATGTTCAATGTGTAACTGATCCCTGACCCAGTTTTCACTCATCAGTTGGGAACATATAGGATTTGAGATATATGAGAATTTTATATCAAATAGGCTGCACAATTAAATTTTAGAAATGTGAAATCTGGTATTTCATCTGCAAGTAATTGATAAACCACCTTTGTAAACCAAAATATTTTTGGTTTTACTATGTGAAGTTTGTGGATGAAAATGTTTTGACTCTATGAACAGCAGATGGAGTAACTAGTTTTAAATTGAAAGATTTGAAAGTTGGCAGGAAATATCCTAAGTCTTCTAAATGAAGGAGAGATTCCTTTTCTCCTGTGAGATATATTATAGTGATGCTTACAACTGTTTTGAATGCATTGAGATGAATTTTAGTGCAATGCTATTGGTACATGCATATTTCACAGACGTGACATTATAAATTTCGCTGACTTTTCAGGGTTTTGCACAATATTCTGTACTATTTTATGGGTATTACAATAACCAGAGGACAATTGGATGGCTCAAGTTCAGAATGCCGCTTTCATATTTCCTTGTTGGAGTTGGGACTATTGGCTACAGTTTTATGATTGTCACTCGAACGTAAGTTCTTTTTGGATATGGAATAAACAATGTTCAAAAAGGCAGATAATTTTACTGTTAACCAATGAAAGTTTTAAAAAATATGATGACTGCAAGAGTAGGACAATGCAAGGTCAAAGTAATGCAAAGTTCCTTCAACCTATGTTTATGTACCTATTGTTTGTCAGCAGTAGCTGTGTTGCAGCGTTGTGAAAGTAGGGAACATTAATGAAATTCAGTTGTTCTGCCTTTAATGATACCTTATGTGAGTTAAATTATCTTATGAAGGAAAAAAAAAACTAAGAGAGAAAGAAGCACATGGTAAGTAATTTTGTGTAACTCAGTTTTCAGTAAATGATTCTCAGCAAGACTTAGATATGACCTAGAGATTAGGTCATATCTGTACAGTGTTTTAGAAGAATTAACACTACTGGCCATAGTAAGGATTTAAATCTTCTGTAGAATGTGAAGTAATTTCTGACAATGCAAAAATTGTTCTTAATATCATGTTAAGTGCATAATGTTAAAACAGTAGGAAATATAAGAATAAGTGAAACAGTACCTAATCAAATATTTGGTGAAATATTAGCTTTTGTCTTTCAAATTCCGGACCTGAATTTTGTCTTAGAATCAGAATTTAAATGAAATTTAATTTTATAGCAAACTCGCTATTGGAATAAACTGTGATAATTTTGACAGTTTCTAAGGAGATAGGATACTAGTGAATGGATGCTAGTGAACACAATCTTTAGTAAGTTTGATTCAAGCAAGGTAAACACAATGATACAGTTAGATATAGTGATGGTTTTAAAAGGTGCCTCTGGGGTAAAACTCAGACCATTGCAGGTTGAAGTGCAAGGAAGTTTGAGAATAGAGAGAAACTGCAGTTAAGCTATTTCCACTGTCTATTTTTCCCCCCTGAAGTCAATATTTTTCACCTGCTTGAGTACTAATTTTTTTAATACTACAAAGTTTCCTTGACAGGACATGAAGCATTATGTCAAAAGCAAAATCCCCATGTATTCAGTTTAGCTCAAAAGTACATCTAGAAATATTTTTTGATGATGTAGCTGAGAAGATTAGAAAAGCCTGTCAATCAGACAACCAAACAAAAGCCCAGTAACAACAGTAAAAATAACCAAACCAAAAACCCCCAAACTGAAAACGAAACCTCCAAACACCTCAACCTCCTAGGAGAAAATCCCTGTGGCCCAGACAAAGGAATATCCTTGAGGAAAAATACATTGAACATGTTAACTTTCTATCTGGATATATTACACTAGTATTAGTAAATGTTCAGCTGCGCTTAAGAACTGTTCTTGTAATCTTCATCTCTGTGCTGTTTCTCCAAAAAGCAACAGAGCAGACATAGGAAATAAAAGCAATGTGACAGAAAGTACCCCCTTTTTATTTGCTCTTGACTGAGATCTGGGAAAGGCAATGTCTACATAAAAGAGTTAGTGAAGATTGTAATAATTATTTTCCTACTCAGAGGACATATTTAGATTTAGGTCTCCTCTCTGCAGCTCTCCCAGTACACAACATAACACAAAAACATTGCTGGTCTCAAAGAAATAATATCCCAAGAGTGTTGACTTTGGTTATGAGAGAAAAAATTATCTTACTCCAGAAACCATTAGCAGGGCAGATCTTAACCAAACCTCTCATGATCTCTGTAATTTCTGTATAATGAGCAGTAAAAAAAACCTAACCACATAAGTATTAATTTATGACAACTCAGAAGGATTTTCTGAGCAAGCATATATTTTACTGTACTATTAAAAATATGGTATGGAGACTATATTGATATTAATAACATAAATCTGAATGGATCAGTGAACTTCAAAATAGATGTTACCTTTTTCTGACCAAGGAATCAACGCAACACTGAAGACTAAATAGTTTATACCCTGCCAATATACAAAGATAGAGTAATCTTTGTGCTTAATGTTTTTAATTAAGTGAAAGTATGCAGAATCAAGATTACTATTATTATATGAGTGACAACACTTTTAAATAAGAACGTTAGTAGTCAAGATCAAGTCAAGTCATTGAAGAAATAATTCACCATTTCTGGATACTTCTAGAAATCTTGTTTATGGTACATAGAATTGCATAGAAGATGAGAGACAAGATAGTAAGTTGTAACACTGATACTTTTATATGACATAAACAGGTTTTGTACTAGGTTATTATTTTAATTTTGTTTTTCCTCTTCATTAAGTCTCTGGCAAAACTAGCTGTAATTCAGGATGCTCTGCAGTTTTCTATCTGAGAAATCTTCTTGGTATTGTTTTCCTACTGAGTTTCTTACCCACCAGAGTTTCTCTAAGGTGTTAATGAATTACATTTATCTCATAAAAAGATATATTGTGAGCTCATGAGTTTTTTTAAATATGAAAGTCTCCATATTTCTGTCTTCTTTTGGACTGAACTTTACAGATTTAGTGTAACACAACTGACTGCAATATTCTTTTTCTTTTTTTTTCCAAAACAATATTAATGTGTAGGAAGAATCTGATGGTTAGACTCACAGAGTAGAATTATCTCTAACAAGGTCTTTCTGTGTCTTTCTGAATTTTGTAGAATGGCAAAGAATGCAAATGATGATGGTGGTGGGGATGATACTAGTTTTAATTTCAGCTGGAAAATGTTCACAAGCTGGGACTACCTCATTGGCAATCCTGAGACAGCAGACAATAAGTTTGCATCCATTACAACAAGTTTTAAGGTAAAATAGAGTTCAATAAGGAGAGTTAGCCTCATTTATCTTTCACACTGGTGCAAATCAAATGAAACTGAGATTGAGTGTTAACTGTGGCTGTGGCAAAGAAGCTTAAACTGGAACTGGCAATTCAATATCCTTCTGAGCCTAAGCCTTTGTGCCCTGCCACTTTAGCTATTTTGATCTGGTTGTGGGGGAAAAAAATTAAAAAGACGTTAGTGGAATCTTCTGTGCCCTCTGTGACTGCAGTAATAGTTTTACAAAAAATGATTCTACTGTAAAAACAATCTTCTTTTTATCATTTCGGATGGTTGTCAGTTTCTACAGTATTCTTCTGAAAAACTTTTAAAAACTGCTAGCAAAATTTTATCAACCTCATACTACACAAAAAAGATACTGCAAGGCAAAGTAGAAATATCATCTATAAGGGGCTTTTTGTCATGTCAGAAGAACTTGCCTCAGAATTTTGAGGGTATACTTGCCTATCAGGATGAAAAAAGGTTACTGTCCTTGCATAATATATTTGTTTTTCTTTCATAATAATCCTGAAATATAACCTAGTTTTCAAGGCAATACAAAGCTTTCTTAGTTCTCTTTTTAGTTTATAGGACCACATAGGAGTATATAGGAGTGTAGTGATTTCAAGAGTCATTGGGTGGAGACTCTGGAACAGAATTCAGGATACACTGCTGTGAAGAGTGAAAGGATATATCCTATCTATCTGTGCTAAAGAATGTATTTATACTTTGGGGTCAGGATGGGAATTGGTGATGGAGGACCAACCACTATCTGCACTATCCAACCACATACTACACCTTTCCTTTCTGTAGTGGTGATATATCCACCAACACTCAATAGAAACTACATGAACCCTGGTAGTCAAAATCTCAGGAAGCACTAAGATCCAAATCAGATTTTACGAGACAATGTAAGCTTATCTGAAGACATGATGCCCAAATGCTCATTTGCATTTTTGTAATTTATTTGACTATTAACAACTAGGGAAGCAATGTGGTGTCTTGACCTTCAAAGTACTCATAATATTCTTTTCTTCCTAACAAGTGTAGGAAGCTATCGTGGAGGAACAGGAAAGCCGAAAAGAAGAAAATATTCATTTGACTCGATTCCTGAGGGTTCTTGCTAACTTCTTAGCTCTATGCACACTTGCTGGGAGTGGCTACCTCATCTTTTTTGTTGTTAGAAGATCCCAAAAATTTGCGCTGGAAGGTCTGGAGAACTACGGGTGGTGGGAAAGAAATGAAGTTCGTGCTAGCAAATTTCTGAAATAGATGTGGTTTGAAACTATGTTCCTCTACTCTGCATGTTGCCTTTTTTCCCCCTGTTTTTCCTCAGAGTATCCAAATAATAAGTATGCATGGTAAATTTATAACAAATTAATTCTCTTGTTTTTCTGCTTCCTCCTTCATTAAAATTATTATTCCTTAGTTGATTCTTTCAAATGTCCTATTGTGTTTTGTTTTTGTTTGAGGTCTGTATTTTTCCTTTTCTGTGTTAAGATTGTTTTCCAGCCACTCTATGAACTCACAAGATCTCTTCACAGAACCCACTCTCCTGTTCCTTTCTTCCTGAAACTCCCCCAAGCAAAATGACTGGTTTGTGGACCTATTAAAATTTACTTGGGGCCTCAAAGATACAACTCTGCAGTTTAGTCACAGAATGAAATACATACATTCTAGTTCCGTCTGCCCGGTCCGAGTCCAACACCATTCTTTTGTGCTTAATCAACTTTTCTAGAGTGGACACAGATCTGCCTGATAGAGGTGTATAATGACAGTGACTGCATGTCCTGTAACTGTGCAATATGCACCTAATGTCACAATTGCTAGGTAAAAACCTAGGTAGGTTTTACTTTCTTAGCAAAGGCATTGCTGTGTGTATTGTGAAAGGTTGTTGAGATTACGTTAAACTACCGAATAAAAATAACTACATTTTGATTTTATGGGAAAGAAATGTCATGCATAAAACTATTTGGCTTAAAGCAACACAAGCACAAAGGGTGTCAACAGACTGAAGACAGGTCAGGAGGAATTCAGCTTCTTCTCAGTTGAAAGGTGTTGTAACAGATTTGTGCTAACAAAAGCTCTGCGGCTGAAAGCTGCTACATTTCTTCTGCTGCCACCTGCAAAGAAGTTAAACACATGTATGCTTACATTCATTATTTTACTTTTGTGTGCTTTATGAAAAAATACTACTAAGGAGACTCCGTATCATAGAACTAAGATCTGGAGTGGGGGTGCCTGTAAGGGGAAGTGGTTAAGGCAATATTGCCATTGTATGGCTAATTTTTCTTCTTGATGGATAACAAACATTATTTGTGAGGTATGAAATGTTGCTCTTGATTTAATATTAATATTTAATAATACATATTTGACTTCTATGTAGCAGCTATTTAAACATTTCCCTTCTAGAGCAAACTTTCTCACATTTGTATCATTAGTAAATGAACTGAGATTGCAATCAGGAAAAAAAAATTACTATTTAGAAAAAACATGCTATTTAGAAAAATACAAATGCAGCTCTTGAATACAATTCAAGGAACAGTATGTAAAATGTACATTTTTCATAAAAATATTAAACATTCTGTAGGATTTTTTTTTTCATTACACTGAAAACTATTTAAGGGATATTATTAAGGGATTAAAAAAATGTTTGCAAGTAATTATATTGTCCTTGGAGCAGTCCAGCATAAGTGCATTTTATGTCATCTGTTCCTGAAGCTCCCAGTCTAATAAAGGTGGTTTTGTGGAAAATACCTTTTCCTCTCTATCCTCTTCTGACAGAACTTTGTGAATTTCTTAATTCCCTCTCCGTTTTGTCAGTAACTAGTTCTACCAGACCGTGGTTCAGATGAAATTTACTAGAGTGCCATGGAGAACAGCAAATTGGAGAACAGCAAATTAGTGGAAACAGGCAAGCTGGGACAGCTGAGGCAAGTCATCAGCCTTTGTGTCACTCTTTATACGTGGCTGCAGCTTGGTGACTGATCAAGGAGAAATAAAAATGCTGCACTATGTAACAATTTCCCCATGATTCCAGAAAATTCTGACAAAATGGAGAATAATTCCACTGACTCCTGTGATAATGTGTTCTGAAATTGGATGAAAAACGGTGAACAAAATTGACTTTACTCATTTATAGAAGGTAGTTAACACAGTTAGGAGGTAGTATAAACATCTTGCTATCTGAAAGAACTCAACAGATATTCTGCCAGAGAATAACCTGCTATTTACTTTATACACCTAGCAGTGTAAATGGAGTACATTTGTACTGATGTTATTAAACCATGTTGTCAATGTTCCAATTCTAGAAATCATAGGGGAGTTTTTATTGTTATGAAATATAATTTCTCTTTCTACTTACTATTTTTTTCTTTTCTTTCTTTTTTTTTTTTAAATTTTTATTTTTAATGGAATTATATTTACTGGAAACATAAGTCAAATCTGTAACTACCACAATCTTTATTAGTTGAAAACATGATTTATTTTACCTAAACTCGTTCCTTTCAATGAACTTATCATTTAACCAATGAGCAGGCAGTGTTCAATATTTAATGTTGTGTTGGTACAACATTATACTTGGATACTGGTGCTTAAACGTGATTAAGAGTCACAGAATTTCTCACCAGATTCATAGCAGCTGGAAAAATTTGTGTAAGCAGTAACCTCCTAGCTTTCAGACTGTAATGCAGAGACCTGCTGTCTAAAGCAGTTAATGTCACAGAGAGATAAAATGTGTTTTGAGCCAAATTTTTGTAATTAACATCTACTTCTCCTGCCTTAGGGAAAATTCTGTCTCATTAGGGAGAGAAGGCTTTTGAGATTCACTGAGCAAGTAGCGAATACAAGGCCACAATGGTTATCAGTTGTAATATGACCATATACCTGCAGTGCGATTCAGCCTCCTTTCTAGTAAACCATTTTGTAATTTTTAAGTCACACAGAGTAGTGAAACTCTCAGTGATAAAAAAAAAAGGAAGAAAATCTGTTTCAGTAGCTAAAGGTCAAGTTAACAAAAAGTCCAGAATACAAATGAGCTCCTTTCTGAAATCAGACTGTATTAAAGTGACTAAGATTCTATGGATTTCTTTCTTTGGCAAAATCCTTCAAAACCAACTAAAAAAATATGATAACATACCTATGAAACAATATAAAAAATGTTTATACTTTTCAAATTTATAAGTTCACATAGTTTTTGGGCTTTGAAAAGCCAATGTGTTACATTTTGTCTCAGAAAAACCTTGCATTTTTGGTTGTAGTCATTTTTCACTTCTCAGTTTTGCCAGTTTTTGTATCTCATTTGACCTGTTCTCTTAATAACATCCTTTGAGAGGGGGAGCTTTTGAGATGGGGAGCATTAATAGTCAAGGTATGCAAAAATGCAGATAGAAAGCAACTAAGAAAGAATGAACTTGCTTCAGATAAGTGGTTAGAAAAGACAGAATATAATAAAAATATATAAAAATACTGTTTTTTAAGAGAAAGAAAAACAGTGACTTCTGTTATTGTTGCCATGCACCAACAACTAAAGTTTCAATTAAGTAAACAGTTACTATATTTAAACCCACCTAAAGGACATGCATTTTCTTCAAAATACAGTTTCACTATGTTTTCCAGTATCAGAGTTACAACAAATTAATTGAGCAGAAACCTATCTTAGAAAAAACAAAAGGGAAGGAATGGTAGAAGGTGATGCAATGAATGCCAAAATTTTTATCTGTCTAAAGGAAGACTGATCTAAGGCATGAAAGGCAAATCCTCTGGTGGTTACTAAATACGTAAAAACCACACCTGGATGAACAAGTACTGAAACTGACGGAGCTGGAATCTAGAAGTTATTATTCATATATGTTCACCTGTTCTTGCTCATCCCCTTGCATCATCTGTCGCTAGACCAACCCTGGTGTGACACAGGAGATCTACTCTTTTGCACACATTTATCCCTGGAACTTTCTGCCACAGGAGGATCTGAGACCTCAGAGTCAATGAGGATTCTAATTTGAGATTCATCAGTATCATGACAGGATTGAATATTTCTATTGATAAACAGGACATATAGTCTGTTAAAATATGTTTGAATGTTGAGATTCATGATGTGGTTGTGACTCCTGCAGACTTACTATGTTGAACTACGTCTGCTATAAAGTCTTAGGTTTGATGATCTTGGCAACCAAAAAAGCAACCACATGCTGGGGTGCTTTCAAGCATGGCATTGCTAGCTGGTGGATGGAGTTGCATTGGTGCATCCTCATCTTGAGTACTGTGTGCAGTTTTGGGTTCCTCAGGAGAAGATGGCCATTAAACTACTGGCAACTTTAAACAAGATGGGGAGAGACTTTGAGGGCATTATGCCTTGTCTTGTTCAGCTTGGAGAGAAGGTTGAGTGGTGACCTCATTATTGTCTGCACAGCAGGGGACAGTGGAGGGGGAGATGATGATCTGGTGTTCAGCAACGGGACACAAAGAAATGGAATGAAGTTGCCTCAGGGAAAGTTCAGACTGGACATTATGAATAGGTCGTTCACTGAGAGGGTGATTGGTCACTGGAACAGGCTCCCCAGGGAAGCGATCATAACACTGAACTGTCAGGAGTTCTACAGTGCCCTTGGTTGTTGTATGGGTTAGTTTTAGGTAGTCTTGTGAAGAGCAAGGAGTGGGCCTGAATGACCCTTATAGGTCCTCCCAGCTTGGGATATTCTGTGATTCTATAATTTTGTGACTTCTCAAATTAACTTTGGGTAGTATCTCAGATAAATTTGAATTAGTGCAATGTTTTAGTAAGAACGCTTTTTATAGAAGATCTGTGTGT
>VWZE01003756.1:16595-27595 GCA_013396675.1 Eubucco bourcierii
GAGTCAGCGTCCCTGGAGGTGTTCAAGGCAGGTTTGGACGTGGCACTTGGTGCCATGGTCTGGTCTGGAGGGCTGTGGGAATGGCTTGGACTGGATGAGCTTTGAGGTCTCTTCCAACCTTGGTGGTACTGTGAGAGCAGAGCAGATTGAGATTGGGTGTGAGGAACAAGTTCTGCACCATGAGGGTGCTGGAGCTCTGGCACAGGTTGCCCAGGGAGGTGGTTGGGGCCTCATCCCTGGGGATAATCAAGGTGAGGCTGGACAAGGTTCTGAGCAAGCTGCTCTAGTAGAGGATGTCCCTGCTGAGTGCAGGGGGTTGGACTGGCTGAGCTTTGGAGGTCTCCTCCAACCCAAACTGCTCTGGGATTCTGTGATTTCAGAGCTGGGACACTGCAGCATCCACGTTCAGGATTCTCTCATGTGCAGAAGTATCCTTAGGGGCAGCAGTAAATGTGTGTCCATTTCTTTGCACAACAACTGGCACTCAGTGTGTGGCATCTTGTTGGCTCTCAGCATTTGAAGCAGTACCCTGAAAGCAGGAAGGTGTTATTTGAGGAGCTAATGCCATCTGCTGATCACTGGATTTGTTTTAAGTAGACTTTTTTTTTTTTTTCCTTTGGTCAAAATCCAAAGACAAGGTCTTCAGCTCCTCCTGGTAGTAATCTTGTGTTGCTCAGAGTGGTTCCAGTGCCTGGGCAGTGATTGCTCTTTGCTGGTTTCAAAACATCAAGTGACCCTCTGCCATGCCTTAGTGAGGCCACAGCTCTGCACTGTTGTGTCCTGTTCAAGGTTCCCCAGGTCAGGAGGAACAGGGAACTACTGGAGAGAGTCCACAGAAGGCTCCAAAGATGCTGAGGGGCCTGGAGCATCTCTGTGGGGAGCAAGGCTGAGAGCCCTGGGGCTTAGAGCCTGCAGAAGAGCAGCCACAGAGGGGATGTGAGCAATGCTCTGCAAGAACAAGTAAGAGGGGGCAAGAGGACAGGATCAGACTGCTCAGTGGTGCCCAGGGACAGGACAAGGGGCAATGGGCACGAACTGGAACCCAGGAGGTTCCATTTTGTCAGGGTGCTGAAGTCCTGGAGCAGGCTGCCCAGAGGGGTTGTGGAGTCTCCTTCTGTGGAGAGCTTCCAAACCCCACCTGGCCAATGTGATCCTGGGCAAGCTGCTGTGGGTGCCTCTGCTTTTGGCAGGGGGGTTGAACTGGATGATTTGCAGAGGTTCCTTCCTACCCTCACCATGCTAGGATGCTGTAATTGACCTTGCCAAGGTCCCAGGGTAGCTTTTGGTGTGACTACTTAGAATCTTGCATCGCTTTCTCTCTAGCATTCAACATCCAGCAGTGAATCCTCCTTTGTTGCAGTCAGTGGTGGTTCTGTTGGTCATGAGTTGTTCAGTATGACTTCCAAACTGAGCTGAACTGGTGGTGTCATCTGAGTCTCAAGTCCTTAATCTCTGAAGGGACAAAGGAACACCAAAAGCTGACTGGGCTGGAGCTGTGCTCTAGCCCTTCGCAGACCATTCCAAGCAGCTCTCAGTAGCCATTGCTGTGGTGAAGGTGTCTTGAGTACAAAAGATGCCTATTTTTATTTATTATTTTTTTTTTAATTCCTTCTCTCTTGTGTAGATATCATCATTCCTGAGAATGGGGAACCTGTCAGCTCCAAGGACATCAAATGTTGTATCAAACAGATTCAGGAGCTGATCATCTCTCGGTTAAACCAAGCTGTCGCCAACAAGTTAATCAGCTCCGTGGACTACCTGCGAGAGAGCTTTGTAGGGACCCTGGAGAGATGTCTGAAGAGCCTGGAGGAGTCTTGGGAGGTTTCAGTACATCCTGCAAGGAGTTTGGAGAAGTCAAAGGATGCTTCTGTACACATCACAAGCAATTATCTCAAACAGGTATGGCGGCTCCGATGGCTGCCTGTGGTCTGCTTAATTGTCTTGACCCTGACCCAGCAAGGGCAGCAGGTGGTTGAGCTGCTCAGTGAAAGGAAAGGAGCACAGCTTTGGGGCTGGGGTCATTTAAAGGAGAGGCTAAAATTGGGAAAGAGTCACTTAGAGTGCTCCCCTTTCCTACATCTGTGTGTAGTAATCAGTCTACAGCCCAGAACCACCTCAATACAGCAACTGGATCCTGGAGGGTCCCAGTTATTGTCTCCTGTTTTCATTTTCAGAGGGTCTAGCAAATTTCTTAGTGCATGTATCTTGCAAAGTTCCCATTCTTTCCTCTTTCCTCTGCTTTCCAGATACTAAATGCAGCTTATCATGTTGAAGTCACTTTCCACTCTGGCTCCACAGTAACCAGGATGCTTTGGGAACAGATCAAACAGGTATGGACCTCTTTGTTTTTTATTTCTGGTACCTGTCACTTAGTGAAGTGGTTTTTTTGGTGAATACCCCACCTGGAGTATGGTGTCTGGCTCTGGAACCCCCAACAGAAGGAGGACATGGAGCTGTTGGAATGGGTCAAGAGGTGGCCATGAAGATGAACAAGAGGGCTGGAGCACCTCTGCTGTGAAGACAGGCTGAGAGAATTGGGGCTGTTCAGCCAGGAGAAGAGAAGGCTTCAGGGAAACCTTAGAACAGTCTTCCAGGAGCTAAGGAGCTACAGGAGAGCTGGGGAAGGAGTTGTTGCAAAGGCATGGAGCGACAAGACTGAGGTGTGATGGCTTCAAACTGGGAGAAGCTGGACTGAGATTGGACATTAGGAGGAAATTGCTCCCCATGAGGGTGCTGAGGCACTGGAAGAGACTGCCCAGGGAAGTTGTAGAGGTTCCAAGTCTGGAAACCAAGTTGGATGGGGCCTTGAGCAAACTGCTCTAGTAAGAGGTGTCCCTGCCCATGGCAGGGGTGGTTGGAACTAGATGCTTTTTAAGGTCACTTCCAACCCTAACTGGTCTCTGATTCTGTGGATTTGGTTGTACCCATCTTACTTTGTGTGTGCACAACAATACTGTGAGCACTACCTCAAAACCATTGCCAATTAGCCCAAATCTCTGTGCAGACCACTGTGTGGGCAGCAGGGCAATGGGGGGGATTCTGCCCCTTTACTCTGCTCTCCTCAGACCCCACCTGGAGTCCTGTGTGCAGTTCTGGAGCCACCAGCACAGGAAGGATATGGAAGTGTTGGAGCCAGTGCAGAGGAGGCCACCAAGATGCTGAGAGGGCTGCAGCAGCTCTGCTGTGAGGACAGGCTGAGAGAGTTGGGGCTCTGCAGCCTGGAGAAGAGAAGGCTTCCAGGACACCTTAGAGTAGCCTTCCAGGATCTGAAGGGGGCTCCAGGAAGGCTGGGGAGGGACTATTGACAAGGTCTTGCAATGCCAGGACAAGGGGAATGGGTTTGAAGTGGCAAAGGGGAGATTGAAACTGGATATTAGGAGGAAGTTGTTTGCAGTGAGGGTGGTGAGACACTGGCACAGGTTGCCCAGGGAGGTTGTGGAGCACAGAATCACCCAATGTGATCTTTGGTCTTGATTCTGTGCTCCACAACCTCCCTGGAGGTGTTCAAGGCCAGGTTGGAGGAGGTCTTGAGTGCCCTGTGCTAGTGGGAGGTGTCCCTGCCTATGGCAGGAGGTTGGAACTGGATGATCTTTGAGCTCCCATCCAACTTTGCCATTCTGTGACTGTGCTGTTGCAAGGCATCGAAGCAGCCTATGTAAATTGACTTCTTGCCTTTTTTTTGGGGGGGGGAGGGAGGGGCAGTGCTTTAACTGTGTTTCCTGACCACTAGATCATCCAAAGGATTACATGGGTCAGCCCCCCTGCTATCACCAGTGACTGGAAGAGGAAGGTTGCTCAGGATGCCATCGAGAGCCTCAGTGCCTCCAAGCTGGCCAAGAGCATCTGCAGCCAGTTCCGCACCAGGCTCAACAGCTCCCACGAGGCTTTTGCAGCTTCTCTGCGACAGGTGAGTGTGGGCAGCTGAAAGGGAGGCTTTGTTTTGTGCATTGCCCCCTCTTGGAAAGAGGAATGTTAATTGCAGAGCTCTCTGTGCAGCGCTGTGCAGTTAATTGCTGCCTTTCTTTAGGTAGAGGAGGCGGAGCTCTAATGCAAGGTGCTGCTTTTAGAGCAGAGATGCTTTCAGTGGGATCTCTTTGCAGACCCTCAGCTTCACACCACCAGGGCTTCAAACCAGGCAGGGTATCATAGAATAGTAAGGTTGGAAGGGACCTCAAGGATCAGCCAGTTCCAACCCCCTGCCATAGGCAGGGACACCTCCCACTAGCACAGCTCACTCAAGGCCTCCTCCAGCCTGGCCTTGAACACCTCCAGGGAGGGAGCAGCCACAACCTCCCTGGGCAACCTGTGCCAGTGTCTCACCACCCTCACTGCAAACAGCTTCTTCCTAACATCCAGTCTAAATCTCCCCTCTGCCACTTCAAACCCATTGCCCCTTGTCCTGGCATTCCAAGCCCTTTTCAGTTGTCCCTCCCCAGCCTTCCTGTAGGCACCCAGGCTGGAGCACCTCTCCTACAAAGACAGGCTGAAAGTATTTGGGCTGTTCAACCTGGAGAAGAGAAACCCCTGGATAGAGATTAGAGCAGCATTTCAGTACTTGAATGGGGCCTACAGGAAGGCTGGGGAGGGTCTGTGGTGATAGGATGAGAGGCAATGGTTTGAAACTCCAGCAGGGGAGATTTAGGTTGGGCATCAGGAAGAAGTTCAGCACAGTGAGGGTGGTGAGACACTAGAACGGGCTGCCCAGGGATGTGATTGAGGTCCCATCCCTGGGGACACTCAAGATTAGACTTCATGTGGCCCTGAGCAGTCTGATCTAGTTGGAGGTGTCCCTACTGCCTGCAGGGGGGCTGAACAAGCTGACTTTTGAGGATCCCTTCCAACCTGATGCAATCTGTGAACTTTTGACTAGATGAGGCTGCGCAGGGCTTCGTGGTGTTTGACCTGGCCTGAGTGGCAAACACTATTCCATCCTTCTCTGTGTCCCTGCTGCCTGGAGGAGGGTTGGACAAGAAGAGCTTTGAGGTCTCTTCCAACCCAATGCAATCAGTGAATCTCTTGCAGTTAGAAGATGGCCACTCTGGCAGGCTGGAGAAGACAGAAGACCTGTGGCTGAAGGTGCGGAAGGATCATGCTCCCCGCTTGGCACGGCTCTCACTGGAGAGCAGGTCCCTCCAGGATGTGCTGTTACATGGTGAGCATTGTGCTTGATGTTCTTGCCATTATCTTCTGCTCCCTCCTGAAGCACTCAGTGGGTGGAAAGGAGTAGGAAGGCTGTTTTGCTTTTCACTCAGCTGCTTTGCTGAGCATCCGATATCTGAAGCATACTGAGTGCTTTAAATTGTGCAGCTGCTGGCCTCTGAGGAGCTCTGGGCTGCCAGAGTGCAGAGGGAGAGAGAGAAACACATTTGAATGAGTTTTAACAAGTCCCACTGCCAGGTACTGCACTTTGGCCACAAAACCCCCATCCAGTGCTACAGGCTGGGGACAGAGTGGCTGGAGAGCAGCCAGGCAGAGTACTGGTTGGCAGCAGCTCAACATGAGCCAGCAGTGTGCCCAGGTGGCCAAGAAGGCCAATGGCATCCTGGCCTGGATCAGGAATGGTGTGGCCAGCACGAGCAGGACAGTCCTGCTGCCCCTGTACTCAGTGCTGGTTAGGCCACACCTTGAGCCCTGTGTCCAGTTCTGGACCACCTCAATTTAAGAAAGATGTAGTGCTGAAGGCATCCAGAGAAGGGCAGCAAGGCTGGGGAGGGGCCTGGAGCACAGCCCTGTGAGGAGAGGCTGAGGGAGCTGGGGGTGTGCAGCCTGCACAAGAGGAGGCTCAGGGCAGAGCTCATTGCTCTCTGCAGCTACCTGAAGGGAGGTTGTGGCCAGCTGGGGTTGGGCTCTGCTGCCAGGCACCCAGGGACAGAACAAGAGAGCACAGCCTCAAGCTGTGCCAGGGCAGGTTCAGGCTGGATGTTCTAGGGAGTTCTTCACAGGGAGAGAGATTGGCACTGGGATGGGCTGCCTGGGGAGGTGGTGGAGTCCCTATGCCTGGAGGTGTTTAAGAGGAGGCTGCATGAGGCACTGAGTGCCAGGGGTTAGTTAATGAGAAGGGTTAGGTGCTAGGTTGGACTTGATCTCAGAGCTCTTTTCCAGCCTGGTTCATTCTGTGACTGTGGATGTTGCCTTCCAGGCAAGCCAAAGCTGGGTCGTGAGCTGGGCAGAGGACAGTATGGTGTGGTCTACCTGTGTGACAGCTGGGGAGGGCACTTCCCATGTGCCCTCAAATCTGTTGTTCCTCCAGATGAGAAGCACTGGAATGACCTTGCACTTGAGTTTCACTATATGAGGTGTGTATCCTAAGTGCTGTTCTTCTGTGTGGTTCTCCTTCCCCTCACTGCAGCAAACAAATGCTGTTTGAATCTCAGAATCTTGTTTGCATAGGGAGAAACCTTCTTGCTGCTGTTCTGCTCTGCAGTCAGTGACTTAGAGTCATGGAATCACTCAGGGTTGGAAGGGACCACAAGGATCATAGACTCATAGGATGGGAAGGTTGGAAGGGACCACAAGGATCATAGACTCATAGGATGGGAAGGTTGGAAGGGACCACAAGGATCATAGACTCATAGGATGGGAAGGTTGGAAGGGACCACAAGGATCATAGACTCATAGGATGGGAAGGTTGGAAGGGACCACAAGGATCATAGACTCATAGGATGGGAAGGTTGGAAGGGACCACAAGGATCATAGACTCATAGGATGGGAAGGTTGGAAGGGACCACAAGGATCATAGACTCATAGGATGGGAAGGTTGGAAGGGACCACAAGGATCATAGACTCATAGGATGGGAAGGTTGGAAGGGACCACAAGGATCATAGACTCATAGGATGGGAAGGTTGGAAGGGACCACAAGGATCATAGACTCATAGGATGGGAAGGTTGGAAGGGACCACAAGGATCATAGACTCATAGGATGGGAAGGTTGGAAGGGACCACAAGGATCATAGACTCATAGGATGGGAAGGTTGGAAGGGACCACAAGGATCATAGACTCATAGGATGGGAAGGTTGGAAGGGACCACAAGGATCATAGACTCATAGGATGGGAAGGTTGGAAGGGACCACAAGGATCATAGACTCATAGGATGGGAAGGTTGGAAGGGACCACAAGGATCATAGACTCATAGGATGGGAAGGTTGGAAGGGACCACAAGGATCATAGACTCATAGGATGGGAAGGTTGGAAGGGACCACAAGGATCATAGACTCATAGGATGGGAAGGTTGGAAGGGACCACAAGGATCATAGACTCATAGGATGGGAAGGTTGGAAGGGACCACAAGGATCATAGACTCATAGGATGGGAAGGTTGGAAGGGACCACAAGGATCATAGACTCATAGGATGGGAAGGTTGGAAGGGACCTCAGGGATCAGCCAGTTCCAACCCCCTGCCATAGGCAGGGACACCTCCCACTAGCACAGGTCACTCAAGGCCTCCTCCAACCTGGCCTTGAACACCTCCAGGGGGAGGGAGCAGCCACAACCTCCCTGGGCAACCTGTGCCAGTGTCTCACCACCCTCACTGCAAACAACTTCCTCCTAACATCCACTTTCAATCTCCCCTCTGCCAGTTCAAACCCATTCCCCTTGTCTTGGCATTGCAAGCCCTTGTCAATAGTCCCTCCCCAGCCCTCCTGTAGGCCCCTTTCAGATTCTATGGATCATCCAGTTCCAACCCTCCTGCCATGGGTAGGGACACCCTACCCTAGATCAGGCTGGCCACAGCCTCATCCAGCCTGGCCTTAAACACCTCCATGGATGAGGCCTCATCTTGACCTACTGAAATGCTAAGCTGCTGTTTCTAGTGGAGATGCCACCGCAGAAGTGCAACATGCACAAAATGAGAGGCAGATCTGCTCCTGCCTCTCTTCATCTCTGCATTCCTGTTTTCATTTACAAGGGGGTTGGACTAGATGACCTTTGGAGGTCCCTTCCAACCCAAACCATTCTATGATAATATAACAGCAGCTTTCTAGTACCTGAAGGGGAGCTGCAAAAAAGTTGGGGAAGAACTTTTTACAAGGGCTTGTAGTGACAGGATGAGGAGCAGTG
Source organism: Eubucco bourcierii (assembly GCA_013396675.1). Taxonomy (NCBI): domain Eukaryota; kingdom Metazoa; phylum Chordata; class Aves; order Piciformes; family Ramphastidae; genus Eubucco; species Eubucco bourcierii. The sequence continues at coordinate 24,656 of VWZE01003756.1, forward strand.
GCTTTGAGCTGGAAAAGGGGTGATTGAGACTGGAGATCAGGAAGAATCCAGTGAGGATGGGGAGACACTGGACTAGGTTCCCCAGGGAGGTTGTGAATCCCTGCTGGGATCCCTCCCTGTGGATCAAGCTGGGGTGAGGCCTTGAGCAACCTGGGCTCGTGGGAGGTGTCCCTGCAAATGACAGGGAGTTGGAACTGAGTGACGTTGGGCTATGAGAGTTGGAGCTCTTCAGCCTGGAGAAGAGAAGGCTTTGAGGAGACCTTGGATTGGGCTTCCAGTATCTGAAAGAGGCTACAGGAGGGCTGGGGAGGGACTATTGACAGGGCCTTGTAATGACAGGACGAGGAGGAACGGGTTTGAAGTGGCAGAGGGGAGATTGAAACTGGATGGTAGGAAGAAACTCTTTGCAGTGAGGGTGGTGAGACACTGGCACAGGTTGCCCAGGGAGGTTGTGGAGCACAGAATCACCCAATGTGATCTGTGATCACATTCTGTGATTCTGACCTCCACAACCTCCCTGGAGGTGGTTCAGGACCAGGTTGGAGGAGACCTTGAGTGACCTGTGCTAGTGGGAGGTGTCCCTGCCTATGGCAGGGGGGTGGAACTGGCTGAGCTTTGAGCTCCCTTCCAACCTAAACCATTCTATGACCCTTCCAATCCAAACCTTTCTGTCAGTCAGATTCTCTAGTGTCTGCTGTTTGGCAGAGTAAGTTGGCATTAATGAGATGTGCTAGCAAACAATTCTTCTTCACTGAGTTTTGCTGTTGGGAAGGGGAATCTTCTCTGAATTCACAATAGCAGCTTGTGGGTCTAGACTGCAGAAAGCTAAGCTTGTCCTCAGTGAAGAGCTGCAGAACAGACAGCTGAAATCAACCAGGGTTTCTCAGGTGCTATGGTCTTTAAATTGGCTTCCTTGAGTTCTAACTGCATCAGGTAGCTCTGCTGATCCACACAACTGAAGGGTGCTGTGGAGTTTTTCTGCTCTAGGTTTACCTCCCTCTTGTACTCGAGCTGCAGCTGTTGAGTTTCTCCTTCACCAGCTGAAGCTTGGCTTGGTGTGGAGGGAAGGATTGAAAAAAACAAAACAAACTGAGCAGCTTTTCTCTGCTGAACTTTCTCTAGGTCTCTGCAGAGCCATGAGAGGCTTGTACACCTGCATGGTTCTGTGATAGATTATGGCTATGGAGGAGGCTCCAGCATTGCTGTCCTGCTGATCATGGAGCGCTTGCACAGAGACCTCTATACAGGACTGAAGGTAAACAACAATCTGTGTTCTTGTGGATGTCTTTTAGCCTGGAGAAGAGGCTGAGGGGAGACCTCATTGTTTTCTAAGTCCCTGAAAAGAAGTTTAAGATAGTTGGTCTATCTAATGGCTGGAGAGCAGCCCTGAGGAAAAGGACCTTGGAGTCTGGGTTGATGAAAAGCTCAACATGAGTCTGCAGTGTGCACATGCAGCCCAGACAGCCAACCGAGTCCTAGGCTGCATCAAGAGAAGCGTGGCCAGCAGAGCAAGGGAGGTGATTCTGCCCCTTTACTCTGCTCTCGTCAGACCCCACCTGGAGTACTGTGTGCAGTTCTGGAACCCTCAGCACAGGAAGGACATGGAAGTGTTGGAGCGGGTCCAGAGGAGGGCCACAAAGATGATCAGAGGGCTGGAGCAGCTCTCCTATGAGGACAGGCTGAGAGAGTTGGGGCTCTTCAGCCTGGAGAAGAGAAGGCTTCGAGGGGACCTGATAGTAGCCTTCCAGTATCTGAAGGGGGCCTACAGGAAGGCTGGGGAAGGATTATTTACAAGGTCCTGCAATGACAGGACAAGGGGCAATGGGCTTAAACTGGCAGAGGGGAGATTTAGACTAGATGTTAGGAGGAAGTTCTTTACAGTAAGGGTGGTGAGGCACTGGAACAGGTTGCCCAGGGAGGTTGTGGATGCTCCCTCCCTGGATGTGTTCAAGGCCAGATTGGATGAGGCCTTGAGTAACCTGTACTAGTGGGAGGTGTCCCTGCCTATGGCAGGGGGTTGGAACTAGATGATCCTTGAGGTCCCTTCCAACCTTCCCATTCTATGATTCTATGATCTCCCTGGTATCAGATGATAGAACTGAGGAAATGGCTTCAAGTTGCACCAGGGGAGGTTTAGGTTGGAGGTCAGAATCAATTCCTTTGCTGAAAGGGTGGTCAGGGATTGGAACAGGCTGCCCAAGAAGATGGTGGAGTCACCATCCATGGAGATGTTAAAAAAAAAACAAACATGTGGCCATGGCCCTTGGGACCATGGTTCAGTGACCATGGTGCTGTTGGGTTGGTGGTTGGACCAGATCTCAGAACTCTCTTCCAACCTAAACGATTCTGTGGAGTTTTGTGTCTAATACATCAAAAAATAATCCACACCTAAGGATCTGACCAACACAGCTGGAACTGCTCAGGTTTTTGGGTTGGGTTTTTTTTTTTTTTTCATCTTTTATTTTCAGTGCTTTTGGTAAAGAAGAAGAAACAAAAAGTGGACTTCTCCTTGAGGAATTAAACCTGTGTGTGTTCATTCTGCAGGCTGGGCTAGAACTGAAGACACGGTTGCAGATTGCCCTGGATGTGGTAGAAGGGATCCGTTACCTTCACAGTCAGGGACTTGTGCACAGGGATATCAAACTTAAAAATGTTTTGGTAAGGACAAGTTTGGTTTGGTTTGGTTTCTTGTATCTGGCTTTTCATAGAATCATAGAATGGGAAGGTTGGAAGGGACCTCAAGGATCATCTAGTTCCAACCCCCTGCCATAGGCAGGGACACCTCCCACTAGTACAGGTTACTCAAGGCCTCATCCAATCTGGCCTTGAACACATCCAGGGAGGGAGCATCCACAACCTCCCTGGGCAACCTGTTCCAGTGCCTCACCACCCTTACTGTAAAGAACTTCCTCCTAACATCTAGTCTAAATCTCCCCTCTG
>VWZE01003756.1:27615-38230 GCA_013396675.1 Eubucco bourcierii
CCTTGTCAATAGTCCCTCCCCAGCCTTCCTGTAGCCCCCTTCAGATCCTGGAAGGCTACTTCAAGGTCTCCTGGAAGCCTTCTCTTCTCCAGGCTGCAGAGCCCCAACTCTCTCAGCCTGTCCTCACAGCAGAGCTGCTGCAGCCCTCTGAGCATCACCTCCCTTTTTAGTGGGAGGGAAAAACACAGACTGGATGTTAGGAGGGAGTTGTTTGCAGTGAGGGTGGTGAGACACTGGCACAGGTTGCCCAGGGAGGTTGTGGCTGCTCCCTCCCTGGAGGTGTTCAGGGCCAGGTTGGAGGAGGCGTTGAGTGAGCTGTGCTAGTGGGAGGTGTCCCTGCCTATGGCAGGGGGTTGGAACTGGCTGAGCTTTGAGGTCCCTTCCAACCTTCCCATTCTATGATTCTATAATAGAGGCCTTACAGTACCTGAAGGGTGCCTGCAGGATAGCTGGGGAGGGGCTTGTGGTGACTGGACAAGGGGTTATTTCCTTTATCCTGTGTGAGGTCTGGGAAGTGCCTGCAGTGAACAAGATCCTGAATGAATGAGCCAAAGGCAGGGAGAAAGCAGCAGAAGTGAGTGGGAAAGGGGAGAACAAGAAGACAACAGCCTCAGAGCTGCACTAACCTCAGCAGAGCCCTGAATTGCTGCAGGCAGCCAGAGGAACAAATCAAAGAGGAGGAGGAGGCTCTGGGAAGACCTTGGAGCAGCCTTCCAGTACCTGAAGGGGCTACAAGAGAGCTGGGGAGGGACTTTCAACAAGGGCTTAAAGTCATGAGAGGGAATGGATTGAAGCTGCAAGAGAGGAGATTGAGACTGGAGATGAGGAAGAAATTCTTTAGAGTGAGGGTGGGGGGAGACTGGCACAGGTTGCCCAGTGGCTGCTCCCTCCCTGGAGGTGTTCAAGGCCAGGCTGGATGAAGCCTTGAGCAACCTGGGCTGGAGGGAGGTGTCCCTGCCCATGGCAGGGGGTTGGCACTGGCTGATCTTTAAGGTCCCTTCCAACCCAATCTATTCTGTGATTCAAGTGAGGCAGTGACTTTCTTCAGACAGGATCTGTTGACCTGTGCTGGTTTTAGCCACAACCATACCGGCAGTGAGATTTCTCTAACTCATTTTTGGGCAGAAGGCCTTGAGGAAAGAGAGCAGCAGAGTAACTTCTCTCAAAGGCAGAGTGCTTGAACTACAAGTAGGGTTTCCAGTTCCTGGTTCTACTAAATCCCAGCCACAGCCTCCTTGTAGAAGACAAGTGGAGGCTTGTCTTGTGGCTGAGCTTAACTGAGTGTCCAAGAGCAGCCAATTCATTCTTGAAGCTCAAGAGCAACTGCTCAACACTTCAGGTGGAAATCTTGCTCAAGATCTTCAACACAGGAAGGACATGGATCTGATGGAGCAGGTGCAGGAGAGAGCCATGAAGTTGATCAGGGGGCTGGAGCTCCTTTGCTGTGAGGGCAGGCTGAGGGAGCTGGGGTGGTTCAGCCTGGAGAAGGCAGCAGGGAGGCCTTAAAGCTGCCTGCCAGTACCTGAAGTGGGCTATGAGAAAGCTGCAGAGGGACTGTTTGCAAAGGCCTGCAGGGACAGGACAAGGGACAATGGTTTGAAATGAGAGCAGAGCAGATTGAGGTTGGATGTGAGGAACAAGTTCTGCACCATGAGTGTTGGAACACTGCAGCAGGGAGGTGGTTGAGGCCCTATCCTTGGGGCTATTCAGAATGAAGCTCTGCAAGGCTCTGAGCAAGCTGCTCTAGTGAAGTATGACCCTGCTGAGTGCAAGGGGTTGGACTGGCTGAGCTTTGGAGGTCACTTCCAACCCAAACCTATGATCCTATATTAAAAAAAAAAAAGCAATGCTCAGACTGAGAAGTGTAGTTGTCAGCTGCCTGTGTGTGAATTCTCCTCCAGCTTGACAAAAAGAATCGAGCCAAAATCACTGACTTGGGGTTCTGCAAACCAGAAGCTATGATGTCTGGCAGCATTGTAGGCACACCCATCCACATGGCTCCTGAGCTCTTCACAGGTATGCTCTCTTGGCTTGAATCCACTGCTTCCTTTCCCCTGCCTTCAGTTCTGAAAGCCATTACTTGGAATTCATAGCTCAACTTTTTGATTGGGGGGGAAGAAATGAGAAATAACTTGAACAAAACCCCAGGAGACTCCCTGCTTACAAGGGATGCTCTTTGCTTACATGAGGAAAGACCTCTGGGGTAAGATAATTCTGTGATTTTTTTTAAGTTGTGAGAAGCTTTCACCTTCCAGTTGCAATTAATTAATTATTGGTCATTAATTATTAAGAAAGCTGGAATTAGTTATTGGGAAGCTGGAAATATTTGGCTTTTGTAGCTATCTACATGGGGAGGGAAAATTGATAAGGGCTTGCAATGACAGACCAAGGGGCAGTGGGTTTAAACTGGCAGAGGGGAGATTGAAACTGGATGGTAGGAAGAAGTTGTTTGCAGTCAGGGTGGGGAGACACTGGCACAGGTTGCCCAGGGAGGTTGTGGAGCACAGAAGCACAGAATGTGATCAAAGATCACATTCTGTGCTTCTGTGCTCCACAACCTCCCTGGAGGTACTCAAGACCAGGTTGGATGAGGCCTTGAGTGACCTGTGCTAGTGGGAGGTGTCCCTGCCTGTGGCAGGGGGTTGGAACTGGTTGAGCTTTGAGCTCCCTTCCAACCTAAACCATTCTGTGATTCTACATCACAAAAGATGCCCTGTAAGGAATTTCCTTGCTGTTCTGTGTGGAGTGTGTTCAAATTGACACCAGACACCCACTCTAAGCTTGTTATTTCTTCCTGAGGTCTGTTCCATGCTTATTGGAATCCTTTTGGTCTGCCTTGGGATGCTTTTGCTGCTCAAGATGACAATGCAATAAAAGCAAACCCTCCTTGTGTTTCATTTAGCCAATATTCAGCTGCTTCTTACTAGGAGTGAGAAATACTCCTGACTGGAGGCTAGATCTTGACCTTAGAGCTGGGCATTGGCTGGGCACTGATGCACTCTGTCCTCAATCTTCTCTTACTCAGGGGGCAGACTTGCTGGAAGTGGTTGAATTGCTGGGTTGAGAGGCTGGAGTTAGCTCTGCCAAACTCCTGGGCTGGCAGCAGAGCTTGGCAGAACTGACAGTTGGTGTCTGAAATACACCTGAGCACCTGTGCCTGCAGTGGGCCATGAACCTCAGCTTCAGCTGCTGGTACAGGTGGAGGTCAAATCCCCTGAGAACTGGAAGCTCTTCACTTTTCATCCTTCCACTTCTTGGCAACCTCTCTTGCCAGGCTTCCCACAAGTCTTGCCTGCTGGCAGTGAAGTTGTGGTTTGAATTCAAGGAACTGGAAGCCAGATTTTAGTTTTCAGACTGCTGAATTTCCAGGGGTGAGGAGGAGGAGGAGGAGGAGGCTTGCCCTGCTGATGTGCTGTATGTTTTGCCACAGGGAAGTATGATAACTCAGTGGATGTTTATGCATTTGGCATTCTCTTCTGGTACATCTGTTCGGGCCACGTGAAGCTGCCAGAGGCTTTTGAGAGATGTGCAAGCAAAGATCACCTTTGGAACAACGTCAGAAGAGGTATAAATGGTTTGTTTGAACTCTGGTTGATACTTGGTGCTTGAGTGAAGCTTGAGGAGGTGGCAAAAAACCCCTCTCTCTCTTTGAGGCCTTGAACAGCTGAGTCTAGTTGAGAGGTTGGAGTAGATGATCCAGAGGAGGGCCACAAAGATGATCAGAGGGCTGGAGCAGCTCTCCTATGAGGACAGGCTGAGAGAGTTGGGGCTCTTCAGCCTGGAGAAGAGAAGGCTTCCAGGAGACCTTAGAGTAGCCTTCCAGTATCTGAAGGGGGCTACAGGAAGACTGGGGAAGGATTATTGACAAGGTCCTGCAATGACAGGGCAAGGGGCAATGGGCTTAAACTGGCAGAGGGGAGATTTAGACTGGATGTTAGGAGGAAGTTGTTTGCAGTGAGGGTGGTGAGACACTGGCACAGGTTGCCCAGGGAGGTTGTGGCTGCTCCCTCCCTGGAGGTGTTCAAGGCCAGATTGGACAAGGCCTTGAGTGAGCTGTGCTAGTGGGAGGTGTCCCTGCCTATGGCAGGGGATTGGAACTAGATGATCCTTGAGGTCCCTTCCAACCTTACCATTCTATGATTCTATCTCTGAGGTCCTTTCCTGAGCCATTCTATGATTTCCATCCTCCTGAAACTGAAAGGTAAAATCATCACTTGTCTTTCTTCATTGACAGCCTAAAGAGCTTAGCTTCATTGACAGCTAAAGAGCTAAACTTAGCTAGTTTAAACATGGACTGATGTGTCCTGAAAGCCTAAAATCAGCAGGGGTGACAAAAGGCTTTCAGTTAACCACCCTTTTGCTTTAAGATCACAGGAACTCTCCTGACACGTGGCTTTAAAGCATGCCAAGCAGCACAACACTTCTGCTGTAAAGCAGACCTCAAAAGCAGCCAGGAATGATCCCCTAAAGAATGTTTAATCCCTTAAGATCACCACAGACTCTAGGAATCACCACAGTCAAGCACTGCATAGAATCATAGAATGGGAAGGTTGGAAGGGACCTCAAGGATCAGCCAGTTCCGACCCCCTGCCATAGGCAGGGACACCTCCCACTAGCACAGCTCACTCAAGGCCTCCTCCAACCTGGCCTTGAACACTTCCAGGGAGGGAGCAGCCACAGCCTCCCTGGGCAACCTGTGCCAGTGTCTCACCACCTTCACTGCAAACAACTTCCCCCTAATATCCAGTTTCAATCTCCCCTCTGCCAGTTCAAACCCATTCCCCTTGTCCTGTCATTGCAAGCCCTTGTCAATAGTCCCTCCCCAGCCTTCCTGCAGCTCCCTTCAGATCCTGGAAGGCCACTCCAAGGTCTCCTGGAAGCCTTCTCTTCTCCAGGCTGCAGAGCCCCAACTCTCTCAGCCTGTCCTCACAGCAGAGCTGCTGCAGCCCTCTCAGCATCTTGGTGGCCTCCTCTGGACCCACTCCAACACTTCCATGTTCTACCTGTGCTGGGGGCTCCAGAACTGCACACAGGTCTGCAGCTGGGGTCTGAGGAGAGCAGAGCCAAGGGGCACAATCCCCTCCCTTGCCCTGCTGCCCACACTGCTCTTGCTGCAGCCCAGCACACAGTTGCTGTCTGGGCTGCAGCCTCATGTTGAGCTTTGCATCACCCCAGCCAATGTGCAGCAAGCATGCTGAGGAAGCTGAGTGAAGCAGGTGGTGATGGTTGCTTCACCAAACTAGAACCCTACTTTGATGCCCGTTGGAGTGTAGGAAGATATTTTGTGGTGATTTAAGGCCTTGTGCTGTGTCATGGTTATCAGAATGCTTTTTGCTGCTTTGTGGCCTCAGATCCTGCCCATATGAGCTCTCCCTTTCTCATGTGAAAAAGATTAGCTCAGTTGAGTGAGTCTTGTAGTTGGTTCAGAGGCTGCACTTGCTTGCTTTGTTCTTTTGAGTTGAGCTTGCTCCCAAAGGCACTGGCAACAGCAGGTGGGGTGGGGGGAATTTGTTTTCATTTAGGGGAGGGTCTTCATGTTGCTCCCAGCTAGTTGTAAAGGGGAGGCTGCAAGGAAATGAAAGGTGGTGACCACCCTCTGCTGAGCAACATCAGCAAGAATGGCTCAGTGAATGGCTCCAAAGAAGTCATAGAATGGTTTAGGTTGGAAGGGAGCTTAAAGCTCAGCCAGTTCCAACCCCCTGCCATAGGCAGGGACACCTCCCACTAGAAAAGGTTGCTCAGAGCCTCATCCAACCTGGTCCTGAACCACCTCCAGGGAGGTTATGGAGCACAGGATCAACAGAATGTGATCTTTAATCACGTTCTGTGCTTCTGTGCTCCACAACCTCCCTGGGCAACCTGTGCCAGTGTCTCACCACTCTCACTGCAACATCCAGTTCCAATCTCCCCTCTGCCACTTCAAACCCATTTCTCCTCATCCTCTCATTCCCAGACCTTGTCAATAGTCCCTCCCCAGCCTTCCTGTAGGCCCCCTTCAGCTCCTGGAAGACCACTCCAAGGTGTCCTGGAAGCCTTCTCCAGGCTGCAGAGCCCAAACACTCAGCCTGTCCTCACAGCAGAGCTGCTGCAGCCCTCTGAGCATCCTCATGGTCTCTTCTGGACTGGCTCCAACACTTCCATGTCCTTCCTGTGCTGGGGGCTCCAGAACTGCACGCAGGACTGCAGGTGGGGTCTGAGGAGAGCAGAGCCAAGGGGCACAATCCCCTCCCTTGCCCTGCTGCCCACACTGCTCTTGCTGCAGCCCAGCACGGGGTTGCTGTCTGGGCTGTGGGTGCACGTTGCTGGCTCATGTTGAGCTTTTCAGCAGCAATGCTCAAATCTCAGCCTTCAGGAAGAGTGAGAGACCCCAGGCAGTCCACTTTAGCCACCTAAGCCTGCACTGAAGCAGGGAGCATCAGCTGAGGCCGCTGTCGGGTGGTAACCAGGTCGCTGTCCCTTCGGCAGGGGTGCGCCCGGAGCGTCTCCCGGTGTTTGATGAGGAATGCTGGCAGCTAATGGAAGCCTGCTGGGATGGAGACTCCTCCCAGCGCCCTCTCTTGGGGATCGTTCAACCTATGCTGCAGGGGATCATGGACAGGCTCTGCAAGTCGAGCTCTGAGCACCCAAATAAAGGGCTGGATGACTCGACCTGAAAAAGGAAGCACAAGAAGAATTTTCTTCTCTTTTTTTTTTTTTTTTTTTGTTTTTTTTTGTTTTTTTTTTTTAATGGTTGGAGAATTCTGAACCCCTAACTTCTGCAGATGGCTTCTTCTGATGTAAGCTCCTTGTGGCTAACATGAGTGGCACAGGTAACAACAAGCAGAAGATTGCTCATAGAGGTGAGACCTTGGGGGATGCTCCACCTTGAGCATCAGCCAGAGAAATTTTCCCCTGGACACCCTCCTTGATGCCAGTTACCCTGCTGCAGCTTTTATTATGGAGTGGTGCCAATGAGATAGGAACTCCACACCCCTGAACTAAAGGTGGGGGGAGGCTTTGCCAGTTCCCACACACACCACCAGTTGAAGCAAAAGCATCTTGTCAAGTGTCCCAGGTATTGTCTGTGTTGCCAGGACTTGATCATGACGCTCTTGACTCAGTAAAGTCCAAACTCTTCCTATTAACTGCTGGTCCTAGGTGGCCTTTGGTCCACCCCTGACTATCCCAATCACTTCTAGATTGACACAGTGTGTTTGGAGAGGAAAGAGAAAGCAGAGGCTTGAGGCTAGAAAGTGTTGAGGAGCTAAAAAGAATCTTTCATAGCTTCTTGCAACATTCCAGATGTTTACATTGACAGGAGCAAAGCTTCCATGTTTTACCTGAGGGGGTTCACTGCAGTGCAAACACCCCAAAGTTGATAAGCTATTTCTTATGTACCCTTCACCTCCTGACTTCTCTAAAGAAGCTCTTTTTGGTTTGTTTTGTTTGTTTTTTCCTGGTACTTTTGCTTCGTGATAGTTATTGGAATGGCTAAAGGAAAGTGCCCTTTGTTTGACAGTCTTCTGGTTAAAAAAAGGGAAGACTGCTCATAGGTTACACATTGGAGTAGCAAACAAAGTCATTACAACTAATGACTGGCCATGGGGAAAATGCCAATTCATTTTAATTCCTTTTTTTTTTGGGGGGTGGGGGTGGGGAGGGGGTTGAGTTAGTTGGCAAAGCAGTGGCAGTTTTAAATTGTGCTAACTAGGACAGGCAGATTGGAGGGGTTCTTTTAAATCAGGTTTTCTTTTTGGCTTGTTTTAAAGTCACATGTCTGGTGAGAGCATGCTGGAGGGGAAAACAGGTCAGGCCTTCTTCTTCAGTAGCTGTGTGGTGTAGCTGTGGCCTTTCCTCTCCTCACTGCACTCTGGGAGCTCTTCATTTGGCTGTAGTGAAAAGAAGAAAAAACAAACCACTGAGGGGGTGGGGGAGGAGGGAGAAGAGTCCTGGGCTGGGCTGATCCTGCTGCTCTTTTTCCCCAGAGGGCTGCTTCTCCAAATGCTCCTCTTGCCCCCCCTTCCCCCTGCCTTTTGCATCTCTGGGGCAAGATTGGTTGACCTGAACATACTTAGAGGGTTGAGGCTGAAAGAGGAATTGCACCACGTTTACTAGAGGAGGAAATACTGAGTTGGTAACTTCTCCCTGGGTTGTTCTGTTGCTCCTGGCTGCAGAGGATGGGCACAAAGAGGCTTTGTTTGCCAGGAAAGGTTTCCCAGGAAGGCCAACAGGCTGCATCCAAAGCAGTCTGGGGCATGTGGAATTGCTGCACCTCCTTGGCTGGAATTTCTTGGCTATGAGAGAGCAAAATTCCAATCCATAATCTGCCTGTTTGACAGCTAGAACAAAGGAAAGGGATACATAACCCTGCAGTATTAGCTTAGTTTCAATCTTCCTTTCTTTGTGCAATAAACAGAATTAATGTGCTTTTATATAAATATATATATTTAAAAAGAAGAAAAAAAAAAACCCAACTTTTTTTTTTTCACTTAACCTGCAGGCATGTATCTGGTCTGGGATGGCATTAAGTGTGGTTCTGCACAGCCCCCCACTCCTGTCCACACCTGCAGTGCAACAAATAGCTTGGCCCCAGGTGGAATCCTTCAGCCCTCTGCTGCCTTGCTGATGCCACCAGTGCCACTAACAGTATTAACTCTGCTCTGTGTGGTGGTTAGGAACCTCCTTTACCACTAGGAGAGGCAAGGGCAGGCTCTGGCAGGTAATTAGAGGTAGCTTGGTAGAATTACTCAAGGTATGATTAAAACTTCCATCTCTGTATATGCACTTCCAGATCTGCTTTCCTTGGGTAACCACCTCCAGACACTTTTCTGATGCCTTTTTTTTTTTTATTGCTGTTTTGTAGCTTTGCTGTCTTGTTTCCATTCAGTTGTTTGTTTTGTCTTTCTGCATGTGCAGCTTTTCCCCAGCCACTTCTCTGCCATTTAATACCTGTATCCCATTGGGATCAAGCCTTCCTGGCTGTACTTGTCCTGAGGGATTTCACACAACCCTGTTTGTCTTTCAAACCAGTGTTCTCCCCCACCCCACCCCATTACAGCCAGGAAAACAAAAAGTGATTAATTAGTGGGTTTTAAAGATTCCATAGGTTGTAAACTGAAAGTTGTACCTAACTTAAAACACCCCAGCCTGGTGCAGTGAGACTGAGCTGTGCAGGAATTCTCCCCTCTAAACTCTCCTCCCTTTCTTCCCCCCCATCTCCTGAAGATGTTTTGTTACAGGATCTTTTAATGTTGCATTGTAAAAAAGGGGGCTTAAAACTTGTGCATTGTGCAATGTACCACTTGTAACCAGGCACTGGGCAGACTTCTGTGCTGTGTGGACTCTTTTCCAGAGATGTGATCAAGCTGAAGCTATATCCCAGAGGCTGAGGCTTTGCAGGGAGGAGTAAACCTCCTTTCTGTCTTCCTGTAAACCCAAAAGTGAAGCTGAGGCTTGAAATGACTTTTGGAAAAGCAGCTTTGGTTGCCAGTGTGAGGGTTACAGGGTGTGAGGTCACTGTCAACTTGAAGTAGAGCCCTAAAGGTGTTGGGAACTCACTCTGGACTTGACTCCCCAGCCCAGTTTTAAGCATTTCCTTCACACTACACTTGTTGGGATAAACTGGGGACAGGAGGAAGATTCACTTGGACCGCATAAGGTGAGGAATGAATGGATTGGAGGGCTTTGGCTGCTGCTTCTGCAGGGCACTTACTGGGGGTCTTGAAGCACCTGATACTTTAACTAAGGATTATTTACCTACACTAAATGCCATGGGACTGAGAAGCAGGGATGGTGCTGAGCTGGGAGAGGGCAGCTGGGCTCTTCCCATTCCTGCTGCAGCATTCCGGGGTGGAGCAGCCCTCACCCTCCCTGCTCCTGCTCCTTTTAGCTGAAATAAAGCTACAGAAGTAACCCTTTTATCTTTTCCCCTTTCCAGGAGACAGCAGCTCTTTATCTGCTTCGCCCTCCCTAGGGGCTTAGAAATAAACCAGCACTAAAAATGTTGGGGTTTGTCTTTTTGCAGCGGCTCGGCCGTTGCAGGCGGGGAGAGAGGGAGCGAGGCCAGGCTTGGGCTGTGCTCCAGCCTCCTAGGAAAATAGAACGCGTAGAGAAAGTGCAATAACCGGAACGACTGAGCTCAACTGTTGGATTTTGTTGTTGTTAGTGTTTGGGGTTTTGGTTTTTGGTTTTTTTTTTTGGTACCAGATCCGCGCGGTACTAACTTCCCCCTCCCCGCATTCCCTGTGTTGTAAGAGACGCGACTGTGAGTTCAGCCTTCGCCTACCGGGCGCTGCACAATAAAGCTGCTGTGAACGGCCTCTTCCCGCTGCTCTCGGTGGTTTTTTTCTGACGGTTCTTCCGCCCTTCCTCGCCGCGCCCCCGGAACTCAGGCAGAGAAGCTGCGCGGCCTGGCAGGAGCCTTTCGCTTCCCGGAACCTTTACCTCGCGGCCGCGGGGCCCGCCCGGACTCAACCGCACGCAGGCGCCCGGCTGCCCGCGGCGCTGCCTGAGCCTCGCAGCGCTGCCTGAGCCCCGTCGCACCGGGAGGAGACGGGGCTGGCTCTGCAGGCGCCGAAGTGGCATCAAACGAGTCGTGAGGGGCCGGGTGGCCGCGGGGTGAGAAAAGGAAAGGAGC
>VWZE01003758.1:13731-26785 GCA_013396675.1 Eubucco bourcierii
AATCATAGAATCAACCAGGTTGGAAGAGACCTCCAAGCTCATCCAGTCCAACCTAGCACCCAACCCTAGCCAAGCGACCAGACCATGGCACCAAGCGCCCCATCCAGGCTTTGCTTCAACACCTCAAGGGATTCCAGGGACTCCACCACCTCCCTGGGCAGCCCATTCCAATGCCANTTTATCTAGGTGTTCAGCCAACACAAATTATGGTGGTAGAATCCCTGTCCCTTTCAAAGACACAGAGATGTGGTGCTAAGGGGTATGGTTTAGCACCAGAGTTGGTACAGTTAGATATTGGTTGGACTTGATGATCTTGAAGATCTTTTACAATCAACATCATCCTGTGATGATGTGTGTAAAGACAGCCATTTGGGCCTCTTCTTTTGGTCATCATATATGAGTTCTGACAAGAGTGAGATAAAACAGGATCTTTATAGTTTTTTTTTCATTAGTTATTTTTGAAACAGATCAGAAATGAGATTCTCATTGATATATTTTTCTGGTAACATGTAAGTTAGACTTTCGCTTATTCATTTAAGCACTTCAAGGTTCAGTGATATATTGAGTGGCCTATAGTAAATTCAACTCTTTCTGAAGAAGGATAATTTCTTTCATTTTGTAGACAGCCTTGAAGAGCTATTACTTCATTTGCAATATACTTGAGGAATGAAAATATATGTGGTAGTGGTTAATTTCACGGTATCAGTATCACAGTATCACAGTATCACCAGGGTTGGAAGAAACCTCAAAGATCATCAAGTCCAACCCATCATCACAGACCTCAAGACTAGACCATGGCACTTGTCCAGACGTGCCTTGAACACCTCCAGGGACGGTGACTCCACCACCTCCCTGGGCAGCCCATTCCAGCAGTCAATGACTCTCTCAGTGAAGAACTTTCTCCTCACCTCCAGCCTAAACTTCCCTTGGTGTAGCTTGAGGTGTTGTCAGAGCAGCTAGCACATGTGATGCTTATACATTCCATTTGCAGATTAGTTCAACCACTCATTTTCCTGTATACAAGTTGTTGATATGCAAGAAAAAAAGCTCTGTGTTGGGGCCTCTTCCAGAGGCTCCCATCAAAAGTAGTGAGAGTAGAATATGGAGTGGAACAAATTGTGGCAATTAGAGCAGGTGGATAGATGCTGTACAACAGAGAGGGTAAATGTCATTGTGCCATAGCCTTTAAGCATGAGCATTTCTGGAATTATGTGAATAGAATACAGGAGCTGAAGACATTTTAAGTAGAAATGGTGCTAGATGTACATAACATTATCAGCTAAAGGGCAGAAAGTTGCAGAGTAGCTGTGCTGGTGGTGTGGAATATTGCTGTGCTGGTTAGAATAGCCACACTCACAGCTGGAAAAGGGAAATGCTGAAGTCAAGTCAGTCAGTGGTGGAAAGGTGTAGCTCAGAGAAAGTATTTTTCTTTTAGGAATGCCTTTATGAGAAGGAAGGATGTGCAAGGCCTGTTGTCAGACAGAAGTAGCAAGTAGGTTTGCATGAAGGAATGCTAGGTGGAGGATGGGAATAGTTGGACCTGATATAAAGGAGGGAAGACTAGATGGGAGTTGGGAGGAAATGACTGATGGCAATGGCAGCAAGCCTAGCATATCTTCTATGTCTGTGACCATTTTATGTCTGCTTCTGAATGTTCCTCTCACACAATTAATTATCAAGGAAACAGTGGTAAAGTGAAATGTATGGAAGACCAGCTTGTTGACTCTACAGAAACCATGAACTTTAGAAGATCCAGATGGAGACTGTAGTCTATTTCTCTACCTTATGAATTACCTAACAAACTTAATTGTAGCCATGCATGAGAGGCAGCCTGCAAACCTCACACAGGAGGCTTGATTCTTGGAAAGTCTGCATCTAGTGAGCTGCTGGACACAAATTCACGTAGAAATACAACATGTAATTGTATTTAAAAGGTTGAACGATGCATTGTGATTGCCTGGCAAGGTAGTGTGGAGGCTACAGTGGTAGCTTCTGTGAGAATACACCAGAACCTGCCCCCATGTTCAATAGAGCCTATGCCTACTGGCTCCAAAATGGACCTGCCATTGACAAAGGCTGAGCTGGTCAGTGATGGTGGTAGAGTCTCTGGGATAGCATATATAAGAAGAAAAAAGAGCTGCTGTGGAACAGCAGCTGAAAGAGAGGAGTCAGAATGTGTGAAAGAAAGAATTCTGCAGTGAAGAAGGTCATTGAAGAAGGAGGGGGGAGGAAGTGCTTCAGTCACTGGAGTAAAGATTCCCTTGCAGCCTGTGAAGACCATGATGCAGCAGGTTATTGTTCTGCAGCCCATGGAGAGTAACAGTGGAGCAGATATCCACCTGCAGCCTGTGGAGGACCCCATGCCAAAGCAGGTGGATGCACCTGAAGGAGGCTGTGATTCCATGGGAAGCTCATGCTGGAGCAAGCTCCTGGCAGGACCTGTGACTTCATGGAGGGAGGAACCCACTCTGGAGCAGATTTTGTGGCAGGACATGCTCCACATTGGAGCAGTCTGTTCCCAAAGGGACATGAAAGGAGCCACACTGGAGCCGTTCATGAGGAATTGTAGCCCATGGGAAGGAAGTTCATGAAGGAGCTGGAGCTGGAGCACTACTGAAGGACTGCTGGAGCACTACTGAAGGACTACTGGAGCAAGAGAAGAGTGTTCCTATGGCAGGGGACTGGAACTGGATGATCTTTGAGGTCACTTCCAAACTTACCATTCTATGATTTTATGATTCTGTGTTCTCCCTCTGAGGAGGAAGGAGCAGCAGAAGCANAAGGAAGTTCATGAAGGAGCTGGAGCTGGAGCACTACTGAAGGACTGCTGGAGCACTACTGAAGGACTACTGGAGCAAGAGAAGAGTGTTCCTATGGCAGGGGATTGGAACTGGATGATCTTTGAGGTCACTTCCAAACTTACCATTCTATGATTTTATGATTCTGTGTTCTCCCTCTGAGGAGGAAGGAGCAGCAGAAGCAACATGTGATGATCTGACTGCAAGCCCTGTTCCCTTTCCCACTGTGCTGCTGTGGGGAGGAAGTAGAGAAAGTGCAGAAGGAAGGAAAGGGTGGGTAGAAAGTGGTTTAAGAGTTGGGTTTATTTCTCAGTATCCTGCTCTGATCTGACTGGCAATAAATTAAGTTCAGTTCTTCTCATCAAATCTGGTTTGCCTGTGATAGGTTTTGCCCTTGATGAGTGATATCTCCTGGTCTTTACTTTGACCCTTAACTAAGCCTTTTGTTGGGGTTTTTCCCTCCCCTAACCAGTGAGTAGATTCATCTGGCTGCTTTAGTGGGCACCTGGCATTCAACTAGGGTCAACACACCACAAAAACCTTTGAGTAGCATTAGAACAGGAACTGAGCAGAAAATCTTTTGAGTCTTCCTTTTGACATCAAACCCAACAAGGTAGTAAAAGCAAAACTTTTCACAGGCAAAAAAAAAAAAAAAAAAAGAGGATTTGGTAAATTTGTCAACTTGAAAGTTGACTCTTTAAAAAGCTGTGTTAGGTAGCTTTAAAACACACCCAAAAGTGTTCTGGTTCAAAATTAATTTTCATTTTTGCATTTTAATTGGATGCAATAGTTGAAGGGGTACATATCTAAATGATTCTTTTTTTTTTTTGAAGTGATGTGTGAAACCCTTGACCTGAAGCTCTGTTTCAATTATTACTGCAGCTGCTGCTGTGGCTGCTGGTGTTCCTGCTATCATTATCATTCACAGAAGAAAATCAAATTTATGTAAATATCTATGATGACTGCAGTCTGCCACAGATGATGTGACTTTTACCACACAATCATGCAGCATTCATTCCCCTTATCCACTCCAGAATGAAATCAGAGGGGTAACCTTCCACCAGATTCCTATATTATAAAATAATTGTGGCTATTTCTTGAATGCCCAAGTCATGAATACGATCATAAGCAAGTTTTGCAGACAATTTTAACAGTTCATTAAGCTTATTTCCCTTGAATATGGCCAGACTTGCATTTTAGACTTCAAAAAAAAAAGCTCTCAGACTTAATTTAACAAAGGATAAGATGAATGAATCTATACATGCAGTCCCTACAAAAATGGCCAAAGCACTTCATATCTGTCTTCAGCAGCCCTTTCAGCCAGAGGAAAACCACAGGCTTCTTGGGAGGAAGGTCATTCTCATATAAGGCTCTAAGGGAAATAAACCTTTGATGTTCTTTGTTATTTCTCCATTCTACATGTCTTTTGAAAGTTTGAAGGCTTCATTTTTGCTCTTCAACATGGAAACTATATTAAAATGAAGAAATTGTGAAAAACAGAAGGGTGTTTTGGTATAATAATTTTAAAGGCAAATGATCAACACCCTTTATTGTTTGTTTGTTTTTGTAATCTGGAACATGCTTTCGGATCTTGCATGAAGAAGAAATAAATCATAGAATCATAGAATGGTAAGATTGGAAGGGACCTCAANCCTGGAAGTCTTCTCTTCTCCAGGCTGCAGAGCCCCAGATCTCGCAGCCTTAAATATTCTCTAGGTATTCTCAACATGAGGAAAAACTTCTTTACAGTGAGGGTGTTGGAACACCGAAACAGGCTGCTCAGAGAGGTTGTGCAGTCTCCTTCTCTGGAGGCTTTCAAAACCTGCCTGGATGCATTCCTGTGGGAACTACCCTAGGGGATCCTGCTTGGCAGGGGGGGTTGGACTTGATGATTTCTGGAGGTCCCTTCCAACCTCTAAGGTTCTGTGATTCTGTGGTTATTATCGCAAGGGTCTCATTATAATTGCTGCTTCTGTTATTTGTGAGTTAGCTTTCCAAGTTCTTATCTTTGGTCTGTTTTCAGCATATTGTGGGGGAATACTGAATTTTTTTTTTTAATTCAGATTTCATGATAATAATTTGGGAATTTGTTGACAATGTTTTGATGTTCATTGAAATAAACAATTCACTCCCTGCAGTTAGAACTAGTTTTGGAGATGACTGAGCACATATCTAAGTATGTTGGTCTAGATGTATCTTCTCCACCTTCCAGGCAATGTTTAATGAAGACATATACCTAAATCTTGCCTTTCTATAGCCTTGTAGTTTTCAAACTTACCAATCTGGAAAATGGTGCTTGGAAAATAGAAAATGGAAGGTACTTAGGGCACTAATTTTTGCAGATGAATCATACTCTGCAGTGCAGACACTGTATTTAGATGCATTTAGTACAATGAAGAACTTCTGACTGATCTTTCTTACGATAGCTTCAGAGACAGATGCATTGGAGCATTGCAAAATGTAAAGAATATTCAGCATCTCGTTTTTAGATGGCATTTCTGGAGAAGACACTGACAGGAGAGCAATGCCTAGTTCAGAATTGAAACTCAACATAAAAGCATCCATGTCCATTCATACAAAGTATACAGATATCAGAAACAATCTGTTAAAATACAGCATTTTCACAACTTTATCTGGAACTCTCTTTTATTTCTTTAGGTATATTTTATTTATTTATGTGCTTTCTTCTTCCTCTAGAACATAGAGGCAGGCTTCTCAGAAATGAGAAATGAGTTGAAGTCGCGAGATGCTCTCTGGAGAAGGATACAGCTGGAATGCCAACAGCTGCACACAGAGTTGCTGAAAATCAGAGAGTATAAAGATATGCAGGAAATTCAAATGAAGTATGTTGAAGACAAGATTTAAATTAACAAGGACTTCTGAGCTAATAACTTTTTTTCTTGCGTTTGATTTAGATGAAGCCTGTTTGAGAAGGTGCTCTGGATTTAAATGGATTCAATAAACAATTCTAGAACGAACACTTTCATTGGCAGTTGTATATGACAAGACTGCAGGCAATAGATGCAGGCTCTGTTAAAAGGCTTTAGTGCTGCTTAGATCTTTACAGAGCAATGCATTTCATGCATTTTCTATTTCTATATGTTTGCAGTCTCTTTCATTTTCTCAACATTAAAACTTTTTGGAAGCACATTTTTAGGAAGCTGATTCTCCTTAAATTCCTTCGAGCAAAAGGATCATCTTTTTATGGCTTGTCCAATCTACTGTAGTGTAGTGGAGGGACAATAAATTAATGCAAGATGGTGTTCTCAAAAATTAAAATGATATATTAATATTCAGTATTCAGAACTGGCACCACCCCGATCACTAATTTTAATAATAATCAGATCTTCGCATCAGTCATGGAAACTTTATACAGGTAATAACAGGATGTAGCAATAACTGGTAATTACATGTAACATTAATTGAACTCAGTTGAACTGGAAGAGAAGGTTCCTGTGGTCAGTGTACCACTTGCGGTCAATACTCCGCTTGCCCACTAGATGGACTCNTGGGGAAAGGAGGCAGACAATCTCTGACCTGGTCCTGATCTCCTCTGGATGATCTGTGTATCTCCAGGACTTCCTGTCTTGGCAGGAGGCTTTCAGGTGCAGGCAGGATGCAATGCCATGTGCAGTCTCAGCACAGGGTCACGCTGGCTGTGCAAGCCGGTTGCATGCAGGCATTTAGAGCCTGTTCCTGGTAAACTCTTGGCAGGCAGTTTCCAGGCAGTTCAGGATATAAGGCAGCACAAATATAAGGCCAGAGCACATTTTGTTACCTGTCCATGCCTTTTATAAATACAGCCCAAGACTAACGGGCCTTTGGACACAAAATAGCCAATCAGAATGGCAGTTAGCCAAGCCTGACCATATTAGGTGAAACCATAGGTTTGTTTTACCCTTTTTAGGGCAGCACACAGGCCCTGCACAAGGCAGGCACAAGCTGAGCCTGTGTACCTTGTTTACCACAGGATGCAAACATGTCTGGGCAAGCCACAGTCCTTAGACTCAGTGGCTCCAAGTTCTTTGTCCTCTTTCCCATGATTGCTTCTCACCATAACAGAAGGAGAGAGAGCAGAAAACCATGTCTGGGCAAGTCAGGACATGCACAAGCCTATTTTGGCCTGCTTAGGCCTACCATGACATGTAGCTATTTGAGATTACATGAAATAGCTATTTGAGATTACATGAAATAAGATATTAGAGGTTACATGAAATACCAATCTACAAGAGATTTCAGGATTCTTTTTGCATGCACCTGCATTGTCCTTAATCTCTAGAAACCTCCCAAGATCCAGCCTGGTTTCAGGCAAATCTTTAGGTTTTTTTTGTTCTTTTTCTTTAGGTTTTTTTTGTTCTTTTTCATCAGCTAGCAGGTCTTCCATGTTTAAATTGTGGAGCTGGAGGTTATTGAACATTCTGCTTGTTTCATGTTTTGTTTATTTCTAATTTAAAGGCATCAATCATCTTGTGTACAACTTACTGAGCAACTAGAAAATCAAAGCACTGAGTTATTACTATTGGCACAAAGTCAAGAATGCCAAGAAGAAGAGCTTAAAAAGGTATTTCATATTATTAAGAGTATCCAGACCTTGACCAAAATACAGGACTTTTAGAAGAGAGCAAAGTACTGAGCTTGGGTATGTGCATGTGCAAAAAGAATTAACTTTCCATATGTGAAAATGTTTGCATTTCTCTAGGTAGTGGTATAGCTGTAAGTGGTATAGCTGTAAAATCAACATTCTGACTCTATGCACCAAGAACAGAGCTAACTAGTTTACTGAAATGCCTAAGCACCACTGTGATTCAGACAATACCATGCAAATAATAAACCTTCCAAGGCTATGAGTAATTAAATAGGTTATAGGAGGTAAGTAATAATTTGTAGGTGGTCTCATATGTAAAAATGTGCTAACAACTCAAGTGATACAGGTCACTGTGGCAGGTGCTTGCACAAAGCTAAGCTTAGTCAGTCACCTGCTGCACAGTCTATGGCAGAGCTCTTTAGTATGAAAAACTGGCCAACAGCTAGCTGAATGTGAGCCAGCAGTGTGCCTGGCCAGAAGAAGTAGGGAAGTGCCCCTTTATGTGACACTGATGAGGCCACACTTTACAAATACTGTGTTCAGTTTGGAGCCCTTCACTACAAGAAAGATGTTGAGGTGCTGGAGTGTGTCCAGAGAAGGGCAGCGAAGCTGGTGATGGGTCCAGAGAACAAGTCTTATGAGGAGTGGCTGAGGGAAACAGGGTTGTTTAGCCAGGAGGCCTGAGAGGAGACCTTATTGCTGTCCACAACTATCTGAAAGGAGGTGGTACTGAGGTCAGCCTTTTCTCTCAGGCAACAAGTGATAGGACAAAAGCAAACGGCTTTGATGGGGTACTGTGAAAAACATCTGCACCAAAGGGGTTGTCAAGCACTGGAACAGGCTGCTCAGGGAACGGTTGAGTCGCCATCCCTGCAAGTAATTAAAAGATCTGGAGATATGATGCTTAGGGACATGGTTTAGTGGTCACCCAGCAGTGCTACGGTAGCAGCTGGACTTGATCTTAAAAGTCTCTCCCAAGACAAATGATTCTATGGTTGGATGATTCCATGCATCACATTGCATTGTGCTTTTCAGAAGTGCTGTGTGCAAGCAGGAGTGGCATGGCTTTGTGGAATGGCATATGGCTTGGCAGGCCAAAAGACTCTGGAAGTAGAGGGTGCTCAGAACTCCTCTTACAGGCACGTTGAGGTTTTGCTGAGCAGCAATGTAAGCAGGAATATCTGTAATTGGATGCAGCTGACTTGGATACAGCAATTTTGGCAGCATAGTCATGATCTAGCTGCTAGGATTTTTGCATCTACATCTATTTGTTTACAACTCTAGTATTTCTGTGTAGTTTGCATAAATAAAAATGAAATGCCATCTGTTACTGATTGTGTACAGTACTGTGAGAAATTATTAAAATGGTTTAAAACCTCTCCTTGGAGGACAGGCTGAGAGAGTTGGGGTTGTTCGGTTTGGAAAAGAGAAGGCTCTGAGAAGACCTTATTGTGGCCTTCCAATAGCCAAAGGGGGCCTGCAAGAAAGCTGGGGAGGGACTTTTTAGGGTGTTGGGTAGCGACAGAGCTAGGGGGAATGCATCCAAGCTAGAGGAGGGTAGATTTAGATCAGACCTGAGGAAGAAGTTCATCACCATAAGAGTGGCGAGACACTGGAACAGGCTGCCCAGGGAGCAGGTGGAGGCCCCATCCCTGGATGCTTTTAAGGCCAGGCTGGATGTGCCTCTGAGCAATCTGGTCTAGTGGAAAGTGTCCCTGCCTATGGGAGGGAGGGGTTGAAACTGGATGATCCTTGAGGTCCCTTCCAACCCTGACAATTCTGTGAAAAGGTTGTTACACAGTTTTTTAATAATTTTGCTTCTTAAATAGAAATCTATCAGTACTAAATTGTCAGTTATAGTAGAGAGATTGTAAAAGCAAAGTTTGTGTTGATCCTTTGGAGAAACGTGCACAGGAGAAAGCGCAGAAAGTTTGACCTTAAATGCTAGAATGGTTTGGGTTAGTCGGACCTTAAAGATCACCTAGTTCCAAACCCCCTGCCATGGGCAGTGACACCTTCTCTTAGACTAGTATGCTCAAGGGCTTGTCCAACACTTCCAGTGAGAAGGCATCCACAACTTTCCTGGGCAACCTGTTCCAGTGTCTCACTACCTTTCCTGTAAAGAATTTCTTCCTAATACCCAGTCTAAATCCACTTTCTTCCATCTTGAAGCCATTTCCCCTTGTCCCACCAGCACAAGCCCTTGTAAAAAGTCCCTCACCAGCTTTCTTGCATGCCCCACTTGAGAACTGAAAGGCTGCTATAAGGTGTCCCCAGTGCCTTCTTTTCTCCAGGATGTACAGCCCAAACTCTCTGAGTCTGGCCCTCCTCTGGACCCGCTCCCACAGCTTGATATCCTTGTGTTGGGGAGCACTGGAGCTAGATGCAGTAATCCAGATGGGGTCTTATGAGAGCAGAGGGGGGAGTATCACCTCCCTTGTCCTGCTGCTCATACTTCTGATGCAGCCCAGGATATGGTTGGACTGCTGGATCATGTTGACTTTTTCATCAACCAACACCCCTAAGACCTTCTCCTCAAGACTGGTTTCAAGCCATCCTCCACCCAGCCTATATTTGTGCTTTCATGTGTGTGTCAGGAATAATTCATAGAATCATAGAATCAGAATCATGGAATCATAGAATCATGGAATAATACAATCATTGAAACATAGAATCATAAAATCAACCAGTTTGGAAGAGACCTCCAAGCTCATCCAGTCCAACCTATCACCCAGCCCTATCCAGTGAACTAGACCATGGCACTAAGTGCCCCATCCAGGCTTTTCTTGAACACCTCCAGGGATGGAGACTCCACCATCTCCCTGGGTAGCCCATTCCATCATAAAGTGATTTACCATATATACTCTTTATTTCTAACATAGTTTCTAACACAGTTTTGCATTAAAGAGTCACTAGATTGATTTATTTGTATTGCTCCTAAGTTAATTTAGGTTTAAAATATGCTTAATGCAACCTAAATTAACTTAGGTGCAGTATAAATAAATTACACTTAAGTTTATTGGATAGGTAATTCATTGGATATTCTTTGCCATAAATTCCAGTTCTTAAAATTAGCTTTATTACAATACTTTTATAATGTTAATTTAAGCATCTTCTATTTTGCTCCTTTCTAATACTAAACAGGCAAATGATGGCACAAGAAAAGGGCTGAAAAAAAGATGTAAACATATAAACAACGAGCTGTGTGCGCTGACTCATGAGGATATTTTGTTACACAATCTCAAAATCTCTGATTTGGTTATAATATTCAGTGTCTTGGAAGCAACAACAGAAAAGGCCCTGGTGGGTAGCAAGTACTGCACAACATTTTTCCTTTTTGAAATGTATTTGCTACAGATAAGAACCCATCTTTATCAAGAGGAGCAGTCCCATTGCTCTGAGCAGGAAAGAATGAAGACAGAAATCTCTGACCTGACAGAAGAGCTTCATCAGAAGGAGATTACTATAGCAACTATCATGGAGAAAGCTAGTCTTCTGGAAAAGCAGTTAAAAATGGAGTTAGAGATGAAAGACAAATTGTTAGCAAAACAACAGGTATGTAAGCAGTCAAAACCAGTCTAGATCCTTTTACTCCACACTATTGATAATGGCATACATTGTCTGTGGAAAACAAAAAGAAGACATTTCTTTTCTTGCTGTAATTTTCATCAGCAGTGCTGTAATATCTGTGCAGTATTACTAAGGCAGTCTAACTGATACTGGAGCAACAAAGTGCCAGTAAATGTCAGTTGTGAGTCTAAAATGTAATTAATTGTGACCAACAAATGTAGTTCCCACTTTAATGTGAAAAAGGTCTTGAAAACTTCCAGACTGTTGTTATTAAATAAATGCACTTTATCACCAGAACTCTTTAACAGAGTATCTCAAATGTTTCCTGGTGCTATAAAAGCTTTTTGAAGAATTTTATAAATCTGCTTAGAAAAATTCCCATTTAAGGATGAAAACTGCTAAGCTATCAGTGTTTTAATGGCAAAATTCAGTTCTACAATTAAATGGGTTTTCTTCATTAGTTACACATTCTGGGTATCTTTGGGGTTTCTGAGGGGGTCACTGCATGATAAAAACTGTCTTTAACATACTAATTTACTTTTAACAATAGGGAAGTTAGTGTTTGGGGAAATGAGAGAGGCTTCCTGCATCGTGGCACTCCTTACCAGGCCTATCACTAAAAGAGTTATTTCTAGACTTTGTGACTAGGATTTAATCTTCAGTGGACTGCAAAATCTGTCCCTGTTTCTGTTTTGTATCTGCATGTGGCCTCTTCTTTTCCTAAGTGCTTACTTCCTTTAAAAAGGTAAATTAATTCAGAGGCATCGCATTTGTGTATATTTTATAGAAGGCTCAAGACTTCTTTCTGCATTAGCATTGCTGTATTCTTTACATATATGTTGCAAAAGTAAACTGAAATATAAATATACTCGGTGCTGTTTTCAAGTTAACAGTAATATCCTTGTATTTAACTCAGAACTGAATCTTTTCCTAGCTGCTGGATTTCCAGTACAAGGTTGTCAAATCTGAAAACACACATCTAAAAGAGATGGTGGACAACCAGAAGTGTAACAGTCACATGGTAATTTTTAAAGCATCTATTCAGTATTACATTTCTTGCAAATGTAGATTGAGATCATGGCATATTTAGAGATACCTGGCTTATGTAAAATAAATGCATTAAAATAAGGTGTGTGACCTAATCAAAACCAAGAGACGTTCACAGAGCATCTGAAGATGAGTTTTGACCTTAATTGCAGCAAAGTGGAAATAAACTAAATTTTTCAGTAACTGTCTAGACAATGAACAGTTTCTGGGAGTCTATTTTTTTGTAAGTGGCAACAAATTTCAGCGTATTTCAGCAAATGTGTATTTTTATACAGTCATCATTCTCACAGATACAAATCATAGAGTCATAGAATCAGTCATGGTTGGAAGGGACCACAAGGAACATCCAGTTCCAACTCCCCTGCCATGGGCAGGGACACCCTACCCTAGATCAGGCTGCCCACAGCCTCTTCCAACCTGGCCTTAAACACCTCCAGGGATGAAGCCTAAACCACCTCCCTGGGCAACCCCTGCCAGGCTCTCACCACTCTCATGCTGAACAACTTCCTCCTCACCTCCAGTCTGAATCTCCCCACTTCCAGCTTTGCTCCATTGCCCCTAGTCCTGTCACTCCCTGAGAGCCTAAAAAGTCCCTCCCCAGGTTTTTCATAGCCCACTTCACATGGCCTTATGGAAGGCCACCATAAGGTCACCTGGGAGCCTTCTCCAGACTGAACAGCCCCAACTCTTTCAGCCTGTCCTCATAGGAAATAAGTCCCTTTTTATTGCTATTTTACTCCTTTTTTCACATGACATTTCCATAGTAGTTTAAAAAACTGAACACGTTTTCCCCACACCCAGCTTATTTTCCCAGTTTAGTATTTATTTATTTCCAAATGGTGGATATTTAAAGTTTCATTCATAAAAAGTGTGCCAAGTATCATGCAGAACTATTTTTTATATGGATGTAATAAATATTTATATATATATATATATATATATATATTTATATGTATGTAAACATATATGCTGCTTTCCACAAAAAGCTTGCAAATGTCCTCTGTTTACAGAACAGCTGCAGTTATTGTATCTATCACTAGAAAAACCACTGGAA
>VWZE01003758.1:57551-73097 GCA_013396675.1 Eubucco bourcierii
AGCAGCCTTCCAGTATCTGAAGGGGGCCTACAAGAAGGATGGAGAGAGACTGATTACAAAAGTGATAGGACGAGGGGCAATGGCTTCAAACTAGAGAAGTGCAGGTCTAGATTGGATATTAGT
The DNA here is from genome assembly GCA_013396675.1 of Eubucco bourcierii. Taxonomy (NCBI): domain Eukaryota; kingdom Metazoa; phylum Chordata; class Aves; order Piciformes; family Ramphastidae; genus Eubucco; species Eubucco bourcierii. The sequence continues at coordinate 57,675 of VWZE01003758.1, forward strand.
AACAGGTTCTTTACCACAAGGGTGGTGGAACACTGCAACAGGTTACCCAGGGAGGTGGTTGGGGCCCCATCCCTGGAGATATTCAAAGTGAGGCTCAACAGGACTCTGGGCAGCCTGATATAGTTGAGGATGCCCCTGCTGACTGCAGAGGTTTTGGGCTAGATGATCTTTGCAGGTCCCTTCCATCCCAAACCATTCTATGATTCTGTATCACTCACAATCACTTTTTGTTCCATATAATTCTATGCAAAATACCTATCCACTAGATTTTACACCAACTGCCTTCTGCCAGAGAAGGGTTTTGTCTTGTCAGACACAGCAGCTTGCTGAGAACATGCCAGGTTAAAAACTGTTTGTAGCAGAACTCATTTGAATTGGCCAAACCAATGTGGGAACAGTGTGTTCCTTTTTTCTCACTTCAAGAGTTGAGATCTCAAAGTCCACTCTGTCCAAGTTACTGTTTAATCACACAGACACTCTCCAATCTGTAAGTAGGCTGCAATTTAATGTACTGCACCTAAGTTTCCACTAGTGGACTGCACAGTGCCCGCAGACACTGATAAACTGTGTTCCAGTCTGCCTTCCAAAACCAATAAACTGATCAGTTTGTTCCTCTGATCTACTCTCAACCACACTGTTAGGGGCTTGGAAACAGATTTATCAAGAATGTGTTTTCCCAGTTACCTTCTGAGACCATTTCTGTGCAAACAGTCCTAAGCCATCCTGTCAGCTGAGCTTCCTGTCACAGATGTAGGGTTTACTCTACTTGACGTAAACCCTTCTACAATCCCTGGTGGAGTTTTTGCTCCAGATGTTTTTGCTCCAGATGTTCTGGTCTTTGGTATCCCACATAAGCACCACAAGATATTTTTGTTTGTTTGTTTGTTTTTGTTTTTGTTGAATCTTTTCAACCAAATAATAGTGCTGCACAGAAGGAAACATCAGCTTCATCTGCAGTAATGATGAGGACACTTGGTTGGGATATGGATGGGAGCGCAGGGTGTGTGAGTTCCCTTCCCTGGTAAGAAACTTCCCCTGGTAAGAAACTTCTCCTGGTAAGAAACCACCATGATGCAGGTCCAAAGCAGAGAATGGAAGTGCAGGCTCTAGTTCACTTCTTCCAGAGCTACAGGAGTGTTCGAGCCTGTGCACAGAACCTCAACAGTGAAAAGAAGAACTTGTGCCTTTCCTCTGCTGTATCTGACAGTGGTGCTTTCTGAACAGCAGGATGTGAATAAGCAAACCATTCCATGTAGATGGATTAAAGCAGAGAAAGAAGAGGCAGCTTCTCTGAGTTCTCAAAGCATGTGTAGCCCTTCCTTCAGACCACAGGTAGTGCTGTTGGCTCCTCTCAGACGGTGCTGGGGAGCTGGGGCCACGTCTGACACAGGCAGGCATTTACCCATTGCAAAAATACTCTACACAATGCCTCTATTTTCTTTGCACTTCGAAGACATTTATAAAGCTCCTTTCAAACCTTGATCTTTAAGTATTTGACTCAGATGTGATTTATGCTTTGAAAAAAAATGGTTACAAAAATTGCTTCTATAACTTGTCAGAAGGCAATGGCAGGTTTTTAATGACTTCACCTGATAATGAGCACTCTTGGAAACCGTATCATAAGACACTGCTGAAGAAGTATCTCAGCATGAGATTTCTGGTAAAATGCTCATAATAAATCATTCAGTTTTGCCCACAAGCTATTGTGTGCTGGGAAAAGGTTTGAAACTCTATTGCTAAAACATTTTTTAAAGGCAACTGACAGTTGGAGTAATACACACAGTTAAAAAAACCAGGCGCCGTTACACCTTCGGCTGAGAAGTTCACAGGAGCTGACATTTGGGCAAGTGCCATTCATTTACTTCCCTACTATTTCCCAGTGATTTTTGACAGTTCCTGTCTACAGAGGCTTCACACCATTTTTCCAAATGTGCATTCTGACAATCCCATACCAGTAAAAGGGAAATTTGGCAAAAAAATGTCAGAATCCAACTTCATTGTTTACCAGAGAACAAAACATTCTTTTCTTTTTTCTTTTTTTTTTTTTCCCCTAAGAGTCAAACTGTGAAATCAATTCCAACATCTGCACAAGGAACAATTCAGAACCTGCAGTAGTCTTTTTCCCCTCAATCAGCACACAGTAAAATTGCACATTTCAAGGAACTGAAACACAAGTTGGCATTAAGCAGTGGGTTCACACTAACAAACGTTCCGCTCCGGAAACATTATTATTGCGACCTGAAGAATTTGTTGATGACAAAAGACAAAGGGAGGGCATAAGGAAAAGCATCAGAAATAGAATATCTCATTACAGAAGCAATCTTAAGTATTATCTCTCTCACCTGACCTTCTGCCTATTTAGTCGTTACCAGACAGTTAACTGTGCCTATGCATCACAGCCTCAAGTCCTGCAGAAAATGAAGGAAGGGGGAAAAGTCACCAAAGTTTCAGGGAAGGCTTTCCAAATTATACAATTATTGCTTGGGCTGATAAAAAAGCTCTGCAGGTGGAACAGACCAAAATAAACCTGTTACCTGGAGATGGGGAAGTCACAAGGACTTCGCTAGAGCTGTCAGAAAGTATCGCAGAATGAGCAGGGCAAGGAAAGCTCTGGTTACGAATCTATGCATGAGGAGGAAGGGGAGGAATGCATGGAAGAGGTTAGCAGAAACTTTGCTTCTATTTAAGATGCCCAAGTCACGAAGTACCCTGCAGAACACACATATTTAAACTACACATGCTTCTGCTCACTTCCCGAGGCACAGATATTATTCAAGCTGAACACCTCCTTTCAAAAAGGGGCAGACTATCAGAGAGAGTTCCATTGCAGCCATCCCTGACTGAGGATAAAATAAAAATAGTACAAAAAAGACTCGGTACCTGAGAGAAGAGAAGCAGCTGGAAGATGACACAGACTAAGCAATTACTTTTACAGATGCATCACTTCAGATCTCTCCAGCTGAAGGAAGCAGTCCTCAGTACCAAAGCAGGTAATTGTCAGCCTAGGGGAGCACAGAGGTTCCACCGCAGACTTCCTGCTGGTCACACTCTTCTGGACATGCCACAATGACCATCCCATAGGCATAGTCTGTTGTGCATGGATCTCAACTCTGCTGCAAGTTACGGGGGGGAAGGGAGGAGCAACCAACCTTCCAGTTTGTCCAAACCCTTCTAGTCTTTAGCAAATTTTCTGTTTCCACGACATTTCAGCTTGCAAGGCTAGCTCAACTCTAGACACTCCCAACAGATGTGGTCATCCCACCTGTCTCATTCTGAACTGGGTTAGTTTGTAGCTGACCAAAGACTCACCCCACCATGGGAACACATGCCTTAGAGCAAAACCCACTGCAGGACATTGTATTTGCTTGCCTAAATTCCTTCTTTGCCTAAATCCTTTCTTTGCAAAATGCTGATTGGCACCGGAGCAATACACAGGGCTAATGGAGGAAGCACAGGTCAGTATCTTCGGCACCTGCATGAACAGTCCCACTGACTTCACTGGCACTATCCCCATGCCAAGTGACAGCACAGCAACTAAAGAAAGATGCAAGGGGTCTTTGACTTTTCAGAGCAGAAATAGTTCCTGCTAGGCTTCAGTGCACTGTAACATCACCCCATTCCTCCTTGCTTGGCCTGGATTTAAGCAGCGGTCAAGAGTTCCCAAGTCCCATCCCCAAAATCTTCTGAAGGTTAATGTTTAACTGAGTGCCTTAAAACACTGGAACGAAAAAGGGCTGCAAAAGAATCCAGGATTACTGGAAGCACTTTGATCAGAATTCATTGCTTGATTTCCTAGAATAAAACTGTTCAAGCTGTGCTCACAGTTTCCCCTAGGTAAGGGAGAGAGGGGATGCCACAGGACAGCAACTCACTTCAGCCAACAGACTGGAGAACTACATTAACATGAATGTTACTTCTCCTTCCTTTAAATAAAATTAAAATAATCAGGGGCTGTATCCAAAAATCACCTTTTTTATTGCCACTTACACAGCTTTAAATATTTCACATTCAGATAAACAATTATATTGTGTTTATGTACTTTGATATTAGCCACTTCACCATGAAATGGTAGCCTCTCCCTCTCCCACTTCTGCTTCCTCCCCTCGGATCCACTTTGCATGCCAGCATCTCACAGCAACAAGTTTGGGGTTTTTTTGAGTGAACTATAGAGTGTTTAATAAAAAAAAAAAAAAAAAATTACACAATATCAGCTCTCACAATAAATCACCTTTTTTTTTTGTTTTGTTGTTGTTGTGTTTTTTCCCAAAATAATTTGAAGATTCCAAGTAAGACTTTTCTCTTTTATTCAAAAAATAAATATATCCTTTCTGAATCAAAGCACTTCATATGGCATTAAGTACAAAAAAAAAAAAAAAAAAAAAAAAAAAAAAAAAAAAAAGAGAGCCTTTCACTTCAGTCACTTGCACTGGTTTTGTTGTGGGATAGGAATTACATGTTTTCAGTCACCACTTCAATCACCTAACTGTTATGCTTTAAAAGATATTGGGGGGAAAAAATAGTACNTTTTTTTTTGTTTTGGTTATTTGAGGGGGGGGGGGTGTTGTTGGGTTTTGGTAGGGGTTTTTTTTGGGGGGCGTTGGTTTTTTGTTTTTTTTACGAATTTATAGCAGAACACAATTTCCTTTTACTATACAGAGCTCAAAACAGATTTAAGAAAAACACCATTTGAAAAGTCTGAAAGGCACGAGCCACACCATAAAATGCACTGGCACCTTCACTAATACGTTTTATGTCACATTCCCAAGGAGAACCTGCGGGACCTTAACCGAAAGAAAGACTGAAAATGCCAGCGAGTTCCTCTGTAAAATACTGAAAGAGTGGCAGAGAAGAAGAGTTCCTTCTGACTCTTGGTAAAATTATTACTACCCCAAAGCCACAGAGTCTGAAAAGCTGCATCATTCGGTTGTATTTGGANGGGAGCAACATTATCTCTGACAGTGGTAAAAGCTGAAAGATGATTTTTTTAAAATTTGTTTCTGTTTGGGGTTTTTTTGGGGGGAGGNTGAGTTGCTATGTAAACAATCAGAACAATCAACAGTACTACCACAGCCAGGGTGGGAAGCACAACAGTGGTGATTTGTTTCCGGGCCTCTTGCATGGCCTGTTTTCTCTCCTTTTTGCCTTTGGAGGTTTCTTTTTTGGGTTTCCCTCTTAGCTGCCTCATCCTCCCACTTAGGATCTTTTGTTCACTGAAATAGGTGAGAGTGAAGAGAGCTGGTCTCACTAGATAGTCCANCATGAGCCGCACCATAAAACGCACTGGCACCTTCACTAATACGTTTTATGTCGCGTTCCCAAAGAGAACCTGCGGGACCTCAACCGAAAGCAAGACTGAAAATGCCAGCGAGTTCCTCTGTAAAATACTGAAAGAGTGGCAGAGAAGAAGAGTTCCTTCTGACTCTTGGTAAAATTATTACTACCCCAAAGCCACAGAGTCTGAAAAGCTGCATCATTCGGTTGTATTTGGATGAGTTGCTATGTAAACAATCAGAACAATCAACAGTACTACCACAGCCAGGGTGGGAAGCACAACAGTGGTGATTTGTTTCCGGGCCTCTTGCATGGCCTGTTTTCTCTCCTTTTTGCCTTTGGAGGTTTCTTTTTTGGGTTTCCCTCTTAGCTGCCTCATCCTCCCACTTAGGATCTTTTGTTCACTGAAATAGGTGAGAGTGAAGAGAGCTGGTCTCACTAGATAGTCCAAGGTCTTTGAAAATGAAGGGCTGAAGAATTCCTTCTCCTCCAAGTGGCTGACTGCACAAGAAACAGCGATGCCAGGAAGAGGAGGATCCTCTGCCCAGATGGGCAAGCTTATTTTGGCCCTAATAATTCTGGGTTTATGTCTAATTTCTGTAGTATGTATTAAGAATTCAACTATTGCTTCTTTAAAGAAATTAAAAAACAAAAGAAGGAGCTCTAAAAGNCTGCATCATTCGGTTGTATTTGGACGAGTTGCTACGTAAACAAACAGAACAATCAGCAGTACTACCACAGCCAGGGTGGGAAGCACAACGGTGGTGATTTGTTGCCGGGCCTCTTGCATGGCCTGTTTTCTCTCCTTTTTGTCTTTGGAGGTTTCTTTTTTGGGTTTTCCTCTTAGCTGCCTCATCCTCCCCCTTAGGATCTTTTGTTCACTGAAATAGGTGAGAGTGAAGGGAGTTGGACAGCAGCAAGTAGTCCAAGGTCTTCAAGAATGAAGGGCTGAAGAACTCCTTCTCCTCCAAGTGGCTGGCTGCACAAGAAACTGCAAGAGAAGGGAAAAGAAAAAACAATTCTTTTGCTCAAGATCTACACATATTCCAGTTGTGTTCCAGCTGCGAGCTCTGCTCATCATAAACACTTCTGTTATGAAAGCTACAGTTCATAGAATCATAGAACAGTCTAGGTTGGAAGGGACCACTGGAGGCCGAGCCCAACCGCCTCTGCAGTAAGCAGGAACATCCTCAACTAGATCAGGTTGTTCAAAGCCCTATGGAGTCTCACTTTGACTATTACCAGGCTCAAATCACCTCCCCGGGCAACGTACTGCAGTGTTCCACCACCCCCACGGTAAAGAACTTGTTCCTAACATTCAATCTAAATTTGCTTTGCTCTAGTTTGAAGCCATTGGTCCTCATCCTGTCACTGCAGGCCTTTGTAAACAGCTGTGATGGTTTGAGGTTAATTGGAATATTTTAATAGAGAAAATTACACACTAGGCTGTGAAAGGAAAACATGATGATGTCTACTTCACTCATACGCTTGCTGGAGAATTGTTTGGGAACACTAACCAAAACAATTGATAAGTCAGTCTCTCCCTGGCTCTTGCTGGAACAGGAGCTGCTGGGGCGATCTAGCAGCTTCTGGGCTCTGGTTCCTCTGCTGATTAATCCTCACTAACCACTTTTCTTCTAACCCCCTTGGCCGATCCTCCTAATTTACCTTGCACGTAAGGCAAACCTTGGGGTGAGGTACAGGGGTGGGGAGAAGGTGGAAGGGTGGTTGGGAGCCCCTCCTGGGGTCTCTGATTTCTGGGAGGGGAGTTGTGTTGCTGTATTACCTTTTATTTGTATATTTCTGTAAATATTCTGTCTATAGTGTAAATATCTGCTGTACATTGTGCAAAGCTGTAAATATAGCTTCATCATTTAACTTCCAGCCGACTGAGTGCTAGTCTGGGTCATTTTACAGAGTGTGGAGGGGTGGGGGAATTCCCAAACTTTCACAACAGCCTCTCTCCACCCTTCTATAGGCCCCCTTCAAGTATTGGAAGGTCACTATTAGTCTCCCCAGAGCCTCCCCTTTCCTTCATCATGGGGTGTATTTGTCCCAGAGCGCTCAACTTGCACTTTAAGCCAGAAACCAAGCCCAGCACCATACATTAGAATCTCTAAGGCAAACAACGTAACACCACTGAAAACTTAAAGAAAATAATATTAATAAGTCTTGCAGCAATGTGAAGTGCCAAATGTCTCATCTTGCCACAGCAGCAGGCTCCCAGACCAAGGTCCCCATAAACCTGCAGAACAAGGGCAGGGAAGCTACACTGCTCCTGCTGCAGCCCAGGCTCTGGTTGACTTTCTGGGCTGCAGAAGCACACTGCTGGCTCATGGCCACCAGCATGCTTCTCATCCCTTGCATGTACACTGTACTTTCCAGCTATATGCTCAGGTATATGGTTATATGATAGTTATATTATATATATGGTTATATGGTCAGAAGCCCCCCAAAAGGTCTGGACATAAAATATTTGTGTACAACTACTCAAGCTGCACAACTATTCAAGCTGCATATGCAAAGCACTGTTGGGAAGAACTGTGCCAGGGTAGGTTCAGACTGGATGTTAGGAAGAAGTTCTTTCCAACAAGAGTGATTGGCATTGGAATGGTCTGCCCAGGGAGGTGGTGGGGTCAGAGTCTCGGTTTAAAAGGAGACTGGATGAGGCACTGAGTGCCAGGGTTTAGTTAATTAGAAGGTGTTAGGTGACAGGTTGGACTGGATGATCTCAGAGGTCTTTTCCAACCTGGCTGATTATGTAACCCTGTTGAAAATTTTCCCATCCTTGCTCAAGCTCTGTCAGTAGTACTCAAATCAGACCTGAGCAGTTGTCTATGCTCCAGGGGGACCAGAAAAGAAGCTAAGCAAGCACTGCCAGTCCCACCTCTGACCCCAGGAACCTGGACAGGGTCAGCAATGATGTAGCCAGCGAGAGCAGGGCAGGGGTAAAGGAATGGTGCCCCCATACTGAATCATAGAATGGTAAGGTTGGAAGTGACCTCAAAGATCATCTAGTTCCAAGCCCCTGCCATAGGCAGGGACACCTCCCACTAGTACAGGTCACTCAAGGCCTCCTCCAACCTGGCCTTCAACACCTCCAGGCAGGGAGCAGCCACAACCTCCCTGGCCAACCTGTGCCAGTGTCTCACCACCCTCACTGCAAACAACTTTCTCCTAATATCCAGCCTAAATCTCCCCTCTGCCAGTTTAAACCCATTGCCCCTTGTCCTGGCATTGCAAGACCTTGTCAATAGTCCTTCCCCAGCCTTCCTGTAGTCCCCTTCAGATACTGGAAGGCTACTCTCAGGTCTCCTGGAAGCCTTCTCTTCTGCAGGCTGCAGAGCCCCAACTCTCTCAGCCTGTCCTCACAGCAGAGCTGCTGCAGCCCTCTGAGCATCTTCATGGCCCTCCTCTGGACCCGCTCCAACACTTCCATGTCCTTCCTACTGTGGCCTCAGCATTGCCTACTAGGCAATGCTGAGGTCACACCTCAAATCCTCAGTTTAGTTTTGGGGCCCTCATGCCAAGAAGGACAGTGAGGGGCTAAAGTGCGATCAGGCAATGAAGCCAGGGAAGGGTCTAGAGAAGTGACCTGGTGAGAAGTGGCTGAGGGAATTGGGGGGGTTTAGTCTGGAGAAGAGGAGGCTGAGGGGAGACCTCATTGCTCTCTACAGCTCCATGAAAGAAGACTGCAGTGAGGTAAGGACTTGCTCTCTTCTCCTTAGAACCAGGTGATAGAATGAGAAAAAATGGCCTGAAGTTGTGCCAGGGAGGTTTAGGTTGGGCACAAGAAACAATTGCTTTGCTGCAAGAGTGGTCAGACACTGGCACAGGCTGTCCAGAGAGGTGGCGGAGTCCCCATCCCTGGAGCAGTTCAAACAATGTGGCCATGGCATTTCGGGGCATGCTTTAATGGCCACGATGAGGTTGAGTTGGTCATTGGACTGGATGACCTTGGAGAGCTTTTCCAACCAAAACAATTCTACGACAGCACAAAACTATTCCCCCAAGAGCTTCCAGTTCAGCCAAGTATTTAAGCTTATTGTAAGTGAGCAGAAAGAAGCAGTTAAACAGAAGAGCTCAGCCTAAGCAAGGAGGCCCAGCCAGCATCCATGGGTGATGTTGGAGCGACCATCAAACAAGTCTCTACCCTACCTAACCAGGGGGCCACCAGGCCCCCCGGCCTTTGATCCCCTCCACCATTCACCTGATGTGCACCATGGGGACTCACCAGTGATGCCAGGAGGAGGAGGATCCTCTGCCCAGATGGGCAAGCTTAGGGTTTGCTTTCCCTGGGGCCGATTATAAAGGGAAGGGGGCAGGGAGGGCAAAGTGCTCACACCTGAGGTGGGAGGAGACTCCAACAGCACCCAGGTGCTCTGAGTTTGGGGGAAAAAGGGGAAAATTAAGTGTGGGGTGGGGAAAGGGCAGGTGGTGCTGAAAGGAGGGAGGTGGAGAGGAAAAGTGTGGAGATGAAAAGTGGAAGATGAAGGAAAAGGAATAAGATGGAGAGGAAAGGAGGGAGATGGGGGGAAAAAGGAAGAAGGAGAGGAAAGGAGGGAGATGCAGGAGAAGTGGGATTAAAAAAAACCAAAAGAAAAGAAAACTCAACTGGGGGGGAAAAAAAAAAAAAAAAAAGAGAGAAAAAAAATCTGGTCCTGTTCTGGCAGGGGTTGGACTAGAAGATGATCTTCTGAGGTCCCTTCCAGTCCCTAACATTCTGTGATTCACTTTAACATGGGTATGAAATTAAGGTGCCAGATCCCTAATGCCCAGCACAGAGGGCACTGCACAGAATGTATGGACAAAACCCAACCTGTTATGGGCTGGCACAGCACAACTCAATGTTACTCTTGTTTCTGAAGGGTGTTGGCACAAATTGAGCTCTTTAATTGCACATGAAAGCTTTTGCTCTGGCCTGCCCACAACCCCTTCTGAAATGGGCCTGTTTGCCAGATCCCCAGGTGGCAATGACACATTTATTGCACTGTAGAATGAGATCTGACAGGTTCTTATCACTTCAGTGTGAATAGAAACGAATACTTGGAATTACCTAACCCCCTTGGGAGGCCTGGTGCTTCATGGTGATGTTCTAACCTCTTTTTGTAAGACAAAGATCCTAAGTGGTAACCAGCCTGCTCACAAATCACTGGTGTAGACAAGCAGCCATTAATAAGGCAGGTGCTGTGAAGCATCTATTAGATCCATTTTTAAAAGCAGAAGTGTCTATCAAGTGAGATTAACAAAAACACCACATGATAGGGACATCTCCCTGAAATATAGAGCTCAGTATTTCCATACCCTAAGGGGTTTTATCCCTAAGCTGTTGACAGCTCTGCAATTCACCAACTGCACAGGCAGGGAGGATGGCAACTTCCTGGCTGTGTTCCCCTCTGCCACATCCCACATTTCTGCAGTGGCAATACCAGCTGGACACAGAGCAGGTGTATCTCCACACAGATTTGGAGGGTAACAACTACTGATTAAATTAAAAAGTATGAACTGGTCTCTTCCCACCACTCTCTAACACACTCAGAGGAAAATGTATGTAGAAATCAGTGGGTTAATGTACCTGTTTCTTTTCTTTCCTTCTTTATATGAATATATAAAGATGATTTTAGTGTGCTGCTGTAGGTGAGGAGTAGATGTCAACAAGCAGAGCTCACTCATGTCACCACAGTCACAATTTCCTCTTGATATGTTATTTGTAGTCAGTGCTGAAAGTTGTCTTACTGTGGTGGTTTGAGGTTAATTGGAATATTTTAATGGAGAAAATGACATTACAGGCTGTGAAAAGCAAACAATGGTGATGTCTGCTGCACTGCATAGGTTTGATGAGATGTATAAGAACAAGAACACAAACACAGATAACACAGAGAGTCTCCTGGTGCCTCTGGGAGCCAGCGGGTCTTCTCCTCTCTGCTGTGTAACCCAACTAACCAATCTGCTTCTAACTCCCCTTGCCCACTCTCCAAACTCACCTTGCATGTAAGGCAGACCCTGGGATAAGGTAGAGGGGTGGGAAGAAGGTGGAAGGGTGGTTGGAAGCCCCTCCTGGGGGCTCTGGTTTCTGGACTGTTTCTGTATTACCTTTGACTTGTCTATTTCTGTAAATATTCCTGTACGTTGTGTATATATCTACTTGTACATTGTTCTAAGCTGTAAACAGAGCTTCAGTCCTTAACTTCCAGCTGGCTGAGTCTAGTCTGGGTGTTTTTACAAAGTGTGGGGGGGGCAGAGAACTCCCAAACCATCACACAACTATTTCACAGAGTCATAGAATCACAGAATCAATCAGGGTTGGAAGGGACTACAAGGATCATCCAGTTCCAACTCCCCTGCCACAGGCAGGGACACCCTACCCTAGATCAGGCTGCCCAGAGCCTCATCCAGCCTGGCCTTAAACACCTCCAGGGATGGGGCCTCAACCACCTCTCTGGGCAGCCCAAGCCAGGCTCTCACCACTCTCATGCTGAGAGAACTTCCAAGGTTTGCCACTGAAAGCAGGATGCCAAACTTTGTCAGCCTGCCCACAGAAGCAAAACTGAACTAAAACACTCATGCACAAAACAAGAACTCCCATGTAAAGGTTATGTGCAGGAGTGTTCATCCTGTCTTACAACAGCAGCAACCATGTCTGCTGTGACTCTTGTCCAGCCAGTCGGGTTGGTAAGGCACTGCATAGAATCACAGAATGGTTAGGTTGGAAGGGACCTCAAAGATCATCCAATTCCAACCCCCTGCCATAGGCAGGGACACCTCCCACTAGCACAGCTCACTCAAGGCCTCCTCCAACCTGGCCTTCAACACCTCCAGGCAGGGAGCAGCCACAACCTCCCTGGGCAACCTGTGCCAGTGTCTCACCACCCTCACTGCAAACAACTTCCTCCTAACATCCAGTCTAAATCTCCCCTCTGCCACTTTAAACCCATTGCCCCTTGTCCTGTCATTGCAAGACCTTGTCAATAGTCCCTCCCCAGCCTTCCTGTAGGCCCCCTTCAGATACTGGAAGGCTCCTCTAAGGTCTCCTGGAAGCCTTCTCTTCTCCAGGCTGCAGAGCCCAAAATCTCTCATTCTGTCCTTAGAGCAGAGCTGCTGCAGCCCTCTGGGCATCTTTGTGGCCCTCCAGGATGGATGATGTGGGAAACAGTGTCAAATGAAATCAAGGTAAAGCACATTCACATGGTCCTTCCTGGATGCAGTCTCAAGAACAAGAGAAAAAGGCGTGAAGAGCGGCAGAGTCTCAGTGTTGAGCTGCATTCACCGATCCCACGTCCTGTGCACACACGTTTCAGGCAGTTGTGCCTTCTGACCATAAACTTTGCAAACACTTGATAAAACACAAAAGGGAAATGTTGGTGCTTGGGATGATTTTCAAGAAGGTAAATTGGAATTGGATGCAGCAACTACACAATACCCTGTTCCACCCTACTACTTTATTTCTAAACTTTCATAACTGTTTCTACTCAGCAAATCCCCAACTCTCAATTCAGACAAACAATGATTTTGTTTATGAGGTGCAGTTCTGGAGCCCCCAGCACAGGAAGGACATTGAAATGTTGGAGCGGGTCCAGAGGAGGCCACAAAGATGCTCAGAGGGCTGCAGCAGTTCTCCTATGAGGACAGGCTGAGAGAGTTGGGGATCTGCAGCCTGGAGAAGAGAAGGCTTCCAGGAGACCTTAGAGTAGCCTTCCAGTATCTGAAGGGAGCCTACAGGAAGGCTGGGGAGGGACTATTGACAAGGTTTTGCAACGACAGGACAAGGGGCAATGGCTTTAAACTGGCAGAGGGGAGATTCAGACTGGATGTTAGGAGGAAGTTGTTTGCAGTGAGGGTGGTGAGACACTGGCACAGGTTGCCCAGGGAGGTTGTGGCTGCTCCCTCCCTGTAGGTGTTGAAGGCCAGGTTGGAGGAGGCCTTGAGTGAGCTGTGCTAGTGGGAGGTGTCCCTGCCTATGGCAGGGGGTTGGAATTGGATGGTCTTTGAGGTCACTTCCAACCTTACCATTCTATGATTCTATCACTTCCCTAACTCACTCTTGAATTTCCTCTGGGGCATTCCACTTCCATTCCCTCTCCTCCTACTCTGGTCACAATCATTACCCAACTCTAGAAAAAGCACTATCCAAAACAGAAGTTTTCTGTTTGCTCTTTGGGATAATAACACAACCAGATAATTTCAGGCTAGAGTATTTTCATGTTGTTTTCTGTCTCCACTGTTAATGTACATCAGTGGCTTTTATATTCAGATTACTCACAAGACCCAAGAAGTGATGGACGGTAAAAAGCCTTTGGGACTTGCTGTGTACCCTGGTAACAAACAGGAGTTGCCACAAAACTAATCTCCCTAACAATAAATCTGTGCCTATCTCTCTGCATCATCACTTGCAACTCAGACACTAAAAACATTCAGGATGTTTTTTTCAAGTCTCTTTTGAATGAATATTTCATTCTGAAGCAAAATTACACCAAGTTAATTACATACACTAGCTAACATCTGATGGCTTAGAACGAAAGGCTTCCTGCAAATGTCAGCACCACTTGAATTGCAAGCTGATGTTCTCCAGTTTGAGAATCTGGCATCAGTCTCCAAACACATTGCCAGTAGACTGGGTACTTGGCTCTGCTCTGGCAGAGATGGACTTGCACAGAAACTAGCCCACAGTTTTCAGGGACATGAGCCTTAGGGTTCATCTTAACTGAAGCATAAAATGGAAGCAGAGAATCTCCGCAAGTTGCTGCCAGACCCCTGTTGGCGCTAGGAGCCTGGACATGACTGCCAGTATTAGACAGCCAGTACTAGACAGTTGCTGCAAGTGACAACACAGGAGAAGTCTGGGATGTTGTACATGCTGCTGTGTGCACACTGGAATGAAACTACACCTAAATTCTCAGTTGTGGAAGACGAAACCCTATGGCCCACGTTGCACAAGTGCAGTCAGAGAGCCATAGCCATCCCCTTCTGCTGCCAAGCCTCTCATTGGCCATCCATGGACTTCACAGGCAGGCAGGTGACTACTGACAACTACAGAAAGGAAGAAACAGATACATGGAGTACTCCGAGTCAGTGCCAGGGATGGGATTTCATTAAGGTCTCATTGCCTGTGGCATGCACAGCCAGTGACAGCAAATCATCTCACCTTACTGACCTACACCCTCCCTCAGCCAGTAACCACCCAGCTTGTGTGCTGGGAAGTTTGAACCCAAGAGAAGAAGGAAATAATGGAGCACTGGGATAGGTTCAGTGCATCAGCCCTGTTAGCACTGCCCACTGAAAACATCTTGGAGAAAGTCACTATCAAAGGGCAATGAGAAAGTGACGCCCCACAAGTACTTCAATCTTGTGCAAGCTCTAACCTGCCTGACCAGCTAACCTCATGCTGCAAAAGAACTGAGACCTGCCTTTTCTCCTCAGACAGAAGCTGAGCATCTGCTTTCCCTCCCTAGTCTCCCTCAACAAAAGCATAGGGCTCACTGCTGCAGACTGTATGCATCCTCCCAACTTCTCTTAACTGCTCTACCTGGCCCAAGCATTTGTCAAGGCTGGGAATGATCATCAAACCAGTTCAGCTGCAGCTTTTACTGGAAAGTCAGCAGCTCCTTCAACTGGGACATCTGTTTGGAATAGCAACAGAAAGGATTAACAGACCACAACAAAAGCAGACTATCCATAGTCCACAACAGGAGACTGGTAATAGCCAGAGATTGGAACATCACCTTCCTTTTATGAATTTTGCACTTTAAAAAGGAGCAATAAAATTGTGCAAGGCGTGAGATTATTTTTAAACTCACTATAGCAAAAACTGACCCCAAAGCAGGATGTTGCTGTCTAGAAAGAAACTATCTTATCATAGAATCAACCAGGTTGGAAGAGACCTCCAAGCTCAGCCAGTCCAACCTATCACCCAGCCCTAGCCAAGCAACCAGACCATGGCACTAAGTTCCCCATCCAGGTTTTGCTTCAACACCTCCAGGCACGGTCACTCCACCACCTCTCTGGGCAGCCCATTCCAATGCCAATCACTCTCTCTGGCAAGAACTTCCTCCTAACATCCAGCCTAGCCTGCCCTGACACAGCTTGAGACTGTGTCCCCTTGTTCTGTTGCTGGTTGCCTGGGAGAAGAGCCCAACCCCACCAGGCTACAACCTC
>VWZE01003758.1:75227-86118 GCA_013396675.1 Eubucco bourcierii
CAGCAGTGTGCCCAGGTGTGCAGGAGAGCCAATGGCATCCTGGCCTGGATCAGGACCAGTGTGGCCAGCAGGACAAGGGAGGTTATTCTGCCCCTGGACTCAGCACTGGTCAGGCCACACCTTGAGTGCTGTGTCCAGTTCTGGGGCCCTCAATTCAAGAGAGATGTTGAGGTACTGGAAGGCATCCAGAGAAGGGCACCAAGGCTGGTGAGGAACCTGGAGCACAGCCCTGTGAGGAGAGGCTGAGGGAGCTGGGGGTGTGCAGACTGCAGAAGAGGAGGCTCAGGGCAGACCTCATTGCTGTCTACAACTACCAGAAAGCAGGTTGGAGCAAGGTGGGGTTGGGATCTTCTGCCAGGCAACCAGCAACAGAACAAGGGGACACAGTCTCAAGTTGTGCCAGGGGAGGTCTAGGCTGGATGTCAGGAGGAAGTTCTTGCCAGAGAGAGTGACTGGCATTGGAATGGGCTGCTCAGGGAGGTGGTGGAGTCGCTGTGCCTGGAGGTGTTGAAGCAAAGCCTGGATGGGGCACTTAGTGCCATGGTCTGGTTGCTTGGCTAGGGCTGGGTGCTAGGTTGGACTGGATGAGCTTGGAGGTCTCTTCCAACCTGGTTGATTCTGTGACACCTAAGCAGACAAGTCTCTTTAGATTATGTGAGTACTAAATGCCCCAAACCCAGCAGTTCCCAATCACCAGGACACACCAGCACTGGAGTCCAGGAGAACTGAAAACAAGCCTATTATCTTGTTACCTTTGCTGCTGGGCTTGTAACTTTAGAGTACCGCAGACAGAGCTGCTGTACAGAGGCTGAACGAAGAGTCAAGTCTAAAGAGACAGAAAGCAGCAGCAGCAGGGACCCAAGGGGCAAGAGGAAGCCTGATTAGCAGGGAACCACTGCTCAGCACTGAGCAGTCATTAAACAGGAGCTCTCCCCAGCCCTGTGACAAAGACCACTATTCCCACCAGTGAGAGAAGACTGCTCCTTGCAGTGCTGCCAATGCTCCAGCCATGGGCAGAGCGCTCTGCTTGCATGGACCCAGCAGAACCGAGGTAGTGGCTCTGGGCACCCAGAAGCAGATGTGCAGGGTCTCCTACACGGGGAGGCTTTAGCTCTCCTCCCTCACAACTTCAACTTCACCATGGCCAAGCCAGTGGCCACTGCAAGGAGATGGCACCTCCTGACTGAGCAGGAGGAAACCTGACGTGCTGCCCCAGTCAGCACGGGGAGCCCAAGACCAACCAACCAGTCAGCTGAAGTAACAGCATTCTTACTTCTACCTTAATTAAGGTGGGGTCTAAGCAACAGATCTACTTTACTTCTTACCTTTGAAACCATCTATATGTTTGGGGTTTTCTTAAATAAATGAGTGAACTGCATGTAATATCGTTACACAAACACTGGGTTGTATTTAATAAAGCATAAGACTTGTTTCAGGCTACTTCACAGAACACAGATTTTTTTTTATAATTTTTTTTTTTTATCACTAGCCCATAACTGATTTTACCTCAAGGTGAAATACTGCATTTTGGATGGGCAATTTTCTTTTCTTCAGCTTTAAGGTCTGGCCATTGCTAGAGTAGCATCAGCAAGGTTACCAAGTTCTAAAGGTGATCTGACCAGCTTAGAAATGCAGCTAAATGGGAATTTTTAGAAGTGTTTCAGTAGAAGTTTGGGCTAGATTTACAACTTAGGCACACAGCCCTAGATGGGGTCTCCAGAGACATCAGTTCTGCACACAGCCTTTCCATCCATCCAGGTCCAACTCTGTTCCTTGTTCTGTTGGTTGGGTTCTTTTTGTTGTTTTTTGGGGTTGGTTTTTTTTTTTCTGTTTTCCCCTTGTAGAGTTGGGGTTTTTTTGTTGGTTGTTTTTTTTTTGGGGGGGGGGGTTTGGGGTTTTTGGGTTTTTTGGCTCAGGGTCAGTTTAATCCCCCCAGTACCAGCAGTAGTAACTGTTTTATCCTCNACTTTCCTTACATCTTCTCTGAACAAAACCTTCATCCCTTTGAGCAGCTGCTACCTGGGTAGGATTTGCAGGAGGACTTGGAGCAGCTTGCACTTAACTCCCATGCCAAGACATAAGCTAAACCTGCTCCTTCCTGTGTGTGCCAGACACAAGAGACACCTAATGCCTTGCAAACTTGGCTCTGGCCAGGCTGATTTTAAAAGCAAAAGAGCCTGACTCTAACTGATTTTATAGAAGGTCAGTAGTGGTTGTCCAGCACTATTTCCATCATATCCAAGCACAATTCTTACACTCCATTTTAAAGACTAGATTTTAAATTGTTGTTTTGTTGGTATTTTTTTTTTAATCTCTGTTACTTGACAGGTTCCAAAGGAGCCAAATGTTCTGTGTAATCACTTCTATGGGTGACAGAGATGGACAGAGGAGAGATTGCTGCTGAACCCTAAAGAGCAACCTTGCCCAGAGGATTAACAAAACACTTTAATTCTAAATCACATCTTCCCTCCCCCTAAACCTCCCCAGCTAATCCACTTCCATCAACACTAAAGTGGCCTCAATTGAAGGACAGTTCCTTCTGATACTGAAGCACAGCTCTGTGCAATCACTAACAAAGGGAAATTAACAAGGTCTTGCAATGCCAGGACAAGGGGCAATGGGTTTAAACTGGAAGAGGGGAGATTGAAACTGGATGTTAGGAGGAAGATCTTTGTAGTGAGGGTGGTGAGGCACTGGCACAGGTTGCGCAGGGAGGTTGTGGCTGCTCCCTGCCTGGAGGTGTTGAAGGCCAGGTTGGATGAGGCCTTGAGTGAGTTGTACTAGTGGGAGGTGTCCCTGCCTATGGCAGGGGGTTGGAACTGGATGATCTTTGAGGTCCCTTCCAGCCTTATCATTCTGATTCTATAACCACCTGCATAAAAAAGAAATTTGATTTGTACAAGCCATCTTCTCAAGGAAGCAAGAGCAACCTCAACAAAGAAAGACCCTGCAGGAATAGCTGCAGACATAACTTTATCTACTGCACTGTCAAATGCTCTGGGTCACTCAGCCTGTTGCTTTTAAACACAAGTTGCAGAGCAGCAATGATGCAGAGCTGAAGATAATGCTTGCCATGCTAAAGCTGAGATATTCTCAGTGCCATGAATTTCAGAGTGTGCTAAAAATGAGGGAAAGCATTAAGAGAAGAATTTTTCCTCTGTGAAAAATGGATTTTCACATTACAGCATGAGGCCAGTTCTTACTATCATAAAATTTCACCTCAGTAAATGACTGTAGCAAGGATTATGATTAGCAAATTAAGCAAATCCTGTTTTCAAGGGTAAAAGCTGTTAATTACACCCATAACAACACAGAAGTCTTAAGGTGCTGTTTGAAGTTGGTATAACATTTTTAAGCGAGGGGTGGTGTGGGTTCCTCCACACACCCCCACACCCCCCCCCAAATTACAGCCCTAAATCAGACCTGACCCATCATTACTGCAACATCACATTTACTCTAAGTGTGGCTTTGAGAGTCTCCAAACTAGGCAGAAAATTTGCAAAATGAGAGCCAGCACTGAATGCTGCCAGAAAATCAGGGAGAGCAAGGCCACCAAAGCACAAAGCTATTTCAATATGATTTTCAGAATTCTAAATAAAGACGTGGGCCTAGCAAGTAATCTGTATTAGGAACAAAAAGGCAGGGATCTCTGCACCTGAGAGGGCATTGTTAAAGAGAGCCGTGGTGATGGTATTTTTGGCACATATCATAGAATGGTAAGGTTGGAAGGGACCTCAAGGATCATCTAGTTCCAACCCCCTGCCATAGGCAGGGACACCTCCCACTAGTACAGCTCACTCAAGGCCTCATCCAATCTGGCCTTGAACACATCCAGGGAGGGAGCATCCACAACCTCCCTGGGCAACCTGTTCCAGTGCCTCACCACCCTTACTGTAAAGAACTTCCTCCTAACATCCAGTCTAAATCTCCCCTCTGCCAGTTTAAGCCCATTGCCCCTTGTCCTGTCATTGCAGGACCTTGTAAATAATCCTTCCCCAGCCTTCCTGTAGGCCCCCTTCAGATACTGGAAGGCTACTATCAGGTCCCCTCGAAGCCTTCTCTTCTCCAGGCTGAAGAGCCCCAACTCCCTCAGCCTGTCCTCATAGGAGAGCTGCTCCAGCCCTCTGATCATCTTTGTGGCCCTCCTCTGGACCCGCTCCAACACTTCCATGTCCTTCCTGTGCTGAGGGTTCCAGAACTGCACACAGTACTCCAGGTGGGGTCTGACGAGAGCAGAGTAAAGGGGCAGAATCCCCTCCCTTGCCCTGCTGGCCACGCTTCTCTTGATGCAGCCTAGGACTCGGTTGGCTGTCTGGGCTGCATGTGCACACTGCAGGCTCATGTTGAGCTTTTCATCAACCCAGACTCCAAGGTCCTTTTCCTCAGGGCTGCTCTCCAGCCATTCACCACCCAGCCTGGAGTTGTGCTTGGGATTGTGCCTACCCAGGTGCAGGACCTTACACTTGGCCTTATTGAATGTCATGAGGTTGGCCTGGGCCCACCTCTCCAGCCTGTCCAGGTCCCTCTGGATGCCATCCCTGCCCTCTAGCAAGTCGACTGTGCCACACAGCTTGGTGTCATCTGCAAACTTGCTGAGGGTGCACTCCATTCCTCTGTCCACGTCACTGACAAAGATGTTAAAAATATGGCAGCGCAGCGCAACACTATCTTACCAGAACGCAGCAAGGAAATGCACTACAAAATCATATCTTCAAAAAAAGAATAAATAAAGTCCTCCTGCTCCATGAGCAGGTAAATAATCTGTGCTCTTGTCTGTAGATTAAGAACCAGCATTAGAAGCAACTTTTGCAACAGGGAGTCCAATGATGAAATGTGATTAATGTTTACTGAAAACAGAAGAAAAACAAAACATGGAATTTCTGTTGCTGCATGACTTCAGTTCCTACAGAAGGCTGTTAAGTAAGAGCTTTAGTAGACAGTTCTTTGGAGTTCCTTGGAGATGTTGAAGGCCAGGTTGGAGGAGGCCTTGAGTGACCTTACTAGTGGGAGGTGTCCCTGCCTATGGCAGGGGGTTGGAACTGGATGATCCTTGAGGTCCCTTCCAACCTTACCATTCTATGATTCTATGATTTTCCATCTATACAGCCACAGATGATCTTGTGCATAACCACAGCAAGCCACAGCACCCAGCACATGACTTGACATTATGTTTGCTCAGCTGTTTCCCTAAAAAGTAATTTTCTCAGCTGCTCCTGACAAGACTCCTTTGGATATAAAGCATTTGTCTTTCCAGCATATTAACAGAAATTCAGTCAGTTCCTAAAGAGCAGACTCACATAAACGAATAATAATAGAAGAACCACTGGTGTCAGAACTCAAAATCCACATGCTGCTCTCTCAGACCAACCCCAAGCATTTGGTGTCTGAAAGTAAGCACAGCAACTGGAACCCGGTGTGAAAATCACAGTTCTACTTCCCACTACAGCTGTGTCAGGATCACAAACCCCCCAAGACCTGGACTGTCACTGCTGACTCACACCACAAGCTGAACTATTACTGAGAGTAGCAGTGCTCATACCCTGAGTTGGTGATGACCTGGGTGGGAAACTTCCTACCACCCAGCATGTGGGCTGCTTTTGTCCTTCTCCCATTCAAACCACCAGCTCTGCAACACAGTCACTGTGAGACAGCATCACTGTATGTCCCTGTCTGAAACAGATCCCTCATACATGTGCCAGGCAGGACACCAGCGAGTTCAAAGCCTGATGTTACAGTTTTGTAATGCAAACAGGAGAGCTGAGGGACACTGTCCCTGCTTCTCAATAACAGGTTGCCCAGGGAGGTTGTGGTTGCTCCCTCCCTGGAGGTGTTGAAGGCCAGATTGGAGAAGGCCTTGAGTGACCTGTACTAGTGGGAGGTGTCCCTGCCTATGGCAGGGGGTTGGAACTAGATGATCTTTGAGGTCCCTTCCAACCTTACCATTCTATGACTCTATGACTCATCATAATTCTACTGCCACTAAAACTGGCACTGAACATTCTGTCCAGGCTACAGCTTGGCAGGAAAAAAAAAAATCCACACTTGCAGCAAGAACAGATTGTTAAAGCTAAAAACATACAAACCACAAAGTCAAGGGATGAGCCAGGGGCAGCAGGGGTGTGCGCATGTATGTGTGTGTGCACCAGAAAGGGGAACAATGGCAACTAGCTGAAAGGCTACCAAGACACCAATGCAGCATCCAGAAACAACACATTTGTGTTGTGCTTCCTGACCACAAGACAATCTGGACTCAAACTGTTTATCAGGTAGTGACAGGACTAGGGGGAATGGAGCAAAGCTGGAGGTGGGGAGATTCAGCCTGGCCGTGAGGAGGAAGTTGTTCAGCATGAGAGTGGTGAGAGCCTGGCAGGGGTTGCCCAGGGAGGTGGTTTAGGCTCCATCCCTGGAGGTGTTTAAGGCCAGACTGGATGAGGCTGTGGGCAGCCTGATCTAGGGTAGGGTGTCCCTGCCCATGGCAGGGGGTTTGGAACTGGATTATCCTTGTGGTCCCTTCCAACCCTGAGTGATTCTATGATTCTATTTGTAAAATGGTTTGTTTCTTCAGAAGGCACACAGGGAAATCTTCCTCATCTAGCTCAAGATACAGAACTATCTGCCACAGGAAAAAAGAAGATAAACGTGGAGGTGGACTCGTGAAACCCTCCTGAGGGTCCTGTAGGGGGGAAATGGACAGAAATGCACTGACAGTGACAGTTACCATGTTATTTCATTAAGTAATGTCGAAGTATTCACAGATTAAAGCGAGCTAGATGCAATGCCACAGGAAGCTGAATGAGGGATTCTGGCCTCAAACTCGACCCCTTCAGGGACTGTCTGAAGTTCTGGTTTTTCAAGCTCTCCTTGGCACGGGTGGCTTTCCAGTAGGAGGCTGTGGAAAGCCTACTGGCACTGTGCCCGTCTCTCCTTGCTTGTACATGTGCCAAGGGAGGAGTGCATGACACTGAAGAGTAACTAAATTGCACAGAAATCAACCCGGATAAAATCACCGAAGTGGGTGTCTGCGTTACTCCCCCTGCTTTCCAAGTGGGGCAGGTGTTTCAGAGCTTATGCAGTGCCGTTGTTTGGCAGATGTCATCCCCACCTCTGCTGTCCTCCATATATGCTCACTTGGTCCAGGTAATCAAGTTCTCAATGAATGAAATAAAACTCTCCACCTTTCATCAGAAGAGCACCACAGGTTTAGGTACCTCTACAAAATTCCTTTCAAATGACATAAATGTTCTCAACATCAGCGTGACAACAATGCAATCAGGACACCTTTTTTTGCGGGGGTGGGGAAGAGAGATCAAGAACTGAGACTTGCAACACAGGATGGGTGGGGAGGTTTTTGCTTTGTATCAGTGGTCTCATTAAAATCTCATTCTGTTTACTCCCCAGCTTAAACCTGAGGTCTTACTACATTTCACTACACAATCCCACATTACACTAAAGCAGCAGGCTTTTCCTGCCGTGATTGATAGGCTCTGTTTGCAATTATTTAAGAAGGCACATAATTACATACAGCTGGATTAGGCTGATCAAATCCCTGTTAGTGTCTGTCAATACACGTATAATAAGACAGCATGACATTAGTGTAAACTAATTTAAATGCAGAAATTTTCATTAAGACTTAATAAAATTACAGACATGGAAAGAAAAAAAAAAAAAAGTTTTGCAGAGTCAAAGCAAAGGGAGTTTCCCAGCAAAGCCACTCTAAACACAAGTCTGTTTTGCCTAATCGGTTCTGCAACGCTGGTTCTTGCATCACCTATTTATGTACTCCTATTTACAGTCCTACTACCAGGACTTCCCACAGGCTCGGAAGCAAAAGCGAGTGCTACAAACCCATGTGTGTAACAAAGGCCATTACAAGCAAGCCTAGGAAGTCATAGAATCATAGAAGGGTAAGGTTCTAAGGGACCTCAAAGATCATCTAGTTCCAATCCTCTGCCATAGGCAGGGACACCTCCCACTAGTACAGATCACTCAAGGCCTCCTCCAACCTGGCCTTCAACACATCCAGGCAGGGAGCAGCCACAACCTCTCTGGGCAACCTGTGCCAGTGTCTCACCACCTTCACTGCAAAGAACAAGTTTCTCCTAACATCCAGTTTCAATCTTCCCTCTGCCACTTTAAACCCATTGCCCCTCGTCCTGCCATTGCAAGACCTTGGCAACAGTCCCTCCCCAGCCTTCTTGTAGGCCCCCTTCAGATATTGGAAGGTTACTCTAAGGTCTCCTGGAAGCCTTCTCTTCTCCAGGCAACAGAGTCACAACTCTTTCAGCCTGTCCTTAGAGCAGAGCTGCTGCAGCCCTCTGAGCATCTTTGTGGCCTCCTCTGGACCCACTCCAACACTTCAATGTCCTTCCTGTGCTGGGCACTCCAGAACTGCACACAGGACTCCTGTTGGGGTCTGAGGAGAGAAGAGCAAAGGGGGAGAATCCCCTCCCTTGCCTTGCTGGTCACACTACTCTTGCTGCAGTCCAGGACTCAGTTGCTCTCTGGGCTGCTTGGACACACCACAGGCTCATGTTGAGCTTTTCATCAGCCCAGAGTCAGAGGAGGATGTCTCAGTTTTGCTACAGCATGAAGCAAATAGCTGTTGATCAAGCACTTTTAAGTAACCTTTAAAGCTCCCACCAAGACCAAAATGTTCCACCCCATCCCTAGGTAGAGTATCATGTTCTCCTTCTCATTTATTCCTCTACAATCTGCCTTTTCACTCAGGTGGGTTTTTTAAGCAATCTGCTACATTCATAGTGCTCCCACAGTCACCGAAGAGACACAGTTGTCCATTCATCCCAATAAGCTTAGTCCAAGATAGCAGCTTCATTCTCTGTTGGATGGGTCCAAACTTTTGCAGAGGTAGTTATGCTCTGCTGGATGGGTCCAAACTTTTGCAGAGGTAGTTATGCTCCAGTGCTGCCTAAGCTGTCTTTTCCATATAACTCATAAGTGTACAGGTGCAACTGAATTCTTAACTGTTGGGGCCTGGATGATTTTAGAAGAAAACTGACCAGTATGTGTAATGGGAAAGTTGGCTGTCCTGATACAGACTACTGTTAGTTCTTTGCTCTAAATCAACCCTGCTTCTGTGCAGACGTAACACAAAGCCAGCATATCAGTCTACTATGTTTCTAACCTCAATCCTACTGCTTCAAGGATATGTACCGGGATGCACTCGGCTTAGTTGGCTTTTTCCTTGGTTCCCACTAACTCCCCTTCTAGGTTCCCACGAAGAAAGATATATCTTTGAGAAAGTCTGCTTAGACAACAGAATGCTTACATAAATAATATGAGCACTAAATCAGGCAATCAGCATAACTAATCATNACTAAATCAGCCAATCAGCATAACTAATCATATGTAATAGCGATGTATGCTTGAGAGCTGTAACCCTATGAAAGAGCTGTATCTGTAACCACTAAACGCATCTGACTTAGCATCATACTGATGTCTCCTGTCATTCCCGGCCCTGCACAAGGAGCTAAAGAAAAGAACCCAGCACTTAACCACAAGTAAACCCTGCACAGAAATACGGCACACAAGCACCTTTTAATTTGTATAAGCTCACAGGTGCAGTGTGTGCTGTTTTGAGGCTAATTGGAATATTTTAATGGAGAAAATTATATTTATAGGCTGTGAAAAGGAAACAATGGTGATGTCTACATCACTCATAGGCTTGCTGAGAACTCAAAACATAGATAACACAGTCTCTTGGGCAGACACTCTCGGGTGGTCTAACTTCTGGCTTCTTCTCCTCTCTGCTGAGTAACCTCACTAACCACTTTCCTTCTAACTCCCCTGGCCGATCCTCCAAATTCACCTTGCGCATAAGGCAAACCTTGGGGTAAGGTACAGGAGTCGAAAGAAGGTGGCAGTGTGGTTGGGAGCCCCTCCTGGGGTCTCTGATTTCTGGGAGGGGAGTTGTGTTTCTGTATTACCTTTAACTTGTATATTTCTGTAAATATTCCTGTCTATAGTGTATATCTCTGCTTGTACATTGTGCTAAGATGTAAATAGTTTCAGTCCTTAACTTCCAGCCGGCTGAGTTCTAGTCTGGGTCATTTTACGAAGTGTGGAGGGGCGGGGACCTCCCAAACCATCACACAGTGCCAGGGAGATCTGGTCATGGATGTCAGTCCTGTTGTCTGCATGTGTTTCCTCTCTCCCTTTGCTACTTGTTCTACACGTGCACATGTGTTACCACCGTTTCTATCCTAGACTCCTTCACTGGCTTTATGCCAGGCATTTTCCAGGAGTAACTGAGAGGAGAAGGGTGCAGGAGTGACACTGTGCCCCCGCAGGCCTCCTCTCCACCAGTAAGTGCGCTTGTGCTTCACAGTATTAAGAAGCAGGACCTTGGTTCTTGTGCAAGGAAATTGACTCCTCCCCAAAACCCTGATTTCCCCATGCTTTCCTAGCATGTTTTCCTAGTAGGCTCCCTGCCAAATTAAATCAGAGTATCTCATTAAAGAAGAAAAAAAAAAAAAGACTGCAGATTTTGATTCATTTTTAATAGTTTCTCTGTCAGTTGAGCCTGCTGCTCTGATCAGGTTTACTTGTTGATTTGTTAGCTCTTCTGATCAGCCACCTCTCTGTGGAGGCCCAACAGTGTCTCATGAATTGTAGAAAATCATAGAATCATAGAATGGTAAGGCTGGAAGGGACCTCAAGGATCATCTAGTTCCAACCCCCTGCCATAGGCAGGGACACCTCCCACTAGTACAGCTCACTCAAGGCCTCATCCAATCTGGCCTTGAACACATCCAGGGAGGGAGCAGCCACAACCTCCCTGGGCAACCTGTTCCAGTGCCTCACCACCCTCACTGCAAAGAACTTCCTCCTAACACCTAGTCTAAATCTCCCCTCTGCCAGTTTAAACCCATTG
>VWZE01003758.1:86615-99355 GCA_013396675.1 Eubucco bourcierii
GACTGTGCCACACAGCTTGGTGTCATCTGCAGACTTGCTGAGGGTGCACTCCATTCCTCTGTCCATGTCACTGACAAAGATGTTAAACAGCACTGGTCCCAGCACTGACCCCTGAGGGACACCACTTGTCACTGGTCTCCAGGTGGACATTGTGCCCTTGATCGCCACTCTCTGGGTTCGACCATCCAGCCAATTCCTTATCCAGCAGTGGTCCACCCATCAAGTCCATGTTTTTCCAGTTTGGTGACCAGGATGTCATGTGGGACAGAGTCAAATGCCTTACTCAGGTCCAGGTAGATGACATCAGCTGCCCTTCCCTTGTCCACTGTCGCTGTGACTTCATCATAGAAAGCCACTAAATTTGTCAGGCAAGATCTGCCCTTGGTGAAGCCATGCTGGTTCCCACCAATCAAAATGCTGAATGACACACAGGACCCTCACCAGAGCCTTATCCAAACAGGCAAAAAAGGCTCAGAATTAATCCATTTCTCAAATGTAAGCATTTCCTGCAGAACTTGGGGGAAAAGTGAAACAAAAACTTGTGTTACAAAACATTACAGTGCAATCTCCTGGAAAACACATTAAAAATCATTCCTGTATTAAAACTGATCAAGAAAAAACAAGCAAACAAAAAAACCTAAACAACTTCTCCAGTTCAGTCATGTCCCTCCAAAGCTCCTGGTCAGTCTCTCCATGGTAGAGACAAATTGGCTACATAACATTTGAACAAGCCTGTCACTTAACCCTAGTTTGTGTTCTGTTTCCTTTGGAAGCACAACTATTTAAGTCACTCTTCTAATCCAGAGCCTCTGGTTCATTTTTTTCTGTTCCACTACAACTCTTCAAAGCATCATAAAGGCAGATTTAATAAGCATCTCAATTTGTATTGCTTTCCATTTATAATATTGCGAGCACTTGCTGCTACTGAGATCTAAGGGGGTATCTTTACTGCTTTGTAAAGATTAAGTCATATTAATCTTAATAGCTTTGTATTTTAGAACAATTCCAAGAAACATTGCTCCAAGCTGTTGGGTGGGGCAGTTGGTGGAGTTACCTTCACTGGAACTGTTTGGGGTTTTTTGTTGGGTTTGTGGTGCACTTGGTTCTCCTTCTGCCCCCATATTTATTAAGATCACAGGACGCTAGGGGTTGGAAGGGATGTCCATAGATCGAGTCCAAACTCCCTGCCAGAGCAGGACCATAGAATCAAGGCTCAGGTCACACAGGAATGCATCCAGAGAGCTCTTGAAAGTTTCCTTCTCTGGAGACTTCCAAGATCATTGAATCAGCCAGGTTGGAAGAGACCTCCAAGCTCAGCCAGTCCAACCTATCACCCAGCCCTAGTCAAGCAACCAGAACATGGCACTAAGTGCCCCATCCAGGCTTTGCTTCAACACCTCCAGGCACGGTGACTCCACCACCTCCCTGAGCAGCCCATTCCAGTGCCAATCACTCTCTCTAGCAAGAACTTCCTCCTAACATCCAGCCTAGACCTCCCCTGGCACAACTTGAGACTGTGTCCCCTCATTCTGTTGCTGATTGTCTGGCAGAAGAGCCCAACCCCACCTTGCTCCAACCTCCTTTCCGGTAGTTGTAGACAGCAATGAGGTCTGCCCTGAGCATCCTTCTCTGCAGTCTGCACACCCCCAGCTCCCTCAGCCTCTCCTCACAGGGCTGTGCTCCAGACCCCTCACCAGCCTTGGTGCCCTTCTCTGGATGCCTTCCAGTCCCTCAACATCTCTCTTGAATTGAGGGGCCCAGAACTGGACACAGCACTCAAGGTGTGGCCTGATCAGTGCTGAGTCCAGGGGCAGAATAACCTCCCTTGTCCTGCTGGCCACACTGTTCCTGATCCAGGCCAGGATGCTGCTAACCAGCTCATAAAAATGTGACTCCTTTTGATTCACTGTTCACCATCAGACACACTCACTAGTGTGCCTTCTGGTGTATTCAGTAGCTCACTCTCATCAGTGCAATGACAGACACTTAAAAATCAAACCACTTCAAGTTGGACCCTGAACCTCTCCAACAGTGGAAGTCAGGTCAGTGGTGGTGCCCACAGACAGTCTGGGACCTGTGGATGTACAGGAAATGAGTGTTTCAAGGTGTGCCTGTCCATGACCCAGCAGATGAAGAGTTTGGACTATGTATTATTCGACCTTCTCTCAAAATGGGGAGGTTATTACTTTTTAATGTTATCCAAGAGCCTGTGAACACCAGTGACAGCTAAGGCTGCACAGTACAGAAGCTAAGTCCTACGTCTGACCTTTCAAAGGGGCTGAGGAATCATGTCCTTAGGCATCTCTTCAGAGTCTGTCTTCCACAGCTTACAGACAGAATATTAATGGTTGTACCCTGGGCTGTGGACAGCCTGCTATCTACAACACCAACAGTTCTTGCAGCCAGTTCATTTAACAAGTCCACAGACAGGAAGTTTTATGCAGTAAGGGGAAAGGGAAAAAAATATTTTAAATGTGATGCAGTTAAAATAGGTGAGTGAGATAATGAAACACAGACAGAAAGAGCAGACAAACCTCCTTGGTGTGCAAGAAAAAGGCTGAAATTAAAAAAGGAAGAAAAAACAATGTGTGGAAGGGATTTCTGCATGGAAGTGAAGATTGAAAGAAGTGGATGAAAGAGTCAATCCATCAGAGAACAGAGACACCAATTATTGGTCTCACCTCTGCACTGTGTTTATTTACTCTTAGTGGCTGACAAGTAAGGTTAGTACTTCTCATCCATCTTCCACCTATGTGTTTAGGTGTGACAAAGCACATTCCTCCACAACCAGTCAGATCTCATGGAAGACTTCACAGGACATTCTGAGGGCAATTTCATCTCAAGGGTGACTCTGAATGCCTCGGAATCCTATTTCAGAGGGATGTTGTGCTATTTGCCTCTTCACAGTATTTCATATGGGGTTTATAGGGGTAGGATTTTAAGTGTTCCCATTAAAAACACTCGTCTTTCTCAACAAAAGGAAGTCTCCTTGCTGGTTTTAATTACCCTGATCTTGCCAAGACTGCTGTTAAGTTCATGAGGGAAGCATATACATAAATGCATTAAAAGGAGGTTTTCAAGACTGTTTTAAGGTGCATGTGTTGAATCAAGCAAATTAAAAGCCTCAGAGACAGAGGCAAACATCATTGTAAGGTGCTCAGTATTATGTTCTCCTATCTATAAACAAAAACTCAACACAGTGATTAGGAATTCACAGATTTTCAACTTTATATTATAAAGAGGAGATCGAATCATAGAATGGTTAAGTTTGGAAGGGACCTCAAAGATCATCCAGTTCCAATCCCCTGTTACAGGCAGGGACACCTCCCACTAGTCACTCAAGGCTGCCTCCAACTTGGCCTTCAACACCTCCAGGCAGGGAGCAGCCACAACCTCTCTGGGCAACCTGTGCCAGTGTCTCACCACCATCACTAGAAAGAACTTCCTCCTAACATCCAGTTTCAATCTCCCCTCTGCCAGTTGAAACCCAATGCCCCTTGTCCTGCCATTGCAAGACCTTGGCAATAGTCCCTCCACAGTCTTCCTGTAGGCCCCTTTCAGATACTGGAAGGCTACTATAAAGTCTCCTGGAAGCCTTCTCTTCTCCAGGCAGCAGAGTCTTTCAGCCTGTCCTTAGAGCAGAGTTGCTGCAGCTCTCTGAGCATCTTTGTGGCCTCCTCTGGACCCACTCCAACACTTCAATGTCCTCCCTGTGCTGGGCACTCCAGAACTGCACACAGGACTGCAGGTGGGGTCTGAGAAGAGCAGAGCAAAAAGGCAGAATCCCCTCCCTTGACCTGTTGGCCACGCTGCTCTTGCTGCAGCCCAGCACTCGGTTTGCTGTTTGGGCTGCATTCACATTGCAGGCTCATGTTGAGCTTTTCATCACCCCAGACCCCCAGGTCCTTTTCCTCAGGGCTGCTCTCAGCCATCACCACCCAGCCTGTATTTGTGCTTGGGACTGTGCCTACCCCAGTGCAGGACCATACAGATTTCCTCAGAAAAATAAGTGAGGCACAAGGACCTTGCAGGCCATTTAAAAAGAGAAGATGCCCTACATCTTTTCAGCCTGTAGCTGCAGATTCCAAATTACTGTCCCAAAACATCTGTAACCTTCATGTGTTCTCATCCTCTCCCACAGTTGCTTCTTACCACGTGTGGAGGTTTTGCACTTTTGCAGCAGCTCTATTGAGTAAATCAGTTATAAAAAAACATGACACAGATACCCAATCACGATTTTTAGTCTGTCAAGCAAACAGGACAACTTAAAATGGCAAACGTTGCTTTATTTACCCATCCATAAATTAGGAGTGACAACATCAGATTATTACTCATTCAGTCAGAGCATTTGTTTGGCCCCGAGAGAACTGGCTTTATTCCAAGAGATGGCAAACTTTGGTTAATATACATGTAAATGTTTTATTTCTCTCAGAGCTGGCAATTTCACAAAACTGAAAATACTCTGGGTTTTTCTGCTGACACTTGTCTCAGACGCAGTGCTGGTGAAAGCCTTTGCAAGCTTTTTCACACCAAGTCAACAGGGGGAAAAAAAGAAAAAAGCCACCTTTTGAGAGTGAGACAATTTTGCTGTGGAAAGATAGAAGCTTTTATATAAATATTAATCATCTAAGCTGTCCTGGAGCTAAGTGGATAGAAACTTGCTCACAGAAGGTTGTAGCACTGGCTTCGTAACAGTGAGATGCACTGAAAGGGTTTTGCAAACACTGCTCTGAACGGGCTGCTCCTCAATACAAAAGCTATGGTGCCAGAAGTAGAATCAATGACCCCAGTGTTTAATCTGAGGTTATTATGAAATAGCACTTCACTCCTAGGGGGCATTTTGTCCTTTGAAATTCTGGTGCAAGTCTAAAGGGAAAGGAAAACGCTATTTTCCTCCAAAATTGCCAATAATTTGAACTGACAGATAGAGGAGACTAAGAAATGTGATGGAGGTTCAAGACAGAGACGCAAATAAACCACCAGTGGTTTAGCAGAGCCTTTTACTGACTAGTTCAGAATATTCTGAATATCCTAAATACAGCCAGGTCTACTGCCAGGTGCATGGCTCTCCAAAAACACCCAGAGAGTCAACAAGTCTGTGCATGTGGAGGTCAGTAGAGCATTCACCACCTTCAACAGGACTCTGAAAGCTATCTTCTTCCTACAACGGGCTAAAGATCACAAAAGGGACATAGATATACTTATTCCTCCTATGATACAGGCCACCAACCACCACATACCCCTCTGTCCTACAGAGAAGTGTGCTTTATTTTTTTTCCCCCACAAATTAACCCTGAAACTAGAACTACAACCACAAAACAGACTTTTGAGAAGGGAAAGAAGCAGAGCCCTTTATCTCCTGTGCTGTACCATATGCGTCATCTCATTTTCCTTGGAGGCATACTACAGTTTCCATCAGCTGAAGATGCCAGCAACAGTTCAAAGTTGTTCATAAACTCCCCAACAGAAATGACACAACATTAATATATTTTAGGATAGCAAGTTTAGAAGGAAATACAAAATATGGTCTCACCTCTGTGCCTGGCAAGATCATGGAGCAGATCCCCCTGAAAACTCTGCTACGGCAAACAGAAAACAAAGCAGAGGTGATTGATGGTAACCTGCAACGGCTTCACCAAGGGCAGATCTTGCCTGACTAATTTAGTGGTTTTTTATGATGAAGTCACAGTGACAGTGGACAAGGGAAGGGCAACTGATGTCATCTACCTGGACCCGAGTAAGGCATTTGACTCTGTCCCACATGACATCCTGGGCACCAAACTGGAAAAACATGGACTGGATGGGTGGAGCACTGCTGGATAAGGAATTGGCTGGATGGTCGAACCCAGAGAGTGGTGATCAAGGGCACAATGTCCACCTGGAAACCAGTGACAAGTGGCTCCCTCAGGGGTCAGTGCTGGCACCAGTGCTGTTTGACATCTTTGTCAGTGACATGGGCAGAGGAATGGAGTGCACCCTCAGCAAGTCTGTGGATGGCACCAAGCTGTGTGGCACAGTCGACTTGCTAGAGGGTAGGGATGCCATCCAGAGGGACCGGGACAGGCTGGAGAGGTGGGCCCAGGCCAACCTCATGAAATTCAATAAGGCCAAGTGTAAGGTCCTGCACCTGGGTAGGCACAATCCCAAGCACAAATACAGGCTGGGTGGTGAATGGCTGGAGAGCAGCCCTGAGGAAAAGGACCTTGGAGTCTGGGTTGATGAAAAGCTCAACATGAGTCTGCAGTGTGCACATGCAGCCCAGACAGCCACCGAGTCCTAGGCTGCATCAAGAGAAGCGTGGCCAGCAGGGCAAGGGAGGGGATTCTGCCACTTTACTCTGCTCTCGTCAGACCCCACCTGGAGTACTGTGTGCAGTTCTGGAACCCTCAGCACAGGAAGGACATGGAAGTGTTGGAGCGGGTCCAGAGGAGGGCCACAAAGATGATCAGAGGGCTGGAGCAGCTCTCCTATGAGGACAGGCTGAGAGAGTTGGGGCTCTTCAGCCTGGAGAAGAGAAGGCTTCGAGGGGACCTGATAGTAGCCTTCCAGTATCTGAAGGGGGCCTACAGGAAGGCTGGGGAAGGATTATTTACAAGGTCCTGCAATGACAGGACAAGGGGCAATGGGCTTAAACTGGCAGAGGGGAGATTTAGACTAGATGTTAGGAGGAAGTTCTTTACAGTGAGGTTGGTGAGGCACTGGAACAGGTTGCCCAGGGAGGTTGTGGATGCTCCCTCCCTGGATGTGTTCAAGGCCAGATTGGATGAGGCCTTGAGTGACCTGTATTAGTAGGAGGTGTCCCTGTCTATGGCATGGGGTTGAAACTAGATGATCTTTGAGGTCCCTTCCAACCCTACCATTCTATGGTAGCCAGCGCTGGCTAAGGTCACAGGAACTTGCTAGAACACAAGGGTGAAAAGTGTACAGCACTTAAACCAAACCATCAGGACAGCTGCAGTCAAAACTCACCTCCCTCAAGTGAAATGAAAGATTGAGGACAAATGCTGCCCAAAAGCAACAATTACCAAATTAAGACATCTTCCAAAGATACAGGACTATTTACAACTGGCAAAAGATGTTAAGTTCAGTTCCCATCTGGCAGCTGGTCTCAGTTTGCTACTACAGTGCTTCACAGGTTTCAGACAGGTCTCTCCATAGAGATGAACATCCATGGATATGGACCAGGCAGCAGATCTGTATTTCATGGAGATAAGCACCTCAAAGTCTGCTGGCATTAGAACTGATCTTCCTCACATTCTCCATTTCAACAGGAAAAGAATTCAGAATTTAGTATGTTAACTAAAGCTACTTTTCAAGTATTTTTCATCTTAACTTTACCTGGATTCTCTTCTGTTAACCTGCAGAGATCATTACTGCAGGGCAAGCACACTGTCTAGTACTTGACAATACTTCGCCTTGAACTCTGAACCTAACGCTGCACTTTTCTCTGCTGCTTTCACACAAGGCATGCTCTCCCTCCTCGTGTATGCTGCTGATGACATGACACTTTAAATCTCACAAGGAAGTCTGGTGAAGGCAAAGGTGACACAACAGGACGAGACAGTGCCAGGTTCAGCACTGAAGAAGGCTTTAAAATGTAGTACAGGGTATCGCTTCAGAGCTCACGGTTACACATGGCTGGAATGAACGCACGCGCCTGGCAGAACCCTAAGAGAAGGTCCTCTACAGAAGATGACAGCACTGTTGCCAGATAAGCTGCCAGTTAGACATCACTGATTATCACACTGGACAGACATTTTAACCCATCTAGAGAGCAGACAGCTAATTGGATTTCTTAATGGGATTCCCTTGGTTTCACTGGGGCTGATGCACACCGCACAGAGGATTTGGAAAGGGATTTTTCCCCAAATAGCTCCTACCAATCTACTACAGCTTTCTGTTACCACCTTGGCTTACATAAAGTACCACATAGGAAGCCAGAAGTTACATGAACAGCCACTAAGAGGTTAATCATTAAATTCAAGATATGCCAGGGCAGCAGTAAAGCTGACCTCTTGACTATATTGAGTTTGGATAAAAGTATCACAGTATCACCAAGGTTGGAAGAGACCTCAAAGATCATCAAGTCCAACCCGTTACCACAGACCTCAAGACCAGACCATGGCACCAAGTGTCACGTCTAAACACATCTTGAACACCTCCAGGGATGGTGACTCCACCACCTCCCTGGGCAGCCCATTCCAGTAGTGAATGACTCTCTCAGTGAAGAACTTTCTCCTCACCTCGAGCCTAAACTTCCCAAAGTGGCATTGATTATCCTAAACAGGCTTCATTACTTTAGACTTGTGATTACTGTTGATAGTATGAAGTGTTAGCTTAACTTAGAATTTACTACCCAAACAGAATTATTTTCTTTTCCTACCCAAAAAGAAACCAACCCATTTAACATGCAGACAATATGATAGCACTCTTTCCTTTTCATTGTTCTCTCCCCTCTGAGAGAAATTGAACTTCACAGGACTTCAAACCTCAGGGGAAGAAAAAAAAAATCAAAACAAGGAAAGGAAAGGAAAAACCTTTTAAAAAACCTCCAGCTCATCTTTATTCCAAAAGCTTTTCTCCCAGCACTGAAAATCCAATGCATATTTTCTCCTAACTACTTTTATCTCTGTATTGTTCTTAATGCTTTCCTGGAACTGACTTCCTCTAGCACACAAGTGAAAAACTTCAATTTGATGAAGGGATAGGTACTGTTTTCAGTCTAGTCAGTAAAAAGACACAAGGTAAACGTTTGGATACATTACACGACCCCAAGTATTCCTGCCATATTTTCTGCTTTCCAACTCTGATCTTCCTGTTTTCATTTTTAAAGACAGCAGAACCAACCAGCTGTTACAAGCTATACCTTTAAACAGAAGAAGTTACTTCTTTACCTTCCTTCAGGTATGATGAGGATCATCTATAAAAAAGCAAAATGATCCAAGCTTCCCATTTCCCTTAGTTGCTCTAAAATATTTACTGAACCACAGCAATTATGCCTGTGACAAATGGAGCATCTTACAGACTCAGGGTTTCCTAACTAGCTGAAATTACTCACATCTCTGGGAACATAAAAAGGTCTAAGAAAAAAGTGAAGAAGATCAGAAAGATTAAGTTAGTAAAAAAAAAAAAAAGCAAACAACTACGTTTCTTTTATGAGAAATTTCCCACTCTGTTATTTTTAAAGTCTTGCCCCTTCCATGGTGAAGCCAAAGTTTCCCCAAAGAAGCCATCACTGATTGAATTCTTTTGGAATGTTTATGTGAGCAAGAAGTGTTGGAAAATAAAATGGAAAGCCCCCTCAAAAAGGTATGAAATCCCAGGATATATGCATCCCTAAACCTTGTATGTATCTCTTTGGAGAGCAGAAACAACAAAAAAATAGACGTGAAAAAGAAACAAAAGTAGATCAGAACATGGAACCTGAAAGTTTTTTTTCCTTAAAGTCTCTAATGTCTTAAGAATTTATTAAAAGACCTTGTTAGGGCACCTTCATTTCAGGGAATTACTTCAGAGATGGTTCCTGCTGCAGCGGTTTCTGCTGGAATATTTTACTCTGGCTGTCAGCTAAATCTTTGCTATGCTGATGCCAAATAAAAGATACCCAATTCCAATGACAGATGCTGTTGAGTTGACACATAATTGATACGTTTATATACAGGGCTTCCTGGAATTCTGTAACAGCAACATTTTATTCACAAGAAATACAAATGACAGCAGAATTCAAAGTGACTTGTACATAGTTGATGCTGTTACACTGCTGGTATTGAGTCTGGAGGAGGGAGATCACTCTCCAGGGTGGCTGGGAACAGTGGAGACCACAAATTTCCCAGGCCAACGCAAATGATGTCCCAGCAGTAAAAAGTTAACTGGCCCAGCCAGAAATCAGCTTGCTCAGAGAAACAGGAAATCTTAAAAATTTTCAACACAAGTCACCTATGCCTTTCCTGCAGAGCTTATAACTGTGTGGGAGATGGAAGTCATAGAAACACCACAGTACTGAGGTTACAGATATGTCCATAATCTCCTTCTCTCTTTGACTTCCTTGGTTTCCTAGGCAGGGGACGGATTAGCAGCCTTTAAAAATACATTTAGCAAAGGTGCATTCCAAAGAAAACATTCTATATCCCTTCCTTGCATGCTCACTCTCCTGTGGATAACTTGAAATAAACTTTCATAGTTAGTATTTATTTTGGAAAGCAATTATATCACTCTTCAAGCTTAACAAACCATCAGCATCTACTGTAATTCTTGACAAGGGCAGGGGGGAAACAACCTGGTGACATCACCATGCATGATTACAACCTACATTTTCTTTGTTTTTTTAGTAATGCAACACCACACAATTGTCACACAATGCAGAAAAGCATTCACAGAATAAAAATGTCGAGCAAGGAAAAAAAATAACAAAATCAAGACCAGAGAAAGGAAAAAAAAAATAACAAAAATGAGACCAGAGAAAAGAAAAAAATAACAAAACCGAGACCAGAGAAAGGAAAAAAATAACAAAACCAAGACCAGAGAAAGGAAAAAAATAACAAAACCAAGACCAGAGAAAGGAAAAAACAAAACAAAACCAAGGCCAGAGAAAGGAAAAAAAAGTAACAAAACCAAGAGCAGAGAAAAGAAAAAAAAAATAACAAAACCAAGACCAGAGAAAGGAAAACAATAACAAAAACAAGACCAGAGAAAGGAAAACAATAACAAAAACAAGACCAGAGAAAGGAAAACAAAAAACCAAAAAACAACAAAACCAAGACTAGATAAAGAAAAAAAAAAAAAAANNNNAAAAAAAAAAAAAAAAAAAAAAAAAAAAAAAAAAAAACAACAAAACCGAGACCAGAGAAAGGAAAAAAAATAACAAAACCAAGACCAGAGAAGGGAAAAAAATAACAAAACCAAGGCCAGAGAAAGGAAAAAAAAAAACAAACAAACAACAAAACCAAGACTAGATAAAGAAAAAAAAATAACAAAACCAAGACCAGAGAAGGGAATAAAATAACAGAACCAAGACCAGAGAAAGGAAAAAAAAAAATAACAAAACCAAGACCAGCAACAACTACAATTTGGCACAAAAGACAGCAGCCAATAAATGCCATATAGCAAAGGTTTCAGTCAGTTTTCCAGATAGGATATACTGGTCAGCAAGCATGCAATAGGGAATAGCCTACCAGGATGCCTCTTTTTGATTAAAATAAGATTAAACTTAAAAATATTTTTTAATTGGATTATATAGAGACTATCAAATACACTTGATTTGACAGATGAAGAGGAATCACTAACTGGAAATCTTTTCAATCCTTGGAAAACATATTTTGTTTGTTGTTTCTTAAACTGTATTTTAGAACACTGATCACAGCTCAGAAAGTTTCTGCACTGCAATGAGCTTCTCTGGCTCTCGAACACTGTCTATGCTTCTCTGCTAGTACCATGGGAAAGGTTTCTTCCTCCAGTCACCTTTTCCATACATTATATGAAAAAAGGACTGATGTTAATTCTTCAGACTCTGCACACTGCAGTTCTTTCCTTTAATTCTTCATCTCCTGTGCTTCTAAGGGTTGCTAAGGCCAAAACTGTCAGATGACCTCTCTTCACACTGAATTTCTCCTTCAGGAGTGCCCAGCACAGAGTATAAGGCATAAAGGGAAAAAATAAGCATTTATCATCAAAGCTCAAAATCTCAAAACTGTCATTCAGTTTGGCACCATGGTATATGTAAAATGTCTAGCTTTATATCCTTGCAAAAGTACAAAGTATTTAAAAAGGTCAAGGAAGTGCTTTAAGCAGAAAAGCTTTAGAGGCCAGCAGGTTCCTTTCACTGTTGCAAGAGGCCTTAGAATAAACAATCTTTGCCAAAAAAATATCCAGATACTTTAGTACCCAAGTACCAAGTGCACTTGTCCCCTCTTCCAAAAACCAAAACCAACCAACCAACCAAAGTAAAACACCACCACAACCAAAAATTCCCAACACCACATCACACCTCCCCAGGAAAAAAGTCCATGGAGGTTTTAAGTCACACAGGAGAGCTGAGACTAACCTCCCTCTGACAGCTGGGTATCTCAGGAACATATACAGAGAACGAAGAAAGGAACACAAAAAAACAGATAACCCATCTGTCAACAGCTCTGATTTACCAGAGAGTCAGAGGGTATGAAGGGCTAGCAGACCACACTCACTCCTGCTTAGTGAAGCTGAGATGCAAGCCAGCTGCAGTTCAAAAGCCACAATGATTGGCTAGACTGGTGCTGTGCCTAAGCTAAAAAAAAAAGGACCAGTCTCTCAGCACTGCATTTTTAAGTTGAGCACAGCACTGGAATAACAAAGTTAGAAGGCTTAGAGCGAAGATCCAACTGCTGTCTAATTACTTGAGAGCGTGGGCAGGAAGTGTAGGTCAGTCTGCAAGTCACTGTACAGCTATGCACTTGCTGTGTTAGGAGGGGCATAATTAGTCCAGAAGGAGATCAATGTTAAGATATACAGACTTAGAATCATAGACCAACCTGAATATTTCTGCTTGTTCCTGAATTTCCTCCAAAGGCTTATTCCTACAGGTTTCTTTGGGTATTTGAAACTCCCCTTGTTCCTCTTTATCATGTGCTGTATTTAACAGTGTAGTGTTCAGGGTAGTTGGCATCCGGTTGCATTCTATGACCTTCAAGGTCTTCTTCATGAGTCTGCAGTGTGCACATGCAGCCCAGACAGCAACCGAGTCCTAGGCTGCATCAAGAGCAGCGTGG
>VWZE01003758.1:99859-110624 GCA_013396675.1 Eubucco bourcierii
CACAAAGATGATCAGAGGGCTGGAGCAGCTCTCCTATGAGGACAGGCTGAGAGAGTTGGGGCTCTTCAGCCTGGAGAAGAGAAGGCTTCGAGGGGACCTGATAGTAGCCTTCCAGTATCTGAAGGGGGCCTACAGGAAGGCTGGGGAAGGATTATTTACAAGGTCCTGCAATGACAGGACAAGGGGCAATGGGCTTAAACTGGCAGAGGGGAGATTTAGACTAGATGTTAGGAGGAAGTTCTTTACAGTAAGGGTGGTGAGGCACCTGAACAGGTTGCCCAGGGAGGTTGTGGATGCTCCCTCCCTGGATGTGTTCAAGGCCAGATTGGATGAGGCCTTGAGTAACCTGTACTAGTGGGAGGTGTCCCTGTCTATGGTAGGGGGTCGGAACTAGATGATCCTTGAGGTCCCTTCCAACCTTACCATGCTATGATTCTATGATGGTATGTTCAATAGCAATAACCCATCCCATTATTAACAAAGGCCAGGACTTGAAAAGTCAAAAGGATTGTCACTCCTGCTTCTACTCTTGGCTCCTGCATTTCGCTCTGTTTGGACACAGAAAGGCCTCACTTCCTCCCACTCAGGAAGGCTCTGCTATAGCTGGAAGACATGGAAAAAACAATAAAATTATTATACACAAATATTTCCGTTTCTCTCTCTCAGTTTCTAATGTCATTTTAAAAAGCAAAAGTGTGTTTGCTGGAGATAACTGTACAAGAAGTTAAAATGCTACATAAATTAGCTACATAAAGAAGTAAGTCAACTTAGCAAAATGTGAAAGACTTAGAAATAGCTCAGACAATCACATTGCAGAGCAAATCTTACTTTTACAGACGTTGTCTCCTATCCTGTTAAATATTTCTCTTCCCACTTTAAGACTTAAACAATGGAGGGAAACTGGCTAAGACTTGTTCTGTAGACTGAAATGATCTCAATTCAGTAGCAAGAACTAGCATCAAGGCTTCTGAATAGTGGTACCAAACTCAAATGCTTAGGCGAGCACGCTGAAGTCCTTCACCACAAGCAACTTCAGGTCTCTAAGCCTTCAGACAAACTTTATGGCTACAACTTACAGTTTAAAACAGTTACCAATTCAGTGAATTGGTAATCCCACGGTATGCAGCATCACTACCTCAACTCTTCAAGCCACTTAAGACAGACATTCAACCTTCAGTGTCTGTCCTAAGGTATGCTAGAATTTAACTGCATGCTCTCCCATTCGAAGCAGGCTCAAGCATGACTGTTGGGTGTGATAGGTTGCAGGCTAGATGCAGCACAATAAGTACACTGGTTTCTAAGTAGACTTAGGTTTGCAAAACCAACCACAGGTGAACTCCCTGAGCCTTTCGGTGGCATAGCTGCTGGTTCAGAGAAGTATTTTAGGCAGGCACCATGTCCTGGTAAGGCAATACCTCATCACACACCAGTAAGGTCTAATAGGAGGTTCTGAGATCTTGACTTTTATTTTTATTATGACAACCATGCACTTAAGCTATGTCTAAGGGTGTGCTTTTGTAACCAAAAGCTTCATCCTTCAACTTCATCTGAAAAATTCTTTACTTTTGTGATGCTTTTAGTTGGATGTCAATGTCAAGTGCAAGATCTTTCATGATACAGTGCTGCTATATGAAGTGAAGCTGTTACTGACATTTAACTATCAGTAAGCAGCCATATTGTATATGTACATATATATTGTCAGTGACATGGACAGAGGAATGGAGTGCACCCTCAGCAAGTTTGCAGATGACACCAAGCTGTGTGGCACAGTCGACTTGCTAGAGGGCAGGGATGGCATCCAGAGGGACCTGGACAGGCTGGAGAGGTGGGCCCAGGCCAACCTCATGAAATTCAGTAAGGCCAAGTGTAAGGTCCTGCACCTGGGTAGGCACAATCCCAAGCACAAATACAGGCTGGGTGGTGAATGGCTGGAGAGCAGCCCTGAGGAAAAGGACCTTGGAGTCTGGGTTGATGAAAAGCTCAACATGAGCCTGCAGTGTGCACATGCAGCCCAGACAGCAACCGAGTCCTAGGCTGCATCAAGAGCAGCGTGGCCAGCAGGGCAAGGGAGGGGATTCTGCCCCTTTACTCTGCTCTCGTCAGACCCCACCTGGAGTACTGTGTGCAGTTCTGGAACCCTCAGCACAGGAAGGACATGGAAGTGTTGGAGCGGGTCCAGAGGAGGGCCACAAAGATGATCAGAGGGCTGGAGCAGCTCTCCTATGAGGACAGGCTGAGGGAGTTGGGGCTCTTCAGCCTGGAGAAGAGAAGGCTTCGAGGGGACCTGATAGTAGCCTTCCAGTATCTGAAGGGGGCCTACAGGAAGGCTGGGGAAGGATTATTTACAAGGTCCTGCAATGACAGGACAAGGGGCAATGGGCTTAAACTGGCAGAGGGGAGATTTAGACTGGATGTTAGGAGGAAGTTCTTTACAGTAAGGGTGGTGAGGCACCTGAACAGGTTGCCCAGGGAGGTTGTGGATGCTCCCTCCCTGGATGTGTTCAAGGCCAGATTGGATGAGGCCTTGAGTGAGCTGTACTAGTGGGAGGTGTCCCTGCCTATGGCAGGGGGCTGGAACTAGATGATCCTTGAGGTCTCTTCCAACCTTACCATTCTATGATTCTATGATTCTATATTAGGAACAAATATTTTAGAAGCAAAGCACTTCACTGAGTTTCAAGAACAGACTGATACAACACATCTCCCCTTCAGACCCAATACTAAGCATTGTACCATGATTAGAGAACTCTTTTCCAAGTATACAAACAAAGCCAATGTGTCAAACAAAACCAAACTGACACTGGGTGAGAAAGCAGTGAAGGCAATTTAGGAACAGAAAGCAGTCTGCAGAGACAGATACACACTCTGAGGTTTGTTACATCCAAACAGTTATTATTTGTACCTCTAGCATGAAACAAAATCCCCAACCAACAAGGCCTGAACTCAAGGTTTTTATATTTAGCAATTAATAAGGCTCAAGGAACCTTATTAAAAACCATTATCAAAAAACCTATCTGAAGGCAAACAGCAATTGGAGCATCAAAGCCCCTGCAGCCACCTGCTCCAAATTAACTTTCTGCCAAGTTTGGCATCACACAGCTAACTCTTCAACCATGATATATATATATTTAACTATTTAAATTTTTTTAGAGCTGACAATATTAAAATTTTTTTTTTTTTTAAATCACTAGAGTGCTCATAAACAAAAGTACCAACATAACACAGAGTATCAGTCACAATGGATTGGATTTGTTACTGCCAGAATCTGAGGTGCCATATCATTCAGCACTGCCCTCATCCCAGTAGCATTTTTCAACCTGGAGAAGCCATTTGTGCCTGCAGCAGGGCAGGCCACACTTCTGCTCTTCATGTGACATAAACACATTGGTTTAGGCAGAAGCAGCTTTCACACTGGTGCTGCTCTTTATTTTCCACTCTTTTTTTCTGAAATAGAGACAATTTCTCAGCAAAGCCTTTGGGGAAAGATCTTTACTCAAACCCACTACTCTTCTGTCTAGCACAATAATAGCAGGGAATGCAAATTGTTTTCGATACAAGCAGGTGGCAATCAATACCAAAGGGCTGGTCTCCAAGAGTAAAACTAGTTCCTCTAAGGATAAGATTAAAAAAGGGAAAAATCTAAGATGATGGATAAAGAAGGAAGAAATGTAAACCAGAACGGGAAAGGGAGGAGGACGGAAGGAGAAAAATCTAACAACGCAATTTGAAAAATAAATACATTTTTAAAAATCAGACAAACTGACAACAGATGGGGGTTAAAAGGAAAGAAAAATGCCAGTAACTACGGTGCAAAGCAAAAGACCATTATAATAAATCTAATGGAAATG
Organism: Eubucco bourcierii; assembly: GCA_013396675.1. NCBI lineage: Eukaryota > Metazoa > Chordata > Aves > Piciformes > Ramphastidae > Eubucco > Eubucco bourcierii. The sequence continues at coordinate 103,708 of VWZE01003758.1, forward strand.
TGTGAAATCCAAACAAGATAAAGATTACAAAAGGGAGCATATAAGAGGCTAACTGGCACTAAGGTTTAAGGCATCAGCCACAAGTTCACATTCTGGCCTGGTGTGCAAGCATTGCTAAGTCCCACAAGGAGTTTCAGAACTCCTGCTGCCATGCATCTGTCTGTTTCATTAAACCTTGCCATCTTCTGCCATAATGCAGAAAGTCAATAGCCACCTGAGCGTGCCACAACCCACTCACTCCATGTGCAGCCAAACTGCTACGTCGCTTGGGCTCAGGAAGTCCACAGGTACCTGGAAAGGACTGGGAAAAGGCCAGTGTTACTGTTCCTAGAATTGCAGAATCCCCTGGTTGGAAAAGGCCTTAGCATCACTGAGTCCAAACATACCCTGACATCTGCCTGTACACAGCTGTTAGACCACGTCCCAAAACTTCTCATCCAAACATCTTTGAAACACCTCCAGGAATGGTGACTCCACCACTTCCCTGCTCAGCGCGTTCCAGCGCTAAATGACTCTTTCAGTGAATAATTTTTTCCTAATATCCAATCTCAACCTCCCCTGGTACAATCTGAATCCATTTCCTAGACCCTATCACTTGTTTGAGAGGTCAGTCCTCATGTGGCTACAACCTCCTTTCAGGTAGCTGTAGACAGCAATGAGGTCTCCCCTCAGCCTCCTCTTCTTCAGGTTGAACAATTCTAGCTCACTCAGGTGGTCCTCACAAAACTTGTGTTTAAGACCACTCATCAGTCTCACTGTCCTTCTCTGGATGCGCTTCCACACCTCAACGTTCTCCTTGTAGTCAGAGGCCCAAAACTGAACTCAGAATTCAAGGTGCAGCCTCACCAGTGCCACATGCAGGGGTACAATTGTTTTCCCACTCCTGATAGCCACACTATTACTGATACAGACCAGGATGCTGCTGGCCTTCTTGGCCACCTCAGCATACTGTTGGTTCATATTCAGTACTCCCAGATTCCTCTCTGCTAAGCTACTTTCAAGTCACTCTTCCCCAAACCTGTAGCACTGCATAGGGTTCTTGTGACCAAAGTGCAGGACTTGGCATTTGTCCATGCTGAATGCCATACAGTTGGCCCCAGCCCATTGATCCAGTCTGTCCAGATCCCTCTGCAGACCCTTCCTTGCCTCCAGCAGACTGACACTCCCACTCACCTTGGTGTCACGTGCAAACTTACTGAGGATGTTCCTGATCCCCTCATCAAGGTCATGGATGAAGACATTAAATGTAATTGGCCCCAATACCGAGCCCTGGGGAACACCACTTGTGATGAACCACCAACTGGATTTAACTCCATTTACCACCACTCTTTAGGCCCAGACACTCAGTTTTTGAGTCAGCAAAGAGGGTGCCTGTCTAGACCATGGGCAGCAAATTTGTCTGAGAGGATGTTGTAGGCAACTGTGTCAAAGACCTTACTGAAGCCTAAGTACACGACATCCACAACCTTTCCCTCATCCACCTGTTTGAAGGAAAAAAATAATTCCTCAAGACTGACACTTACAGCTGAATCTCCCTACTATTGTGTCTAGCTTTTCTAAGCCACTTAAAGAGACAATACATTATGGTCACAGAAGCAGCCTTCACTTGCAGTAGTTGCACACAGTACTCCTTTATAAAGCGGGAAATATAAATATTTTGGCACCATTTACAACCGCTGCTCAAGAGAAATCTTAAAAACAAAGTGTCTCCCGTACTGCAGGTCAGTATCATAAATCACCTCTCTGTCTTCCATCCACAAACCTGTTTGCTCTGGTTTCTGGTTCTGTCAACGTTACCCAACAAACACTCAGTTAACATGGAACTAAAGTCTCTCTCTTGTATATGCTTTTAATATTGCATATCAGCAAACAGTTACTTTGCTGAGGAGCTTTTTCAGTACCAAAGAATCTCACCAGCAAACTACACTGCCTTTGACCCCAAGAGCATAGCCCTCATCTTTAATAAAGCAGCAGCTTAGACAGCATACATTAGTTATACATGGTGAAAAGTGTTTTGTTTTTTTTTAATTCCACTCAGATGAAACCACAGGTGAAAGTCCCATCACTGCACAGTATTTACTTAAGTAAATCTTGACCAGCATACTGATGGACTAGACACAAGTCTCTGCCAAGCTGCTAATATACTTTAAATTATGCTTATATTTTCCAAGTAACTCGACTCAGGCAGGCCCTAAGCTTCAAGAAATTCTACAAGACCTCTAATGACAATAGTGGTCAGGAACACCTGGTCACACTGGCATCTAAAAGTACCCAGCTTGCATGCTAAAGGAATAAAGATGTGAGGAACTTCTTTGCAACTAAAGCCAGCGTACAAAAGAATCAAACTAAGCACAATGAAAAAAAAAAAAACAACCCAAAAACCTGAAAGTGAACTAGTGGTAGAACAAAGACAACAAAGAGAATACTATCACACATTCTCATTCCCTCAAGATACACATGTGCCTAAAGGGTTCATAAATATCTAATCTCTGGCTGTTTGCCACATTCAACATACAAAGTCTGCTTCCTCTATTGCCTACAGCAATCATTTTAGGGTTTGTCTCGACAAGTAAAAATCTCTCAAAAAAAAAAAAACAAACCACAAAAAAATGAGTGGGAGGTGGAGGTGGGCAGTGTGGCAGAGTTTTACATAGACAACCTCAGGGCCTGCCACTGCTGCTAAGAGAATCAGGGCATTTTAACAGCAGGTTTCCCTAAGGTAGCAAGCAGTTAAGACCTTTATATACTGAAAGAGATGCCCTTCCACATTAGCATGGCCTATTAGCCACAAACAGGATTAAGAGCTCAGTAAATCCCCACACAGCCCACATCTGTCAACATAACTCTTTCCCATAATGGGCAGAAAGGAAGGTAACTTCTCAGCTTTATGGAGCACTTACTGGAAAGCTGATACTGCAATAATTTTTTAAAAATCCAAACAAACCCAAACAATAAAACCCAAACCAAGAACAACAAAACAAAACAGGAGCAACACAGAGCAGCACAATCATGGAGATGGCTCAGGATCTCTTCCATTGAAAAAAAAAAAAGACAGCTAGTTATAGAACTTGTAGTATTGCAGAGCAGCCTGTAACCCTGTAACTGGTGGCCCTGTACAGCAATAACAATTACAGCAACAGCCAAGATCTCTTTGTGGGATGTTTCTCCAAGCATGTTAAGATTTCCACAATCAGCTGAAACCTAGAGACATTCAGATTGACATGCAAAACAAATTGCTTTTGGACATCAATCCACAGATGCTTCTTGCAATGCATGATGGAAATAAGTGTCATCTTATTCTGAGTCACCTGGACCAAAGTAGTTGAACTAGGAGATTCGAGATCCACCCTCAAAGGGCTCAGATGGCTTTGGGATGTGGCACAGCTGAAACAGTAAAAGCAAAATCCAGCCCAACTCAGCAAAGACCAGAAGAGTTCAGTTCCCTCCAACCTTGACACAACTGTAAAGTTCATTGTATTGCTCCAAGTGCAGTCCCCTTGACAGCCAGTGCTAGCTGCTGAATCAGGGCAGGTCTCCTGTGACTCTGCACGGGAGAAATTCTTTCAACTCCTCTACACCACTGCTCCTTGGGAGTGCACAGCCAGAGAAGCAAGCCTTGTTGGACTTCAAAGGAATGGGCAAGGGAGAAAGATGATGGAAGAGAAGAAACATTTGTTAAAAACAAGGAAGCTACATTATGACACATTAAGTGCCACAGCCAAAATATTTAGTGTATCTACCGTCCCATAAAGCCAGCTCATCACCTGAACTGCCTGTGTAACATACATGAATAGAAAACCATTTCACTATTTAATGCACGAGCAAACAGTTAAGATTTCTTTAACAAACCCTGAGCCTATTCTGCTAGCATACGGATGCAGTAGCAATCAGCAAGGAAACACTCCACCCTCTCACTGTACACACCCAAAAAGCAGAAACAAACCAGCAGCCAGCTAGGAAGGGCAACTGAGGGTTGCCACCTCACACACAGCAGTTTCCACACAAGCCTGATGCTTGAAAGCTCAGGTGGTGCTCCAGAGACAGGAGGGGTGGACAGACAGCCACTGCTGCATGTATAGGTAGGCACAATCCCAAGCACAACTCCAGGTTGGGTGGCGAATGGACCTTGGAGTCTGGGTTGATGAAAAGCTCAACATGAGTCTGCAGTGTGCACATGCAGCCCAGACAGCAACCGAGTGCTGGGCTGCAGCAAGAGCAGTGTGGGCAGCAGGGCAAGGGAGGGGATTCTGCCCCTTTTCTCTGCTCTCCTCAGACCCTACCTGGAGTATTGTGTACAGTTCTGTGACCCCCAGTACAGGAAAGACATGGAACTGTCTGAGCAGGTCCAGAGGAGGCCACAAAGATGCTCAGAGGGTTACAGCAGCTCTGCTATGAGGACAGGCTGAGAGACTTGGGACTCTGCAGCCTGAAGAAGAGAAGGCTTCCAGGAGACCTAGAGTAGCTTTCCAGTATCTGAANAGACCTTAGAGTAGCTTTCCAGTATCTGAAGGGGGCCTACAGAAAGGCTGGGGAGGGACTATTGACAAGGTCTTGCAATGACAGGACAAGGGGCAATGCATTTAGACTGGCAGAGGGAAGACTGAAATTGGATGTTAGGAAGAAGTTCTTTGCGGTAAGGTGAGACACTGGCACAGGTTGCCCAGGGAGGTTGTGGTTGCTTCCTCCTTGGAGGTGTTCAAGGCCAGGCTGGATGAGGCCTTGAGTGACCTGTACTAGTGGGAGGTGTCCCTGCCTATGGCAGGAGGTCGGAACTAGATGATCTTTGAGGTCCCTTCCAACCTTACCATTCTATCATTCTGTGATTCTAAGTATCTCCTGCAAAGCAGTCCCATCAGTCTGCAAGCACATGCCATGAGGGTTTTACACACACTAACGACTCCCTAGAAGAGACTTCCAGTGTCCACCCTGGCAGCATCCAAAGACCTCTGGCTCTCTAAATGGCTTTTCTCTATTTCTTCATGTTTTCGAGTGCTGCCCACACTCTTCTGTGTCACCCTGCATTTGTGGTCAGCAGCTCTGGCAAAACCTTCTTAAGGATCTGAATAAGAGACCTGTGTAAATCCATATGGGAGAAAGTACTAAAGAAACAGGTAGTTCCCAGAGTTTCTTACCCAATAAGGAGTATTTGACAGCTGCACCCAAAATCCCTGTTGGCAGATGTCCCTTCTACGATTACCACAAAGCACGAGGGAAAGCAGCAGCTAAAACTGCTATGACAAGGAACAGTTCACCTCTCCAACAAAGATCAGCGAAAACCTACAAAGGCCAACAACAGTATAATAGTCTAAAATCATCTTTCTTAACTTTGGTCTGTGTTTTATAAATAGGAAACTAAAAGGCAGTTAAGAGAGAAAGGAAATTATTAAAAATATATTAATGAGAAACTAATTTAACTTTTTTTTTTTTTTTAAACAGGGCATCAGGGATTTCCTACACAATCTCTGGTTCATTTAAAGGGGGTAATTTTTAACAAAGCTAAAAATAACTGACGATCACTGTTTCAAAATTGAGAGAACTCTGGGAATCCCAGGAGGTCCCAGCCAGGTTGGTACCACACAGACTGATAACAAATCTCATATAAATTTCAGGCACAACTGGGATTCTGGAATGGAAATCTCTGTCACACGAGGACATTTACTTTCTCTGTTGTTTCAAAAGAAGGTTTGAACCGCAGCTGGTTTAGAAACGTGGCAGATTCTTTTTTTTTTTTTTTTTAGGTAACCACCAATAAGAACCAAGAAAATGCAAACTGAACTCATGTCTGCACATCCATGGCCAAAACACATGTAAATGAAGGCGTGGTGCTTAAAACAGAGGCAAAAGCCAGATATTTATGTTCAGAATGGATTATCATTGTCATTCCCTGGGTCATCATAAATGCTTTCTTGAGATACTGCAATATCCTGATTTTCCTGATGCCTTGCAATGCCAGGACAAGGAGCAAGGGGTTTAAACTGGCAGAAGGGAGACTGAAACTGGATGTTAGGAAGAAGTTCTTTGCAGTGAAGGTGGTGAGACACTGGCACAGGTTGCCCAGGGAGGTTGTGGCTGCTCCCTCCCTGGAGGTGTTGAAGGCCAGGCTGGATGAGGCCTTGAGTGAGCTGTACTAGTGGGAGGTGTCCCTGCCTATGGCACGGGGTGGGAACTAGATGATCTTTGAGGTCCCTTCCAACTTTACCATTCTATGATTCTATTTTTTTTTTCCAAAGAAGCTGCTAAAACACAGGTCTCAGCCATTCCCCAGCAGAACTGTACATAAATTAAGAAGAGAAACAAACCAACCAACCCACCCCCCCCCAAAAAAAAAAAAAAAATCCAAGCCCACAAAATTCGAGAGTCTTCTGCAAAGCTTTTTTTTAGTTATTTCCCTCGTTAATGCCTCAGCAGCGCTTCTCAGGAGCTGCGACCCAGACCCACCGGCGTGGCGGGACCCGGCGGCACACCTGAGCTCCCCGCTCGGAGTGGCGGGACCGACGTTGCCCGGGCCGCCCCCAGGCCCCTCCGCGGCAGGGTCTCTACGTGAGGCGGTTTCGGTTCGAGGCTCAGAGCCAGCGGCCAATTGGGCGCTCCCACGGGGAGACGGCAGGAGGGCGCCCGGAGCCGCCCGAGCTCCCCCTTCGCCACACGGTCTGAAGAAGCGGCTCTCCCGCTGCCGCCCGGCCACGCGCGCCTCCTGCCTCTCCGCCGCAGCACCCAGCCCGCACACCGCCTCTTAAAACTTTGCGGTTCCAACCGCGGCGCCCCGGCTGCTGGACTGCTCCCGCTGCCCCGGGAAAGAGCGCTCGGAGCCAAAGTCCGCAGGAAGTTGGCCCGCCCGGGAGCCGAGCCCGCTACCCCACGGCTTCCCCGGGAACGTGGCGGGCCCGACCCGCGCCGCTCAGCACTCCCCGCCGCCC
>VWZE01003758.1:113879-137404 GCA_013396675.1 Eubucco bourcierii
GCAGTAATCTCCCCTTAAACCTGCTCAGAAATTAAGCTTTTCTTTTTTTTTTTTTAAATGGAGTAAAAAATCCTATTACCATGTTCAGTATTTATTGCTGTATCCTGCTTCAGTGTGACAGTAGCATCTTAGCCTTTTAATAAATACATAAGGTTTTGTATATGAGTGTGTATGGAGAGGAAGAGTAAAAAAAAATCACATATAAACTGTAACTGAAGTGCAGCAACTATGGTAGTAGTTACAAATTCAAAGTGTAATTGTATGGGTGCATATGTGTACACACTACAAAGGCTTTTCCATAGAGACATTTTTTCCTGCTCTGAGAACAAAACCTTCCAGATGACACCTCTCCCAAATGGCAAAATATTCCCTGATAATAAGAAACAAATGTTGTGTGCCAAGACTCTTTGGATTTCTGTGCTTAGGTACATGGTTTAGTGGTGACCTGACAGTGCTGGGTTGATGATTGTACTTGATCTTAAAGGGCTCTTCCAACTGTAATAATTCTCTGTTTCTTTTTTCTCCCAAGGGATCCACATTACTCTTACAGCAAGTCCTTCCCACTTCTGTGTGGTTCCACCTGTGGGTAGTTCTGCCTTTGAATTTTGCTGGTGTCTTTACCTCACAACAACTCTTTCGCCTTTCTTTCGTTCCTTTTTGGCACCATGCTGTCTTCGGATGTACTCTGGCCTTTTGTTTTCCTTGCTCTCCGTTTGTACCATACTGCCATGGCACATCCCCTGCGGTGCCATCACAGTTATGTGAAATAGTGAGATTTAACATGGAAATCTCCTGTATAGTCATCTGAAAAAAACATAGAATGTCATTCAGATTAGGTGATGTTCATCTGTCGAATTTTAGGTAGGAGGAATGCACCGTGAAAGTACCTGTTTATCTTTTACAGACTATAAAAAGCACATAAGAAGTAGATCAGATGTAGACATTTAAAGCAGATTAAGATGAATTTCAGTTTATGAGAATTTGCTGTTGCCAGTGAAGTCAAAGACAAACTCTAGAGTAATGTCAATATTGACAGATAAAGCCTAGACGTTTTCTGTCCTGGTAAGAATGGTGGCTGAGGTGATGGATAACGAATGCCACCTTTTCTAGCTCAGCAGCTCCCTTAGAATACAAGAGGGCATTTGTTGTTACTATCTGAAAGTAGTTTGTTAGCCTCTGAAAACTGAGAAATCCACTTGGCTCTTAATCTATATTCTCAGAGATGACTTCATGATAGATGTCACTCACTTATCTGTCCCAGAGACAATAGTACTCTCTCTCTTCTGGAAGGAATACATGCCCCAGTCAAATTGAACTCCAAAGAAGTGTATCAAAGAGATGATTTCAGCAGCACATCAGCTGTGAACTAGAAGTACCTATGTGGGCAACAAGATTTCAGGAACAAACTGTTCAGGCTCTCAGAGTTAAAGATCAACATATTCACACTAAGAATGAGATTAAAAACATGCAAGCAAATAAAGAGGGAGAGTAATATACATCTGGTATGACTTGGAAAGTGTTAATAGTGGTAATGTCTAAACTGAGATAGGATACTTTCCTTAAAAAAGGAAGGACATTGAGGTGTTGGAGTGGGTCCAGATGAGAGCCACAAAGATGATCAGAGGGCTGGAGCAGCTCTGCTATGAGGGCAGGCTGAGAGAGTTGGGGCTCTGCAGCCTGGAGAAGAGAAGGCTTCCAGGAGACCTTAGAGTAGCCTTCCAGTATCTGAAGGGGGCCTACAGGAAGGCTGGGGAGGGACTGTTGACAAGGTCTTGCAATGACAGGACAAGGGGCAATGGGTTTCAACTGGCAGAGGGGAGATTGAAACTGGATGTTAGGAGGAAGCTCTTTCCAGTGAGGGTGGTGAGGCACTGGCACAGGTTGGCCGGGGAGGTTGTGACTGCTCCCTGCCTGGAAGTGTTGAAGGCCATGTTGGAGGAGGCCTTGAGTGACCTGTGCTAGTGGGAGGTGTCCTTGTCTATGGCAGGGGGTTGGAACTGGATGATCTTTGAAGTCCCTTCCAATCTTGCCATTCTATGATTCTAAAAACTGCTGTAGTTCACACAAGCATTGAGCCCAGAAATTGTGATGACTTCTGTCTCTATAGAAAGAGTAAATATTAATCATAGTCTTTTCTGCTGCTTTTGCAAACTATGGGTTAAGTTCTTCCACAGAAAGCCAGTCCACACTGACAAGGCAAAAGAAGAAGCTTGTGCTCTCACCATCCTGCAGAACTCTTTTTCTGAACTCTGGATAACAGTTCCACAATCACAATGGTTTGCTCGGTGCAGTGCCTAAAATAACCTTGAGAAGAAAATGTGAATTGATAGAAAACAAAAGATCGGATTAATCTTCTGCTATTAACTTGACGTAGCTCCATTGTTGTCAATGAAATTATACTGACTTATTAAAGGAGAAGTTCTGATCTGTGAACATTTGAAGCCAAGATTAAAACACGCTAAGACATCGTCCTTTTTGTCTAGAACTCCAATTTACCACAGGACTCTAGGACTTCAGAATTCCTTTTACATCAGGACACGATATATAATGTTCTGAAAGGTATTACAGAAATGTCATGTCACCAGAACTTTAGCTGATCTTATCTGCAAAGCATAAAAGTATTATTCAGAAACTTCTGACAGACAATTTACATTTTGTATGTTGGATACACTGCAGTAACTATTATATTTTTCAGGCTAATTCTGTAGTGCACATCTCATCCTTTTTTACATTTCATTCGCTTGTCACAAGTGATCAAAAGACAGATAAAAAATTTACTTGATAATAATTGAGTATGTCATCTGCTTTCAAAGGCTCACAGTTCCAAAGCAGAGAAAGGCTGAAAGAGAAATGTATAGTATTATATTATACTTTATCTTTCAGGTAGCTAAATATTGTGACTAAAAGTCAGATTAGATAGTTACATCTATACCATGTTTTACAGAAGTGGGAAGATAAGTCATGGACTTTGACAAAGCTTTCTTCACTGCAGACAATTGATATGAATGCTTTTTAGTAGATCTGCTTATAATTTTTCAGTTGCCTCCTCTTTTGGCCCTGAACTGTAGGAAATTTACAAAAAGCAACACCTGCAGCTCTTTAAACCACAACCATTTTGAAAGTAGATGTCTACAATAAAACATTTTGTCATTCAATCATCATAAATACATTAACAGTTGTGTGACTTATGGTGAATCCCTGTTGGTGTACAATTGAGAAAAGACTTTTCTTTGCTTGAAGATGTTTTTCTTTCTGAAGAATCTGTCATAGCAGCCAGATTTTCTAAATCTGCACTGTAAACACCATGGTGCAGTGCTGAGGAACTTCCTACAAGCTACTAAATGCTTTCGACTCTTATGGATCTCTTTGGAATTGAAGGAAGTTGACTACTTACAGGAAGAGATGAGACTTTTAAAGAACCAAGTGCAAATTAATTCTATTAGCTTACATATTTCTAGTTACTTTTAGGTAGAGTTTGACATTTTCTGTTTTTTTCTTGTTGACATCAAACTAACTGGCAAACACCTACTGTCACTTCCTTTAAAGATTCTCACACCAGCCATCAACTTCTGTTGCTGTTGCTTCAGCGTTAGAGGACAAAATGTTTTGGAGAAACTTAAGTGCAAAAAGGTTTTTGTTGTAAAAGTTAATGTACAGTTCCATGGTTGTCAGAAGATAATTTGGCCTCCCTTGTGTATATGCTCTCGTCAGACCCCACCTGGAGTCCTGTGTGCAGTTCTGGAGCCCCCAGCACAGAAAGGCAATTGAACTGTTGGAGTGGGTCCAGATGAGGGCCACGAAGATGCTCAGAGGGCTGCAGCAGCTCTGATACAAGGACAGGCTGAGAGAGTTGGGGCTCTGCAGCCTGGAGAGGAGAAGGCTTCCAGGAGATCTTAGAGCAGCCTTCCAGTATCTGAAGGGGGCCTACAGGAAGGCTGGGGAGGGACTGTTGACAAGGTCTTATGATGACAGGATGAGGGGCAATAGGTTTAAACTGGCAGAGGTGAGATTGAAACTGGATGTCAGGTGAAAGTTCTTTGCAGTGAGACACTGACACAGGTTGCCCATGGAGGTTGTGGCTGCTCCCTCCCTGAAGGTGTTGAAGGCCGGGTTGGAAGAGGCCTCGAGTGAGCTGTACTAGTGGGAGGTGTCCCTGCCTATGGTAGGGGGTTGGAGCTAGGTTATCCTTGAGGTCACTTCCAACCTTACCATTCTATGATATAAACATCCCAATGCTGTGTTAGCTCTTTTGTATTTTTCCTAAATCAGAGCAGCCAATCAGCTGATTTGGTTGCAGACTTCTCACTAAACAATCAGCCTAATTCCAGACCAGAGCTGTTAGCTGCTCAATGATCTGTAGAAAGATCCAATACCATTTGGCATATAGATACTGTTTACAGCATGTCCTTCATTCTTTCTGGCACATAACTGAGCCTTCTGCTTCCTCCTACTTCCCTGATGATCAATTTACAGTGACTGGGGAGGTAAAACAATATAATTAAAAGGAGGAGTGCAGGTATCCTCAGTTACCTTAGGAAATCACATAGCAGTATTATCCAGGTTTGTGCTAGATAAAGCATGTTTAGCAGATGGATGGGTCCTCTGCTTTTCTGACATAGATATCACTATAATTCTTTGTGATGAACCTTCACTTCTGATGATATTCCAAAATCCAAAAGCTTTAAGTCAGGGTGAGATAGATTCAACCTTGAAATAAAATGGAATCTGTGAGAATAGTTAAACAGTAGGGTGCCTTAACAAGGAACAGGTCATTATAACTTTGGTGTTTTTAGAAGTGTAAGTTGTTAATCTTTCTTACAAAGTAGGTATTTATTATCTGGAAGAAATTTACAGCCTGTGGGCTGGAGACATTTTAGTTCCTTTTGGCCTCAGGAGTTATGAACCCATGAGCCATTTTCCTTTCTTTATGGGTCACAGCAGAGCAAGCAGAATTGTGTCTACAGTCCTTACTTTGCTTATAGCACTTGCAGTTCTGCATTAGGCCAGTGTTTGTAATAGAATCTCATGTCTAGGGACTTCTGATGATTTTCTGAAGTGATTAGGAAGTTTTCTCTTCCTTGCCCCTTCACTTTCCTGAGCAGAACTGGACAGATGTACTTTTGTTTATCTTTTCCTCCCATCAAAACCATGAAAAGTGGGATGTTGAATTGCCTGGACTGGCAGCTAGGGAGGATGAAGATTTCAGACTGGCTGGTTCACAAGCCAGTTTTGGGCCATGTAACAGAGTTCACAGAATCACAAAACATTCAGATTGTAAAAGACCCTCAGGATCATCAATTCCAAACAATAACCCTACTCTACAAGGTTCACCCTAAACCACATCTCCAAGCGCCACATCCAAATTACTTTTAAACACATCCAGGGTTGGTGACTCAACCACCTCCTTGGGCAGCTCATTCCAATGCCTGCCCCCTCTTTCCATGAAAAAATGTTTCCTAATGTCCAGTCTAAACCTACCCAGTCACAGCCTGAGGCCATTCCTTCCTGTTGTATCACTGACTACCTGTAAGAGACCAGCATCAACCTCTCCATAACCTCCTTTCAGGTAGTCATAGAGCATGATAAGGTCTCCCCTCAGCCTCCTCTTTTTCAAACTAAACAATCCCAGCTCCTTCAGTCATTCTTCATAAGATTTATTCTCCAGGCCCTTCACCAGCTTCCTTGCTCTCCTATGCACGCACTACAGCACCTCATCACGTCTCCTGTATCCAAATCGGTACCCAAATCTGAACAAAATACTCAAGTTCAGTCAGGCTTGGACCATAGGGTGGACATAAGTATCAATGTCAGAATGGAAGGGTTGGGGGATTATTGCTTACAGATGAGTGGATGAGTGGAAGGGGTTGGGGAATCATAGAATCACAGAATGGTAAGGTTGGAAGGAACCTCAAAGATCATCCAGTTCCAACCCCCTGCCATAGGCAGGGACACCTCCCACTAGTACAGGTCACTCAAGGCCTCCTCCAACATGGCCTTCAACACCTCCAAGGAGGGAGCAGCCACATCCTCCCTGGGCAACTTGTGCCAGTGTCTCACCACCTTCACTGGAAAGAGCTTCCTCCTAACATCCAGTTTCAGTCTCATATCTCATCCAGTTTAAACTCATTGGCCCTTGTCCTGTCATTGCAAGACCTTGTCAATAGTCCCTCCCCAGCCTTCCTGCAGGACCCCTTCAGATACTGGAAAGTTACTATAAGGTCTCTTTGAAGCCTTCTCTTCTCCAGGCTGAAGAGCCCCAAATCTCCTAGCCTGTCCTCATAGCAGAGCTGCTGCAGCCCTCTGTGCATCTTTGTGGCCCTCCTATGGATTATTGCTTATAGTCAAAGAGGAGGAGTAGATTTTGGCTGTAGATTGGCTGGTTCCAGTAATATCACTAATGATGCACAGCACTTTCATATGTAATATGATTAAAAGAAAATGTTTCATTCTAGTTTATCTCCCATTAAAAAAAGTTTGGAACTTGACTGTAAAGACCTTCCCAACTGCCACATTTCTTCAAAACCTGGGGAGAGTTTGGCGGTTATATTGTCATGCAGTCTGAACTAGGCACTAAGAACCTGTCCCTCATAAAAACTATGCAAATGTAATTCCAGCCTAAATCCTTCTTATTTATTAATATCAGACTTCAAGATTTTAGGAGAAGAATAAGAAACTCTTGTGTCAGCAGTTCTTTCTGGGCTCAATTCCAAAGTCTTTCTCCACATTGTATCCATGGATATAATATCTAATGTTTTATCTTTGGATGTTCTCAGCAATTCAGTCCTGTGAATCCCAGAGGCCAAGTTCATAACCTTTCTCTTTTTTCCCTCCAAGGTTTTATATTTATAATGTGGAGACATATATTACACTTTTTCTGCAGTGCTGTGAAAAATGAAGAGCGGTGACACACCTTCCCCCTTCTCCTTCAGTCTAATAACTTGCATGAGCTGGTGCTACTCATCAGGAGCAGAGCCTACATGAGCAATCTCACAAAGGTGAGATTGGCATGAAATTCTGTTTTGAAACAGCGTATAGTCATCGGTGGAGCTGTTTGAAATAGTATGTTCTAAATGGTTTCAGATTTGGAGTTCTGGTTTTAGATCTTTTTCTGTGGAGACAAGCATGACTGTGCACCCTAGCAGTGCAAATAATCTCAAGTTACGTTTGGATTCATTCCTAGGTTCGTTTCACACTTCCTCTTGTATCAGGATTACTTTTCTTCACCTCCTTCTATATAGTTAGGTTTTCTTCCTGTAAAATTCAGTAACAAGAGAAAATCTGATGCATTTATACTCACAGAAAACCAGCCCTGCAAAGCATCCATTTATGAAAGAGAGATGGCTACACTGAGTCGATACTAATACAATTACCTACCTGAACAAGCTCAGCTACTCTATGCATTACCTAGAGCTGCCTCTTTAGATTCTTGTTCTTTTTTTCTGTGAGAGTCTCGTTTTGTATTCTCTTGACCTTCTGTTTTTAAGAACCACCTCTAGTTAGAAATGTAGAAGCGCACGCTGGTGTCATGGAAAACCTAACTTTCCTATACAGATATTTTACCATCAATGTAAACAAAACAGGAATGCAAGATTTGCAAAATGTATTTACAGCTCTCAGACACAGAAGTCTGTTTGGTAGAGTTGGGAAATGTTTGGTTTTTTCAGTTTCTGAAAACAGGACAGAAGTTTCCCCAAAGAAGACAAAAGCTTTGTCTTCTTTTGAAGGGCGAGGGGATGAGTGGAATGAGGATTCTTTATTAAATTGTTAAATAGAAGTAAATCAATTTTATTTAAGTTCCTTTGTTTTACCATAATCTGTTCAAAATACATTGTTTCAATTTAAATTTCTTTCATATGAGCTTCGTCACTGAATGGCAAGCAGCATTGAAGTCAAACATTCCTCATTTGTAGAATACTGAAAGAGGAAGATTTTCCCTATTTCCTAATAAAAATTACTTTGAAATTGATAGCTTGAGATAAAACCCCACTGCTCTAGAAGTGGTGCTCTCCAAAGAAAATTATTTAGATTAAAAACTGTGACTGGTCTGTTTTATCACTGATTCTTAATGGTGGAGACTGCTGGTTTGGAGTAATCTCTGTGATCCTCTGATATCAATGAGAATGATTCAAAAATCTTTGTGTTATGTGTCAAGATTATTACAAAGCCACTCCAACAACTATGCATAACTTTCACTTCATCTTAGAGACCTACTGAGGCTTGCCATAACCTGGCTCAGTTGCAGTTGCCCAGCAATGTGACAGGAGCTGATTTAAATGGCTGAGCAACTCTGTGTGTCCAAGGCACGTGTAGCTATCTGGTTCTTCTCCTTTAGTTGTTGTTACAGACCTTACTCAACTGTACTACATCTGCGCATTCGATCCTACGGAAATGGAGATTGCCTTGGAGTGTTGCAGTGATCACAGTTTGAAGTCACTCCAAGAGTCACCCGATCCACATCAGAGAAGTGAGTGGTAAAAATGCTCATTTACCACAGCAGGTAGTATTTGAGTAGTGTTATGAGCAAATTTAAGTCTGGGTTGTTCTGTGTTGCCCGCCCAGCATTCACCCTAATTTTTTAATCACATAGTTAGTAAACCAAAACTCATATCCTCTGTGGAGAAAAGACAAAAATCCCTATTCCAGCTCCAGCTGCCTACCTTAATCCCTGAGTTACAAGCCGTACACACTCTCTCAGGTCCCTGTGGATATAATTTACTCTACACAGGGTGAAACAGCTTCATCAAAGGTGACCAAGACAGACATTCAGAGTATTCTGTAGCTTGGACATTATGGCATTTTCATGGAAAAACAAGCTCAGACTTTAAGGCAAAAGAAGCAACTGGGATGCTTGTGTCCTGGGCTGCGTTCCAACTCAGATCCTCATCAACAGTCTGCTAGGTAAAAACATTTACTAAGAGCATTCAGCAGAGCTTAGCTCTGTGCCTAATCTAAGGAGCCTCCATGCAGTTAGAAGACCACTGCTGGTATTAACATGCTTTGCTCTGGTGTTAATCATTATCTAGAAATAATCACTGCAGTCTGTTTTTTCCTGCATGTAAGGAGTGAGTGAAGAGTGAGTCCAATGCTTGCCCTGTCACAGGAGGAATGTGAAGCCATAGTTCTTCAGGAGGCATGCTGCTGAAAATCCATGTCTTGCTCAGTCACTTTGCAGCTCACAACTGTGACTCTTGTCGAGCTTGTCAGCAGTGTGCATCATTCAGCTGACAACACAGAAAGCTGGGGTAGGCTCACAGAGCAATTTCCAGTTGAGTTGGTTCAACTGAAATACTCAGCTTGGGAAATAAAGTCAGAATATTCTCTGTTTGAACAAGGCTACACTGCATGAATCATAGTCATATAATGGTTTGGATTGGAAGGGACCTTAAAAACCATCTAGTTCCAACCCCTCTCCATGGGCAGGGCCACCTACTAGATCAAGTTGCTCAAAGTTCCATCCAGCCTGGCTGTGAATACTTCCAGAGAGGAGACATCCACCACTTTTCTGGGCAACCTATTCCAGTATCCACCATAGTGGATAGTGAAGAAATTCTCATAGTGAAGAAATTCTTCCTTAAATCTAACAATCTAAATCTATCTTCTTTCATGTTAAAGGTATTATCCCTTGTCCTGTCTCTCTCACTGAAAAGACTGATGATGACTGTGTGTGATTAGACATAGGCATGATTAACAGGAGGAAAAAGAGAGGCAATATATCCTTTTGAGGGGAATTGTTTGGGGTTTTTTTCCATTATTGGACATAACAGCCCATTTGAAGCCAGTGGAAATCTATGCTTCCACCCTTTGCCACTTTCCCACATCCACTGCATGCACTGCACACCTATGGGTGTAACTTCACAGTTGTGCAAAGGCTGTATTGCTTCTCCAAAGAAGAGGGATGCTTACTTTGTAAACATAGAATTAAAGACTCAGGAATTAATGACTCTATTTCACAGTCAAAGAAGTGTAACTGGACACAGGATGGGACTGAGATTTGTAAGGTTACAGGGTACTGAGGGCAAAAGTAATCCCTAAAAGAGATTCAAAAGAACAGGAGTTATGGATCAGATGCTTTGCAGCAAGCCTTCACTCCATACTTAGATGCTGGTGCCTTCTGAAGCAAAACAGGTTGCTATTTGAAATTGCATGATATAACATTAATAAGAGCAATTGATAGTTCAGCACTACTTTTCTAGGCAGTGCTTCATCATTTTTTATCATGGGGAAAGAAGAAGCTCTTAGCTTTTTTTTTTTTGGTGGGGGGGAGGAGTGGCACGCCCAGGAGGAATTCCTCATGTTTTATGTAGTTAGTTGCTGCTAGTTTTTTTCTGCTGCTGGCATTCAGTCTCCGTTATTGCTATGTTTGCCACAGGTCTAAGCTTATAATAACAATGCAGTACATGATAGCAAAAGGATCAGAGTGGCCTCTCACTATATAAATTGCTGCTAGAGCTGCTGCAACAACCATTTTCTATCCCTGTTTCTGCTTGGAAGAGAATCTTTCCTGAAAACCTTTAAATAAATTAAATATTCTCAGTGGGTACTATTTAGTGTCAAACTTTCCCAATTTAAGGTGATCTTTCTCCAGTTTGTGGCATTTGTAGCCTTACAACCCTGCAGTGTTAATCAAACCATTCCAATATTTGACTTCTTTTGGTTTCTAGTATAGATACTGATCCTTAATTACCCCAGTATTGTTTTAACTACCTCAGCACATCCTTATCTGTTTCGCTGCACTTCATTTCATATTACACATTTCCAGTTGGAGACTTGACAGGAGGCAGAAGCAATCAAACCATATTGTCTGGCAATAAAAAAAAAAACAGTGGGGAAACTGCCATGTCTCTCATGCACAAGATTAATAATAGACTGTGTGCTGTCTTTGTAAAACAAAAACACATCTCCCTTAAATGGCTTAAAAGTTACATCCTGTATGATGCTGTCAGTGTGGGGGCCCAGCGTCAGACATCTAAAAGAGTTTTAATCTCTGAAGAAGAAGCTTTTTTCCCCGTGTAAATTATATACTGTAAGTTCCTTCTGCTGATCTCAGGGCAAGATGCTTGCATTAGACTGTTGCTGCAGATAGGAAGAGACAAACTGTTGCTGGGCAGATCAGTGTGGAAAGCCAAATACCTTAGGTGGAGAGGGAATAGCCTGCTATTGCCAGGCGAGGGAGCTGTTTAGGTGCAAGCCTCGATTTTAGATCCAGATATTATCTCTGAAATATAAGAACCCTGACTGCGTTACTGCTGCCCTAAAATACCCGGGAGAGCCGAGCACTTAACTGCTAGGTCTGACAACAGCTAGGAAAAACCTAGAGAGATTTTTCCTCTAGGTTTGCTTTCTCCCTCTTTGCTGTGTTTGATCTGAGGAGGTAGGGATATGTCCAGAATTATTAACTGGGAAAACTAGGAGGAGCAGCAAGATTTAAGATGAAGCAGAGAAAGATTATTTGGGAGTCTTACTCACAGAGCTGTTAAGGGAAACTTCAGAAATGTGTGGAGTCATTCTAGGGACTGATTTTCAGTCCAGGAGTATAGCTATTCCATACTGCATTGTCTGTGATCCATCTTGCCCTAAATATCTGAACTAAAGGTGATGCAGCACAAAAACATTGGATTTTATTAATCTCACCACACTACAGAGAAATGGCTAAACATAAATTTCAGATGGTGGGGAGGAGGCAAATGGAAAATCCTGGATATATGCTCACAGGGAATGTGTAATCTTTGTTAGAAAATTCAAAGCTTTACTGCTTGGCGTGGATCCTAGCTGTGTAGTGGTTTGTTTAGTGATGATGGAAAGCTCACTCTACATTAATTCCTAATGGATTATTGCAAAATGTTCTGTAATGACGACGTGCTTGAGCTGCTAATTGATTATGAAATGCCTTACGAGCTTTATGAAAAGCATAAGATATAATTGTTACTGCATCGTGTAGCTCATTAACTTTAAAGAAAGTAAATGTGCCGTAGTTCCAACTGTCTCATAAATCTCTTTTGTTTGGAAATAGATTCATGTCACCCTCCCTTTTTCTGGTAGAATCAGTACCTGCTGCTTGTTTGAATGGAAATACGTTCAGAGGAATTAAGGACCTGAACCAGCCTGACTGAAGTCAGCTGGGGTTGTTCCCATTGCCTATAGGAGGGGGTGGGGCAGTCCTTGCTCAGTCTGTCCAAGTTTAAAAAACAAAAAAAAAAAAGGTCTATGAAAGAACCAACAGCCACAAGACTCTCTGAAGAGAGGGGACATGAGAGGCTTTGTTTCTGAACTGGGAGCGTTACATCATCCTAGAACTGTTTCATAGAATCATAGAATGGTAAGGTTGGAGGGGACCTCAGAGATCATTTAGTTCCAACCCCCTGCCACAGGCAGGGACACCCCCCACTAGTACAGGTCACTCAAGGCCTCCTCTAAACTGGCCTTGAACACCTCCAGGGAGGGAACAGCCACAACCTCCCTGGGTAACTTGTGCCAGTGTCTCACCATCCTCACTACAAACAGCTTCCTCCTAACATCCACTTTCAATCTCCCCTCTGCCAGTTTAAACCCATTGCCTCTTGTCCTGTCATTGCAAGACCTTGTCAACAGTCCCTCCCCAGCCTTCCTGTAGGCCCCCTTCAGATACTGGAAGGCTACTCTAAGGTCTCCTCAAAGCCTTCTCTTCTCCAGGCTGCAGAGCCCCAACTCTCTCAGCAGAGCTGCTGCAGCCCTCTGAGCATCATTGTGGCCTCCTTTGGACCCACTCCAACAGTTCCATGTCCTTCCTGCACTGGGGGCTCCAGAACTGCACACAGGACTNGCCATTCACCACCCAGCCTAGAGTTGTGTTTGGGATTGTGCCTACCCAGGTGCAGGACCTTACACTTGGCCTTCTTGAATGTCATGAGGTTGGCTTGGGCTCACCTCTCCAGCCTGTCCAGGTCCCTCTGGATGGATCCCTGCCCTCTAGCAAGTCGACTGTGCCACACAGCTTGGTGCCATCTGCAAACTTGCTGAGGATGCACTCAATTCCTCTGTCCAAAGATGTTAAACAGCACTGGTCCCAGCACTGACCCCTGAGAGACACCACTTGTTTCAAGTTCTCAGCCACTTTTTGTGGTCTAAATAAACTTTGTATAACTGGTGAGCCACAGGAGGTTGGTACCTCGTTTGCAGCGATAAAGCTGTGCACATTCATTTGGGCACTACTGCAGTATTTGTGCAAACTCACTGTCTTACAACACTTGGCAGTCTGTTTTGTGAGGAACTTGTAAGGTAAATCCTGTGAGTAAGCTCAACTTACACACATTCCTCTGTTCCTGGCCTGTGCTTCTGCAAGCTGCAAGGACAGCTGAGTGCAATTCTGAAGGAATCCTGGTTAAACACAGGTCTGATACTGTCACATCCCCTACTGACCTGCCGTTTCATATTATGAAAGCCTTTGCTAGGAAGCAAGCCTAACAGGAGCTGAGTCTTTAAATGTGAGTGAAAGTAACCCCAGGGTTAGTTATTAATTCTGTAGATCTGGTGATAGACTTACCCTGAAAAAGAACAGTCTCTCTGTGGTGATGTGACCTGTGTGTGGGAGAAGACAGAGAAGTGACAGAGTGGGACGGGGACACATCCACCCCACATAAGACTAAAGATCCATATGTAAATCATAGATTTTCCCTAGAGAGTGTGTATCTCATTATCTGTATCTCTGTTTTTAGCATCTAACTCCCATTGTGTTTTACCAATGCAATTAGTTTAAAAGAAAGTTGAATATGCCTTATTTTAAATAAGCAAACATCAGCAAATGAAATAGATTTCACATTTGTGGCTAATTGGAAGTCCTTAGGCTTTCTAATTTATTGTACAGGAAAGTTGTTACTACTGTTTACCAAGGAAAAGTTTTCCACTCAAAATCTGTTAGAGTTGCCACCATCTCTCACGCACTGAACTGCTGCCAAGTGAGACAGATAAATATCCCACCTGATGATAAACTGTATTAGAAAAGAGGCCACTCTGACAGAGAAGGAGAAGCAGCATTTGTGGATAATGGAAATAATGAAAGAGTGATTAAGTATTTTCCAAATTCCCTTTGCAAATTTGAATATTAACTATTAGTGAATATTTGGCAACTTAACAGTGATGGCTACTTACTACTATAAATAATCAATCCAATCGATCCATACCTCCAATTCTTAGCTGCAACTTTTGGGAAATGGATAACAATCTCTAGTGTAATCAATGGATTTAATTTTCTGGCTCGAAGTTGGTCTTGCAAAGACTTTTGCTTAACCTTTTTTCTTCTACACTTAACCTTTGGAAGGATGTGAAGAACAATTTTGAACAAAAATCTTGTATTTCCTGTTTAGGTTTTCACACTTAAAATATCTAAGTTTTAAAATATTTTAAATGTTCAGAATATCAACACTTTTGGAATATGAGTTTCTGTTCCAGCAGACCATGTGAATTTGCATCCATGTACCATCGGTGATTTCAGTGGTTCATGAAATCCGTGTTAGTTTCTGACTCAGAAAAAGGCTTTTCAGTCTACAGATCTCATGTTATTTAATCTGGAATACTCAAGATTTAGTTACAGTTATCTTCTAATCTGATTTCAAGAATGAATTTGAATTCATAGAGTACAGAATAACAGTATACATCCAGCTGGAAGAGACCTCAAAGAGCCCAAGCCCTCGACCCAGCACTGAAGGATCAACACTAAACTATGTCCCTAAGGGGACAGGTCCACATGCTGCTTAAACACCTACACCATGGACCTGGGCAGACCATTCCAGGGATGATAACTTCCTTCTTCCTGCTGGTGACAGTGTTTCTAATGCAAGCCAGGATGCCATTGGCTATCTTGGCCACCTGGGCACGCTGCTGACTCATGTTCAGTCAACTGTCAACCAATATCCCCAGGTCCTTCTCTGAGTCGCAGCTTTTCCAACCACACATCTCCAGGTCCATAGCTTACCATGGGGTTGCTGTAACCCAGGTGGAGGACCTGGCACTTGGCCTTGTTGAACCTCATACAATTAGCCTTGGCCCATCAGCCTAAGCTGTCCAGGTCCCATTATCATTGTTTCATTATTTCTATTATCCACAAATGCTACCTACCTTGGTACTGCTCATCCAGTGTAAGGGGACACTGGCCAGTGCATAAGGGCCCCTCAGACCAAGCTGATTAATGAGCAGAACTTTAATCCTAATTTGAGTGGGGCTTATGCATGAAGCTTGGTACAGGTCCTCTGTACAAGGCTGAATTTCAGCTCTAGTTCCTAGACTTGCGGTGAGTATATTATAACTGACAGCTAAGCAGTTTTATAATGCATACATTAGAAATAATTTAACTAGGAGGCACAATAGTTGTGTTTGTGTTTTCAGGTCATATTGCTTCAGAAATAATGCTGCTGCCACAGCTTACTTGGGAATGAACCCAAGTAAGTGCCTCGCAAAACGATTTTCTGTTTATGCAGAAAGAGTGTAGACCCCTTATTTCTGCAAGGTACTTGTTCTAGAGAAGTCAGCAGACTCCACTTCACTCCAGGCCTCAAATACTGACAGGTACCACCAGGACTCTGGAATAACTGTAAGTGGAAAGTGAATTTGGGGTATTTATATTTAAATTGAGATAACTGATATCCCATTGTGCTTTTGCTTTCAAAAAAAAATGAAGGGGCGGGGTGGGGGCTTGTGGTGGTGGAAAGAAGAAAACCTCCAAACATAATGAAGTATTTGCATATAAAAAGTCTTTTGAAGCCCATTATTCTTTTCCGCTGTTGAATTTACCTAGAAAAACATTCACATTTCAGGGTGCATAGAAGTTCATAACAGTAATTTGTTCATTTATTTCCACTGGATGCAGACCTTTCTAGACATGGCAATTATTTCTAGACATAAGTGAGAGAGCAATGTAAGGTGGTTTTGTTTGTTGGTTTTTTTAAATGATCCTAGCTAAAGGCTTATAGATGCTATTTCAGTAGAAAGTCTTACTATAACAGTAAAAAGAAATGTGGATGTCTTCAGTTTCTAAACCTGAATGTGCAGATTTGTGACTAGATAACCACAAGCAAATGGCTTCTTCTTTTGAGGATTACTGTTAGTCTTATTTCTACTGGGGTAAATCTGGAAAAACTCCACAGAAATCAATGGAGTTACAATGCTAGTTCAATGTTGTTTCCTCATCTATTAAAGAGATTAATGACATTCTCCTCTCTCAGGGCCTCTGGCAAGGATATTTAGTTAATGCTGACTCTTCACTGTGTAAAATGCTAATACATTGACATTGTCAGTGCAGAATTTGTACTGTACAGGTGAAAGCAACAGTTAATACACAAGGTACTCATGCCTAATCCACTCTGCTAAAGACACGTCCTAATATATTTGCTTTCATTTTAACATCTCAAACTATTTTCCTATTGCTACTTTCATTATAGAAGTTCTAGAATAGACTGGTCTATTCTATTGGAAAAGCAATGTGCTAGTTTGAAGCTAATTGGAATATTTTAATGGAGAAAATTATAGGCTGTGAAAACAATGGTGATGTCTACTTCACTCATAGGCTTGCTGAGATATATAAGAATAAGAACACGAACATAGATAAGACAGAGTCTCACAGGCTCAGAGTCTCAGTCTCTCTAGCTTCTTGCCTTCTCTCTCCTGAATAATCCAACTAACTAACCACTTTCCTTCTAACTCCCCTGGCCAATCCTCCAAATTCATCTTGCACATAAACCAAAGCCTTGGGGTAAGTTATAGGGGTGGGAAGAAGGTGCAAGGGTGGTTGGGACCCCCTCCCGGGAACTCTGATTTCTGGGAGGGGGATTGTGTTTCTCTATTACCTTTAACTTGTATATTTCTGTAAATATTCCTGTCTGTTGTGTATATATGTGCTAGTACATTGTGCTAAGTTGTAAATAGAGCTTCAGTCATTAACTTCCAGCAGGCTGAGTCTAGTCTGGGCGATTTTACAAAGTGAAGGGGGGGCGAGGAACTCCCAAACCATCACAAGCAACCAGATGCATATTAATAAATTAACACCAAAATATTACTAAGTGTGAGCTGTGCATATGTCCTGTACTATGCTGCTTGTTTGTGTACAGGTTAAAAGAGAGCATTGTAAGTTTAAAATGAGCAGCTTTGATTCTACTAAGTAATTTGTTGTCATTTAAAGTCTGAGAGAGACTGAAATATATACAGATTAAATGGTGGACAGATAAATAATTATTGCCAGAAGTGATCTGCAGCTTTCAGGCCATGTTTTTAACATTTTTTTTTCTGTCCTCTTATTTCTTCATATAAATGAGAAACATCTTTGTAACCAGTAGCCAGGATACCAGGCATGAAAGCCTTGGTGTATGTTTATCTGTGGCAAACAGGAATGTAACTGTTTAATTCTTAATAACTCAGATAGCAATCTATGAAGTGATTGTGGCCTGGGATACTGTCACAAAGCAACCACAGACACGAAAAGCTGCAATTACATTAATTTCCATTCCCGTTATCATAGAATCATAGAATGGTTTGTGTTGGAAAGGACCTTAAAGATCAACTAGTTCCAAGCTCTCTGTCATGGGCAGGCACACTTTCCACTAGACCAGGTTAGAATCATAGAATTGTCAGTGTTGGAAGGGACTTAAAGGATCATCTAGCTCCAGCCCCCCTGACATGGTTGTTCAAGGCTTCATCCAACCAGGCCTTGAACACCTCCAGCGAGAGGGCATCCACAACCTCACTTGGCAACATGATCCAGTGTCTTAACAGCCTTACTGTACAGATTTTTTTTTCTCCAGTCCAAATCTGCCCTCCTCAAGCTTCAATCAATTCCCTCTTGTCCAATCACTACAACCCTTTTGTAAAAAGTCCTTTCCCAGATCTCTGTAGGCTCCTTTCAGGTAGTGGAAGGCTGCTATAAAGTCTCCCAGGAGCCTTATCTTCTCCAGGTTGAAGAGTCTCAACTTTCTCAGCCAGTGCCTTTAGGTGAGGTGCTCCAGCCCTCTGATCATCTGTGAGGCACTGAACCCCCTCCAGCAGTCTGATATCCTGCTTAATGCTGGGGGTACCAGAACCACGTGGACTGCTCCAGGAGAGATCTCACAAGAACAAAATAGAGAGGGAGAATAATTTCTCCTGTCCTGCTGGTCACAGAACATAAAGAAGATGAAGAAGCAGATTGATAGAATCATAAAAATAATGAAGATTGGAGACAACCCTCAATATCATTCAGCCCAAATATAGTGCAGCTATCATGACCATAGGAAACTCTATCCTCAAGCACCACATCGAGGGGCTTTTGAAACACCTCCTGGCACTTTGAGACACTGCAACAAAAGACAGAGCTGCAAAGGATCCAAGGCACCATCTCCAAATTCCTACTCCCCTGCCGTGAGTAGCACAGACATTCCCTAGGGCTCTGAGCTTCCTTTCATTTATACGTGGGGCAAAGCTGTTTTGTGGCTAAACCTTTTCCAATTTTCTGACTCTCCTAAATTGCTAAATTGCCTATAACTATCCCTGTGAAGATTTTCCAGAAGGAATTAGAACCCAAATTTAATTAGTTCGTATATAGTGTGCGGGAGGACCTTTTTGGAAATAAAAATAACTACATATTGTATAATTCCTACCTGGTTAATGGCCCCAACTAATTCAGTGAAATAGATGCTGAGCAAGGTATAACCCTTTCAAGGTTTGAATTGTGATGTATGGAGATTTGGCTCTCACACATTAAGGTGCACATTAAGGTACATTAATCAGTAAAAGAACGAGGTAGCCGTGGGTGTTAGGAGTACCAGGGGGTGTTAGGAGTACCAGGGGTGGTGTTAGGAGTTGCCAGGAAGTTCATTTCTCACAGAAAATAGACAGGTTGGAGAGCTGGGCAGAAAGTAACCTTATGAAGATCACCAAGGACAGGATTGGAGCCCTGCGCCTAGAGAGGAATAACTCAATGTATCAACGAGGGAAGTGTCTTGCTGGAAAGCAGTTCTGTGGGAAAAGATCTGTGAGTCCTGGCAGACAACAATCTGACCTTGAGCCAGCAATGTGCTCCTCTTGTGACCAAGAGAACCAATGGTGTTCTGGAGTGCATTAAGAAGTGAGGCCAGCAGCTCAAAGGAGGTTCTCCAAGCACTTTACTCTGCCCTGGTGAGACCTCTTCTGGAATATTGTGTCCAGTTTTGAGATGCCCAGTTCAAGAAGGACAGGGAACTGCTTGAGAAGGCACAGCAAAGGGCTAGAAAGATGATGAGGGACTAGAACATCTATCTTATGAAGAAAGGCTGAGGAACTGGAGGTTTTCTAGCCTGAGGAAGAAAAGACAGAGGGGAAATCTTATCAATGCTTATGAAGGGTGACTGTCAGGAGGGTGGGACCAGGTCTTTTTTCTTTGGAGCACAATGACAGGACAAGAGGTAATGGGTACAAACTTAAAATCATAGAATCAGACAGGTTGGAAGAGACTTCCAAGCAGACAGCAATCTGACCTTGAGGCAGCAATGTGCTCCTCTTGTGGCCAAAAGGACCAGTGGTGTCCTGGGGTGCATTAAGAAGGGATGCGACAGATGTTGGAGAGAAATGGGTGTGTTAAACTAGGACCCACCCAATTCCTCACTTGTTTGTGTGCAGTCGTCTTGCTTTTGTCTCCTCTCCTATCCTTCTCCTGGGGACAGCAGACTATCATGGACACAAAATCTTTCTTGTCACATGCACACAAGTTGCCTGGCACAAAGTAAGCCAAGGCTTCCAAACACCAGACCTGCAACACAAATAGTATTTTCCAGTTTTGAACACAGATATAAAGATCAGACCTCCTTGAACTAGCCTCATTTGCTAGATTGGCAGCTTCCTAATCCCATAGAGCCATGGAAGCCACATCTAGATGTGCATGTGCATTAAGAGGCACAGTTGGGAAGAATCACAGAATGGTAGGGGTGTGAAAGGACCTCTGAAGATCATCTAGTCCAACACTTCTGTTAAAGCAGGTTCACCTAGAGCAGGCTGGAAGTAGGATTGTGAAGGGACCTTTGAAGCTCATCCAGTTCAAACCCTCTGTTAAAGCAGGTTCATCTAGACCAGGTTGCACACCTAACTATCTATAAACCAAACAAGTCTGGATGCCATCCCAAAGGATGCACTGGTGCTCACACAAATATTTCGGGCTTGATGCTGCATCCATTTGGGGTAGATTCCCCATTTCCCTCCATGCTGAAAGTCTAACTGAACACTTTCTCCCTGCCTGTAGTACACAGTTTCTCAGCGTGGACCAGCTTGCGATGCCTGGTAAATTCAGACAGTAACAGCTAAAGCTTCTCTTTGTTCTAGCCTGCAGGACTGTGGCCAGCAGGATACTTTTTCCAGAGGAAAACATTGTTAAACCAGCTCTGCACTAAGCAAGAATGTTTTTACACTGAACTCTTGAGCTGGCAGTGTAGCTACAGTAGCTTGGGCACCAGCTGCCAAGTATTTACACAGGATTTGAAGCTGGCTTGTTCAATTCCTGATATGATAGCTGCATTGTTACTGGCTCCTCAGTCGTTGTGCCACTTAGCTTGGTTTTATTAGCACAATATAAGAATATGGTAGACTTATCTTTGTTGCCAAGACATTTGCAAGAAGAAACAAAGATGTTACAACAGTCATGGCAAACCACACACTGGGAAAATGTTTTATTTGCAAAATAAGGCTTTTGTACATTCACACACTAAAAGAAAAAGAATCAACAATGTTTCCTGGAAAGTTGTTATTTAGGAAAGAAATTAATCAAGTAACTTTTTCTGTGGCTATATAGTACCAATAGCACTAGTTTGGGCAACTTGTCCTGAAGATGAGATCATTAACTCTAATTGGACACAGTGTATAGCAAAGAATCATAGGATAAAACTATGAATTTTATGTCTAATTAGAAAAATACTCTATGATGTTCGGCACTGATTCCACTGGTGGGTGCCTGCCAAGATACATTTAATTTAAATGTACACGTGGGTTAGATTAATGTATTTTGAGATAGATCACTTCCCTGTTATCAGAGCTCATTCTGTTTGAGGCAATAACCCTGAGATCACAGCAAAATTGCCTGTTAAAAGAAATTATAAACTTGGGAAAATGTCAATGCTTATTAAAATGTATTATCTCTGATTTAAATAGATAGCAGTTGTGAGGCTTTTCCTAAGATCTTATAACTTGATCTTTTTCTAAGGTCTTATAACTTGGCCACAACAACCCCAAGCAGCGCTACAGGCTGGGAACAGGGTGGCTGGAGAGCAGCCAGGCAGAAAGGGACCTGGGGGTGCTGGTAGATAGTAGCTGAACATGAGCCAGCAGTGTGCCCAGGTGGGCAAGAGAGCCAATGGCATCCTGGCCTGGACCAGGAACAGTGTGGCCAGCAGGGTAAGGAAAGTTATTCTGCCCCTGGACTCAGCACTGGTCAGGCCACACCTTGAGTCCTGTGCCCATTTCTGGGCCACTCAGTTCAAGAGAGATGTTGAGGGACTGAAACATGTCCAGAGAAGGGCACCAAGGCTGGTGAGGGGCCTGGAGCACAGCCCTGTGAGGAGAGGCTGAGGGAGTTGGGAGTATGCAACCTGGAGAAGAGAAGGCTCAGGGCAGACCTCATTGCTGTCTACAACTACCTGAAAGGAGGTTGTAGCCAGGTGGGGTTGGGCTCTTCTCCCAGGCAAGCAGCAACAGAACAAGGAGACACAGTCTCTAGTTGTGTCAGGGTAGGTCTAGGCTGGATGTTAGGAGGAAGTTCTTGCCAGAGAGAGTGATTGGCATTGGAATGGGCTGCACAGGGAGGTGGTGGAGTCGCCCTCTCTGGAGGTGTTCAAGCAAAGCCTGGATGAGGCGCTTAGTGCCATGGTCTGGTTGATTGGATGGGGCTGGATGATAGGTTGGACTTGGGATAGGATGATCTTGGAGGTCTCTTCCAACCTGGCTGATTCTNAGACACAGTCTCTAGTTGTGTCAGGGTAGGTCTAGGCTGGATGTTAGGAGGAAGTTCTTGCCAGAGAGAGTGATTGGCATTGGAATGGGCTGCACAGGGAGGTGGTGGAGTCGCCCTCTCTGGAGGTGTTCAAGCAAAGCCTGGATGAGGCGCTTAGTGCCATGGTCTGGTTGATTGGATGGGGCTGGATGATAGGTTGGACTTGGGATAGGATGATCTTGGAGGTCTCTTCCAACCTGGCTGATTCTATGATTCTATGACCACAGTGAATCAAAATGAATGAACACATGCCTTGCAAGTAGAAACCAGAGCTCATATCCTCCCCTACAGTCAAAAGCAAAATGAAAATGCACCCTTAAATGATGTAAAGATGAGACCCAGAGTGCCTATTTATGCACTTCTTACAGGCATCACAAAGTCCGGTCTCAGGTGAATCAAAGAACTGAAATCACACATGTAAAGTCTGCGTTTCCAAAGAAAAGAATTAGACACTTCCCAGGGTAGCCCAGAATGCCACACAAGGACTTGGTGGCAACCCAGCATGAAATCCCAAGGATATGTCTGAGCACTTCTCTTTTCCTGGACTTTGGAGCTTCTGCGCACTCAAGGCACACAGCATAGAGCCTTCCCCTCCCTGCTAGTTGTCTAACTGAGCATTGCTCATTCTTTCTAGAGGAATGTAATGGCTGAAGTACAAGACTAACCTGGGGTCTCAACTCCCTTGTTAGCTTCGTCTCATAATTACCTAAAGTAAAATGTTCAGAGCACAGCAGAAAAGAAATCAATTCTTCCTGACTTCCAGGTTCCCTCACCTTTCTCTCCATGCCTTCAGAGCCTGGCGCTGCTCTGTCATTCTTTCCAATCTCATTCTTGGATGTACAGCAGCCTAGCTGGAACAGGACATACCCCAAAGAGACCTTCCTAGCCTGAAACTGGGCATTTGCAGGCTAAGAATCAAGCACTAATCTCCACTGCCCTAGGTAACTGCTTTGACCATTAAGCAACAGCACTGAAGAAGCAGCAGCAGCATC
The DNA here is from genome assembly GCA_013396675.1 of Eubucco bourcierii. NCBI lineage: Eukaryota > Metazoa > Chordata > Aves > Piciformes > Ramphastidae > Eubucco > Eubucco bourcierii. Next base: position 136,821 of record VWZE01003758.1, read on the forward strand.
ACTTTTAAATAGGGTAACTGGGCTGTCATGCTTTACACTGAAAAAAAATACAGCCCTTGCATGAGTTTATAGCTCACCTAGTCACAGTATCACAGTTTCACCAGGGTTGGAAGAGACCTCAAAGCTCATCAAGTCCAACCCGTCACCACAGACTTCAAGACTGGACCATGGCACCAAGTGCCACGTCCAAACGCGCCTTGAACACCTCCAGGGACGGCGACTCCACCACCTCCCTGGGCAGCCCATTCCAGTAGCCAATGACTCTCTCAGTGAACAACTTTCTCCTCACCTCCAGCCTAAACTTCCCCTGGCACAGCTTGAGACTGTGTCCTCTTGTTCTGGTGCTGGTTGCCTGAGAGAAGAAGGTAACCTCTCCCTGGCTACAACCACCTTTCAGGTAGTGGTAGACTGCAATAAGGTCCCCCCTGAGCCTCCTCTTCCCCAGGCTAAACAGTCCCAGCTCCCTCAGCCTCTCTACATAGGGCTTGTGCTCGAGGCCTCTCACCAGCCTCGTTGCCCTTCTCTGGACACGCTCAAGCACCTCAATGTCCTTCTTAAATTGAGGGGCCCAGAACTGGACACAG
>VWZE01003758.1:137460-166515 GCA_013396675.1 Eubucco bourcierii
TGCTCTCCAGCCACTCCCACCCCAGCCTATAGCACTGCATGGGGTTGTTGTGGCCAAAGTGCAGCACCCGGCACTTGGATTTGTTGAACACCATCCCGTTGGACTCTGCCCATCTGTGCAGGCGGTCTAGGTCTCGCTGCAGAGCCCTTCTGCCCTCCAACCCAGCAACATCATTCCTGGTTGAATCACGGTGGGTTTCTGTTTTTGCAGAGTGGGAACCTACTTTCACAGAAAAGAGCAATAAACAGAAGGAATAATAAACTCATTTGAAGTATTAGAGAGTTTCCAAATCAAGCAGGGGCACGCTATCTCCAAGAACAGGTTGTCTGGGGAACACAAGGGCCCTGGTTGTGCATACCCAGCTATAACATATTTGCAACTAAAGGACAAAATGGAGCTTTATACTTGAAATTTTAGCTCCATAAGTCTTGCTAAAATTTTCATTAGTTCAGTGCCCAGTCTGTATGTTCTTTAATATGTTTCTCAAATACCTTCCTTGTCTGGATCAGGATGTCTCAGAACAAAGCCTCATTAAATCCTCAGTAATGGAATGGAATATTTTAGAATAGAAATTAAAACATTGCATCCAGTATGAAAGCTAGCAAGCAAACAAGGAACATGTTTTCAATAAATTTGTTCATCTCTCTTCTCTACTGAATGAGTATCTGAATGAGTCATTGCCTATATATTATTAGTATGAACCTCACTTTATTATGGGGTAACTGAGGCTCAGGTTTTTTGAGTTCCAGCCCTGTTTCTTCCATTTTGTTCTTAATTATTGGGGTTTTTTTCTACTTATCTTTTACAGATAAGTCAAATGAAAATCAAGAACATTAATGTTATCTTTATTCTTAAATCACTTTTCATCTAAATGTAATAAAATTTCGTTTTTCAGTAGAGGACTGAGCAATAGACTTCAGCACACTGACAAACGCTGATTTGCCTGGTGTGCCCAGAATTTAACCTTGGTCAATCTTTCTCATCCAAACAATATCATACTGCCTGGCACTGATTTTTGCCTAGCTGTTCTTTGCCACCTGCAGTGGAATGAGATGCCTGACCAGGCAACCCAACCTGTGTGTGAGGAAGCTAACAGATAATGTGCAATACAGTTTTGTTTTTTTCCCCAGTATGTGTTTACTCTGCATCACAGAAAATCCATTTGTCAAATATTAATTGCATTCTCCAACATTTGGCATATTTGCATAACTATTATGAAATGGAGCATTATCTTCCTTGGTATTATACCCATCTCCCTTAGATGGTGTCTCTTTGATCCATTAATCATGTCTCCTGTATCCTCCCACAGCAGCTTAATTGCTCACATCCTGCAGAACCCGCTCACAAAGAAAGAGATTAGCTCTATGTAAATCTAAGGTTATTACCTTGCCTCTATAAATGTAAAACAATTAAATTATCCTCTAAAAAGGACAGTAATAAAATTCCAGATGAGCATTGATCACCCAAGGAAGCAGATTGAGGCAATTTTATTGGGCCAGCGGGAAAAAATGGGTTTGCTTTACCAAGGACATTACTTGGGCAGATGGTACTGTGTCCATGTCATTCTCCATTACTGCTGCTGTCCCCTTTACTGACTTCAGTATTACTTTAGTATCTTAATCAAAGGGCCATGTTAAAGAGCTTACTCTGATTTTAGAGTTGATGTGACCTCATGCTGGTGGGTGCATCACCTGGGAATGTTTGAAACCTTAAAGTATGACCTAAGGATGGGAGCACATCATTAGGGAACCACTTTAATCAAGGATGCAGCTATCTAGCACTAGCTTATAGGAAGTACTGAGAAAACAACTATATCCCAAATTTCACCTCTCAGACCTGTGAGGATATGCTTTTCATAAAATACATCTTTAGCCTCAAACCTCTGCTAAATATAGGAACTCACATAAAAATAGTTTTAAAAAAATGGAGCAAAGCTCTTTTTTTTTCCCCTTCCCATTCGCAGTGAACGGTAGGAGCTGTATCAACTTAACAGCACTGGTGTAGAAAGTGGATAAGAGTCAATGTTTTTTTGGTATGAGTCCACACCCGCAGAGATGTTCTAACCACCAAGCATAGCACTTTCTAAGGAAAAGAGTACTGACTGCCTCTTCATGTGAAGCCATGCTACTGTACAAAGCATAATTCACTATTCATTTGGCCATAGAGAGAGTAAACAGATTAAACAGGGTCTTCACGCAAAACCATGAAAAACAGGAGGCCTGGTCTCCAGTTTCCTCTCCTCTTCAATTACAAAAGGAAATAGTAGCACGTTTTGTGCAGAAGCCTGTGCAGTTGTTATGTTGCTTGTACTTTGAGTATGTTAGATTTTGACATATATATATATAGGAAAAAAAAAAGGTAGCTTCTGAATCTTTCTGAGATTTAGATGTTCAGAGGGATGGAATGTTTCTCCTGTGAAGTAACACTGAGAGAGTTTGGGTTGTTTAGCCTGGAAAAGGCTCAAGAGAGAGAGACTCCTTATCACAGTCTTTCAGTACTTAAAGGGAGCCTATAAGAAAGATGAGGACAATCGTTTTAGTAGGCTCTGTTGTGATAGGAAAAAGGGTAATGGTTTTAAACTAAAAGAGGGTAGGTTTAGCCTAGATGTAAGGAAGAAGTTTTGCATAATGAGGATGGTAAAATACCAGAACAGGTTGTCCAGAGAGGCTGAAGACACCTNTTCCCAACATAAAGCTCTTGATGCTCCAATGAAATTATATTAACTTATCTATTGTTGCCATTATATAGCCTATCCCCAGAATATTCGCCTTGCAGCTTCAACCTCCAAGGTTTCTCTGTTGGTTTTTTTTTGTTGTTTGTTTTGTCTGAGGTAGGAATCTAACTCAAACGGCCACAACACCTTGTCCCTGGGAAGAACCAAGGTCAGGCTGGATGAGGCTCTGCGCAACTTGATCTAGTTGGAAGTCCTTCTGCATATTGTAGCAGGGTTGGACCTTTAAAGGTCCCTTCCAACCCTATACCATTCTGTGACAATATCATCTAGATCTAGAGCTGTTCAGACCCCTCAGTGTTAGAACAGCTTGAGCATGTAAAGGGCAGCAATTCTAAAAGCTTGAGGATCTTTAGACTTGAAAAATGCTAACTTCTAGACTTCAGTCCTCTAGCAAGGCTCTTTAGGATCAGGAGTCTGCAACTTAGTTTCATTTATCAGATCAATCCCCAAAAGACCAAGCCAAGATCACATGCACAAAAATCAATGTTCTTGCAGGAAGCTCAGGGTCCAGTTTACCAAGCTAGTATCTGAGACATTAATCAGCTTCCCCTCCAAATTGTCTTCTCTCAGTCTTGAGTCTAAATTTACCTCTTTCCAATCACTAAAGACCCTTTATTCTCTCATCACTCTCTGGCTTTTACAATATTTGGCAAAATTATGACAGAAAATGTCTCTCTGTTTGTAGAGAAATTGGTTTCTAAGTGGTAGAGTAGGAACAATAAGAACAAGTCTCTCTCTGCTCCACTGCTTTCTTCTAAGCCTAAATTTCTTCACTTTGCAGTTTTTCTAAATTCTTCCTCTTGATGAAAATTAATTCTCACTCCTTGTAAATTTTTCTTCACCATTCATTCCTTTTGTAAGGTTCTCTTTGAAACAGATTTCCTCCATAAAGCCTTTTAATGGCTGAATTGATATAATCAGCTTCTTTCTACTAAAGAAAAACATCAAAGCTAATTTGCTGCAGAAGTGTAGTCTGGTATATCACAGGTCTGTCTGATCATATAGCCTGTTTGATTTAGACTGTGAAAGTCTTGATCAAACCAGGATCTGCTCTTTCACATTATGAACATTTTGCTGTTATTTGATAAACAATATTATGGTATCATAGGGGATAGCCAAGGATAATGACATGTCCTTTCCTGAGAGGAGACCTGTATTCAGCATCCTATACTCTATGTCACCTGCTGCAGAAGTTGCCAGGACTGGCAAAAGCCAGCAGTAAGGAAAGGGAGTATCTAGAACACATTTTTAGCTGCTTTATGAGCAAATGACTATTAAGACATCAAAAGGGGTTCTAACTGAATCAGTCATAAAGATGGCAGGACCTGACCATTTATTTCTTCTTTATGATTTCATCCAGAACCTTTTACCTCTTCTTTGGCAGTTTGTAGACTTAAAGCATTAAACTATTCTTCAAGATGTTCTTATATTAACTTTACTGCTTACAGCATGGCATTCAGATGCACATCTAGGGGAAATTGAAGCTTGTGAAAACTCCACCTTATCCATTACGCAATGTAATAAACATGAGCAATCAAGAGGAGGAGGCAAACAGTACAAAACAAGACAATTTAGGTTGGAGAAAAAGTAATCACTGTAAAATTGGGGGGGGAAAAAATTGGTTTTCTCCCAGTTCATCTGTACTACATGCTGAAAATATGGTGTTCGCTGCTAATGTAGAACTAAACTGAAAAAAACAAAACAAAACAAAACAAACAAACAAAAAAAAAGCATTTTTAATCACATAAATATGTCTTTCTCTACCAGGTAAAAAAATAAGCTATTCAAGAGATCTTGATGGACTAGAATCGATTAATTTAAAGGAAATACTGGAAAATCCAGCACTGTTCTGTTTTCTGCTTGAAACTACTGGCAATAAAGCAAGTAATATTCTGTATAGTTTCTGAAAATGAATAGAAGAAGATATTACAGAATGAAACAAAGGAAGGTTAGCCAAACAAGATATGGATGGTAGCTGCAAAAAAATTGGCAAAGACCAGCTGTAAACTCACTGTGCTGTGCATAATTGGCCTATTTGTGCACATAGTTACGGTGCATATTATAACAATTAGAGAAAATTCTATTTATGGTTCCAATGTATTTTAGAAGGCTTACCAGAATCAAAGAATGATAGAATGATAGAACAACAGAATGATAGAATGATAGAATGATAGAATCATAGAATCAACCAGGTTGGAAGAGATCTCCAAGCTCATCCAGTCCAACCTAGCACCCAGACCTAGCCAGTCAACTAGACCATGGCACTAAGTGCCCCATCCTGTCTTTTTTTGAACACCTCCAGTGATGGTGACTCCACCACCTCCCTGAGCAGCCCATTCCAATGCTAATCACTCAATCTGTGAAGAATTTTAGTATATGAATGCATATACAGAGTATGTGTTGTAGAATTCCACATACACTAGCATCACTTACAGAATCATAGAACAGTTTAAGTTGGAAGTGACCTAAAACATTTCTATTAAGAGCCAATATGGCATTCAAATGTTTTCAAAAAGAAGTTATTAAGAAGTACTGTGGAAGCAAGCAGATAGTGGAACAATTCCCTTAACAAGACAATCATAGCTCTTTAACAATCCATGATATATATTGATTAGAAAACACCACTGTCAGCGAGAGATCAGGGTTGTTGTGTTTTGGTTTTAGGTGGGTTTTGTTTTGTTTTGTTTTGTTTTGTTTTGCTTTTTAAATTTTGCCACTTGGATATCATTAGGTGTCCTATCCACTCAACAGCACTCACAATATCCTTTGCCAAAGCAGGTGTGTTAGAAGGTTAAATGTTTACAAAAAATAAAACCAATCACAAGCACAGAATTTGTAGAATCATAGAATCAACCAGGTTGGAAGAGACCAATTGTTATGTAGAGTTCCACATTAGCTTATTTCAGGAGAACTTTAGGTTCAATGAGTTAGACCCATCCTGCTATAGACAACAACAAAATCCAAACACTTACCGGTGTCAACAGGGCTTGCATCTACTGTTTCACTAGTCAGAAAGCTTCCAGTGGAAATTGTTGAAGACAAGTCACAGGGTATTCCTTGCATGAAGGGCTCTGACCCCAAGTTCATGGATGCTACTCTAGCAAGTACTTCCTAGGATAAAATGAAATACCATTACCATGTATTAAAATTTAAAACACAATCCATGCTTTTATACTGCACATTTTATCTTGAGCTCAGTTCAAGTGTAGAAGCCTTCATGTTTTGCACAGTCAGGCAGACACAGATTCATCACTGCTCAGTACAAAACACTCACATCCAACGTCACACACCACTCCCCAACAGCCTCCCTAAATCCCCAAGCACACACACACACAGACAGCATCAGAAAGCTTCTCAGAACTGCAAACAAATCATGGCACCTAGAAGATTATTTTATCTTCTGATGGTCAGATATGGCCTGGAGCACAGCCCTGTGAGGAGAGACTGAGGGAGCCAGCAGTATGCAGCCTGGAGAAGAAAAGGCTCAGGGCAGACCTCATTGCTGTCTACAACTACCTGAAAGGAGGTTGTAGCCAGGTGGGGTTGGTCTCTTCTACCAGGCAATCAGCAACAGAACAAGGGGACACAAGTTGTGCCAGGGAAGGTCCAGGCTGGATATTAGGAGGAAGTTCCTCACAGAGAGAGTGATTGGCACTGGAATGGGCTGCCCAGGGAGGTGGTGGAATCCCTGTCCCTGGAGATGTTTAAGAAGACTGGGTGAGGCACTTAGTGCCATGGTCTAGTTGACTGGATGGGGCTGGGTGATAGGTTGGACTGGATGAGCTTGGAGGTCTCTTCCAACTCGGTTGATTCTATGATTCTGTGATTAAGCTGGACTAAAGACACTGGGTAAAATCCCAAGAACATTTGTGAGAGAATGGGCATTACTTAAGGTTGCTGTTGGTTCCCTAATAAGGGCTTCTGAAACAATATCATAAAGAAAACCAGGCTTTTTTTTTTTCTTTTTTTTTTTTTCCTTGTGAGATAACAGGATTCCTGTGACAATACTTTTAGGATGTATGTTGTGTTTAATTTAATTACTCGTAATTAATCTTTCACCCTTTAACTCTACCGTTTCTCACCTCATATTTTGCTGCTTTTTTTTTTGCCCCTGCCTTTTTTTTCTGTTTGTTTTTTGGTTTTTTTTTGTTAATAGAATCAGCACATTGAGCATGTATACAGGCACAGCTCTGGACACAGTTGCTTTTTACAAGAAAGCTTCCAGCTTCCTCTTGCACAATAGACAGTATAATAATAAAAGCTACCCTTCCACATCTGTCAAGAAAATTTATCTCCAAATCAGTCTCAAGTAGAGAGTGTTATAGGCTGTGCTTGCAGAGGCTGACCATAGTAGATTTGTCAGTCTCAGAAGTAAAGATTAGCCCCTTTTCCTTGTAATGAAAACTCCATCTATATTTGCAAAACTTACACACTAAAAACCCTCACTATTTAACAGAAGCACTCTGCAGCTTTGAAACTGTACAAACTGGAGCATTAGGAACGTTTGTAAAATCACATCTTTGTAGATAATTAGATATCCAGTGTCAGGTGCTAAAAGAGATAAAACAGTATGAGAGAAGTAATCACAGATCAAACCAAAGTGAACCAGAGGGAAACATTTAAGACCGTGTGACAACACAGTATGTGACCCAGAGGAATCCTGACTGCAGAGAAAGGCCAACTCGGACTGAGAGCTCATTTCATTCCCATACTTCAGTCATCAGCAAGGAGACAAGGAACAGAAAACTGCGTTACTGTCTAATGCCAAATAAGAGGACTCAGGGTGGGGGGGTTAGCATCTGAATGTGACACTTTCTTTAAAGCTCTTCCTTCAGAGTTTTTTTTTATGACAATACTTAATTCTTGCAGGGTGGCAAATCTTGCACAGGGATGAACTGCCAGGTAGTTGTAATGGATCGTGGATCTCAGAAAGCCCATAAAACCAGTGCTACCCTGCTAAAGATGCAGAAAACCCTGCAAGGTCATCGTTCCCTTGTCAGAGTCATTAGTGGCCAATTAAGAATTTCTAATGAAGAAAGGAGCAAGTGCTTCTGTGTGGGTAGTAAGAGGGATAGGTTGCACATGCTGGTCTACTCAATCTGCCTAGGAGACCAGGAACCTGTTCATTCAGGGTACACAAAGGCAGCTCCAGTCTGACTAATCTTATATCCATTCTTAACAATCCCACACAACACAACAAGGCAAGCTACCTGTGCCAACAGCTCTTGCAGTGGTTCATCCACTGTTGGAATAAACATCCTCTTTGGTAGAGAAATACTGACAGTCCCACTCTCAGAAGCCATTTTCTGGGACAGCAGGAGTGCACTGTGATTTGAGCTCCTCACCATGTGCTGCAGGCCACTTAGCAGCAGACTTCATACAACCCAGTTAGTTGTACTGATACTGCTGCATCACTATTCACCTTTTAGAAAAAGAGTACCAGCTACTTTCACAAGGGGAACGAATCAATGTAGGCCTGCAATATTGTAATTCTGATAGGTACAGTAAAAAGTACTCCAGCTCCAGAGGGACCTGGACAGGCTGGAGAGTTGGGCCCNGAAAACATTACAGTATTAAAATAACTACTTGCTAAATCCCTGGTTTTCTGTTTATGCCTGTAAATTAAGTGGTAGCAGAAGTAATTCTGCAGTACATTGACTAGAAAACACCCTTGAAACAAAATTCTTACCCAGCATGTGTAGGTTTGATAACATCCCTTATTTGCAATAGTATAACTGAGGAGCATGTATTTGACCTCTTTAACTTTTTATGAGTAGAGGATTCTAAAATCTATAATCTCAATTACTCTCTTAATAGACTGTCTTAATTTTTCTTACCTCTTGACTTGCTGGATAAAGCTGTTTAGGAGAAATGCTATTGTGGAGAGTACTGCCGTAATGAAAATGCTGAAGGACGAAAAAATCCAATAAGGAGACTGGAAAATGCATCTGGAAGCAAACTGCTCACACTTAATTTATTCATTGTGCTTACTATGAAACATCTGGGTGTCTTTAACATACAGTCAGGTATTAACTTGGCACCAGCTATTGCAATCAGCAGTTTGCAGCAAGTTGTAAGCACTTGACAGAAAGCAAATTATCTCCCTAACTGACCCCATAGCACAGAAGTCTGTGAATAAGAAGGCAAGAACAAAAGCACATTTCACCTGCTATGTTAAGTCTTCTTCCTGTACTCGTGGCTTTTGCAATCCTGTGTTTTTTTCAGTGTATTTCCTGTGTGGCTATGCACCTGCACACATCAAACTGCTAAGTTCTACCAAGTAATCTCAGCCCTTCTTGTTTCAGTGATGCAGGCGTGCTGGTTTGAGGCTAATTGGAATATTTTAATAAAGAAAATTACACTATAGGCTGTGAAAGGAAAACGTGGTGATATCTACTTCACTCATAGGCTTGCTGAGGTGTTTAAGAAAGGAACTCAAAACATTAGATAACACAGTCAGTCTGTAGGGGCACAGCATCTCGGGCGGTCTAGCTTTTGGCTTCTCTCTGCCAAATTAATCTTCACTAACTGCTTTTTTTCTAACCCACCTGGCCGATCCTCCAAGCTCACCTTGCGCCTAAGGTAAACCTTTGAGGTAAGGTATAGGGTGGGGAAAAGGTGGAAGGGTGGTTGGGAGCCCCTCCTGGGGTCTCTGATTTCTGGGGGTGGGGGATTGTGTTTCTGTATTACCTTTAACTTGTATATTTCTGTAAATATTCCTGTCTATTATGTATATCTCTGCTTGTACATTGTGCTGAGCTGTAAATAGAGCTTCAGTCCTTAACTTCCAGCCGGCTGAGTTCTAGTCTGGGTCATTTTACAAAGGGGGGGGGGTGGGAAACTCCCAAACCATCACAGCAGCGAACAATATGGTGGGCTCCTATGACAGCTCCTAGTACAGAATTGTTTCTTTTATTTTTCCAGAAGAAACTGTTGTGGAAAGTAGATGTGTTCTGCAGTCATGTGCCAGTGTGAGACAACCCATTCTCACCTTTTTGCCTAGTCGCCTACAAGTCATAAGTGTTTTTTCCATTTGTTTTTGCAGTAGCAGCTCAGGCCCTGGGAACATGTCTCAGTGCAAAGAAACAGTCAAAGCCTCTTGCTTCATCCATAGGTGCAGAATTGTTTCAACATGAATAAAAAGTTATTGGTTGATGTTCCTCATTAATCAAGGTTATTGGACCATTTCACTTTCAAACCCTGACTGCTGCAAATCTCATAGAGTGCCTTTTAGAAAGAAAACTGCAACACGAGAAGGGAAATAAAGAAGCAAACAAGTACTGGATTAGGCTTGTGAGGAGTAGACATTAGTTTAAAAAGAGGTTTATAATAGTAAGAGGAGCACTAGTTCTAAGGCTGATGTAGCAATGCAGATCCACTCATTATAGAAGTGACTTAGCCAGCCACATGCAAGCAGAGAAGACAGAGCAGCACTTCAGGTCGGGTCTAAATTACTCCTTCTGCTCACAGAGTGCATCCAAAAAAGGGTGTTAAACAAGAAAGTCACACGGAGGTAAAACTAGCGAGATAACACTAGCAGGGCTGACTTTTCTTCAGCTCCCTCACCATTTCCTCTTGAGCCAACACCTCTCCCACACGAGGTTGGAACCTCCCCACCGAGGTCTGCAGGCGTAGTGCTGTGTGAAAACCATAGAATCACAAAATGGTAAGGTTGGAAGGGACCTCAAAGATCATCTAGTTCCAACCCCCTGCCATAGGCAGGGACACCTCCCACTAGTACAGGTCACTCAAGGCCTCATCCAACCTGGCCTTGAACACATCCAGGGAGGGAGCAGCCACAGCCTCCCTGGGCAACCTGTGCCAGTGTCTCACCACCCTCATTGTAAAGAACTTCTTCCTAACATCCAGTTTCAATCTCCCCTCTGCCAGATTAAACCCATTGCCCCTTGTCTTGTCATTGCAAGACCTTGTCAATAATCTCTCCTCAGCCTTCCTGTAGGCCCCCTTCAGATACTGGAAGGCTATTATAAGGCCTCCTCAAAGCCTTCTCTTCTCCAGGCTGAAGAGCCCCAACTCTCTCAGCCTGTCCTCATAGCAGAGCTGCTGCAGCCCTCTGAGCATCTTCGTGGCCTCCTCTGGACCTGCTCCAACAGTTCAATGTCCTTCCTGTGCTGAGGGCTCCAGAACTGTATACAGTACAGAATAAGAAATCCCTCCTAAGCGAGCATAGCATTAGCACCGTCAGGCCTTGTGATGGTTTGGGAGTTACCTGCCCCCCCACTCTATGAAAATCACCCAGACTAGACTCAGCTGGCTGGAAGTTACGGTCTGAAGCTATATTTACAGCTTTGCACAATAGACAAGCAACACACACATATATATACATATACATATATATATATACACACTATATACAAATATTTACGGCTAAATGGAAGTTAAAAGTAATCCAGAAACACAAAATCCCTCCAAAACAATCAGATTGCCAGGAGGATCCCGACCCAAACCTTCCCCCCCCTCCCCTCCTTTCCCCTTCCCCCTCTTTCCCTCCCTTCAGCAATAACCAGATCAAACTCTGTATCTTATGTGATAAATCTGAAGAGATCTGAGGCGAGATATTAAAAAGACACCAAGCTTAGAGGAAATAAAGGGTTAGAGTTAAGGCAGAAGCAACAACAGTCGGCCAGAGTGAAGGAGAACCACGACTGAGAACTGAGCAGTGTGTAAGCAGTGAGTGTCTTATCTATATTTTGACCAGTTGCGTTTGTCAGCAAAAGAATGAGTGATACAGATTACTGTTGTTTTTTCTTTCTTCTCACAGCTAAGGATTTAACCTCTGTCAGTGAAGTATTGCAATTAGACTCAAGCCAGCATAGAACACCAGACAAAGGAGGCTGTCTTCTCCCGCCGTCTTTTTCATATTCACCACAGACTGCCAGTCACAGCTATGCTCAGTTCCCATTGGTCACTAGAAATGAGGGGCGGGACTGGGCCGGGGCAGCGCGTGGCGCATGCGCACGGCACCAGCTGCGGCGCGGGCATGGCGGGCGGCGTGGTGCTCGCTCCGAACTTGCCGCAGACTAGTCCCGCGGCGGCTTTCGGTTTCCCGCTGCGCCTGCAGCCATTGGCTGCTCCTGTTGAACGTTGAGGTGACGTAGAGGCAGAAGGAGGCAGCCGTTGGCGGCGGCGACGGCAGCCGGGAGGGTTCATTTCGCGGCGGGAGAAGCGGCGGGTAGGTGTGTGCAGCCTCCCCGTGGGGTTGCTTTCCTTCTCTTGCTTTCCGGCTTCCCGCCACGGGGCTGAGCAGCGGCGATCTTTCTCTTCTCGTTGTCCGTCTTCTTCTAGGGCTGCTCGAACAGCAGCGGCCCCACCGACTCACTGGGAGCGGTTCGGGCGGGCCAGGGGCCTCCATTGCAGAGCTTGTTGGCGGCTAGGTTCTCCCTGCGGGCCCGTGTGTGCATCTGAGTGCCGGGTCCGTCGCACTACCCCCCAGGCAGCCGCGCCCCGAGCCACCCGCCTCAAACTTTGAGTCGCTGGCTGGTGCATTGTGCTCCTCCTTCGTTCTTAACGCTGCTGCTTCTCTTCCCGACTTTGGAGAAGCGCTTTTTCCTGGCTGCTGGGCGCTCGGAGGTGTTAACGCTGTTTCCTGTGCCCCTCGGGGAGGGTGGTTTAGTTTTCATTGTCGTGCTGGTGTTGGCTGCTTTACTGTGGCATTTGTGCCATCAGAGTTTGCTCTTATAGGTGTTAGATCTAGGCTTTGTGTTGTGCATCTTACATTTTCCTCGTATGCTTTTTTTTTTTTTTTTCTCCTAATGATCTGTTTTGGTAAACTTTTGTTTTATAGCTTATCAGCTGAATATGGGAGGGCCAGCAGGGACCGTGGTATTTCCACCCCTGCCAGAGCAGGACCAGACAGTCTAGCTCAGGTCACACAGAAACGCTTCGGGACAGGCCTTGAAAGTCTCCAGTGAGGGAGACTCCACAACCTCTGTAGGGAGCCTGTGCCAGTGCTCTGGGACCCTTCCAGGCAAGAAGTTCCCCCTTGTGTTGAGTTGGAACCTCCTGTGCTTGCAGCTTCCATCCACTGCTTCTTCACATATCCCAACGAACAAGTGAGCAGAGCCTGACCCCCAGCCCTCAGCTATTTATAAGCATTTATTAAATCCCCTCTCAGTCTTCTCTTCTCAGACTAAACAGCCCCAGGTCCCTGCTCCTGTAGTGAACTTGAGAGTCATTGTCTTAATAACTACCGAAAGTATCTCATACGCGATTATTTACATTTAACACCTCACCTGATTTCTTTCGAGTTCGTTTTGTGGTTTTCTGTTGCATTTTTTGGGGGATGGTGGTGGTGTATTTGTGGTTTGTTTTTGTTTTTTTTTTATGATACTAAAAAGAAACTTTGCCAGGTGAAACATGTTGGTTAAATTATTAGCCCTACATGGACTGTTAACTAGTAATAAGCTCTTGGTTTTTTGTTGGTTTTTTTTGAACCAAAGTACCTTTTCAAAGTCTTTAGTTTGTTTGGGGATAGTATTTTCAAGGATCTAAATATTTAAAGGTAGATAAAGATTTGGAGAGAGAGCAGTTTTGGACCGGGCTGAAAACGTTTGTGGTGTGTGGTTTGTTGTGTGTGTGTTTGTGTGGTGTGGTGGTTTGTTTTGTGGCTTTTTGGGGTGTTTGTTTGGGTTTTTTGTTTGGTTTTGTTTTATGTTTGTTTTTTGTTTTTTTCCTGTGGAGATGAAAAGTATAATTGCAAGGAAAACAGGAACTGGTCTATAGAAACAGCAGATTATAGTTCCACAGTGAAACCTACAGGGAAGCATAATTTGAAATGGTTGCTTAAGAAAACTTGAATAAAATATTGTCAGTGCAATTCTATCATTTAAATGAAGTGCTCGGCATGCAGACTGTTGGAGTTTCACAGCCCTTAAGGCACAAAGCCTTGGACTGCAACCAAAAATGTTACCAAATTCAATATCTTATGAATGTTATGAGAATGTTTCAGTAGGAATCAGCTAACAGAGTGACCAGCCTGTTTTACTGTGTGGTGTTGTTTTCAGTAGGATTGGGAAAAAAAAAAAAAAAGTTAGGATTAGAATGTTGTTTGGCATTTGCTTAGCAGATGTGCCTGTCTTGTCCACAGTGAAGAATATGAACATAAGTGTTGTAGAGTTTGCTGCATAGTGTAATAGCTCAAAAGCAGCACTGTTGTGAATGTGACCGAGAATTGAGTACAGCTGAAGTAGAGGGGAACAGTTGTAAGCTCCTACTCATAGATACCGTGATAGATTTGTAAGATCATGGCAATATGTCTTCTCATAGCTGGTTTACCCATCTAATTTATGCAGTTTCTGTGTTTCATGTTGCTCTCATTAGAAGTTGATAATTCAGCGGTTCCAAAGATGAAAAGGAAAGTTGCAAAAGTTGGGAAACTGAGGCTTAGTCCTAATGAAGAAACCATGCTTATGAAAGAAGAATATGAAAGAAGAAGAAAACTGAGGCTACAACAAGTATGCCTATGCATTTTCATGTTGTGTATTTCAGTTAATGGTGAAATTTAGGAAACTAATTGGAAATTTTATTTCATGTTAACTAAATTTCAGGTTCATGGTATTTTATATTGGTTTTAAATTTAGTTTGTGAATGACTTTTTCTCATGTTTATGTATACCAAGTGCATATTTTGTTTGTGATACCTTCTCTGTTTGTTAGATCCATTTTGGCATCCTGTTCAGAATCTTTTCTCCTTTGCCAGCTTCCTGGTGTCTACCATTTTTACTTGACTGTGAACATGCAGTTGTCTTTTTTTCTGTGGATATGTCATATGTGTAAAGATTGATACCTTTTACAGCGTTCCACTGTTTTCACAGTGATCATGCAAAAGAAATATGACAACTGCTTTCTACTAAAGAAATTGAATGACACAACATCATAGCTTGAAACCCTTTAAGTGATGCTCCTTTTAGAATGTCTGAGCAGGGTGCCTTTATGTTCTTCAGAACATATCTCATGTAATCATAGAATGCTGGGTGTTGAAAGGGACCTCCAAAGATCAAGTCCGACTTCTGTGCAAAGCAGGACCACTTAAGGCAGGTCACATAGGAATTCAGCTAAGTGGCTTTTGCAGATCTTTAGAGAAGGACACTCCACAGTCTCTCTGAGCAGACTGTTTCAGTGCTCTGACACCCTTTCATAAAAATTATAGTTTTCTCGTGTTGAGATGCAATTTGCTGTGGTTGAATTTTATGTCCATTGTCCCTTGTCCTATTACTGGGTATCACTGAAAAGAGGCTGACTCCATCCTCCTGACTGCCACCTTTCGGGTACTTGTAGAAAGTAGAAATTTGGACTGTAATTTATTCAAGTAGCTGCTAATTTTCTTTAAACTGTGTTGTGTCTTTAATTAAGTAGTGTTATATTTTTAGAGGGAAAGATACTCCGAGCAGTTTTTGCATTTCGTTTACCTGTTTTATGAGTTTTGAACTGCAAGTGAAACATTTAACTAGAATTAAATCTATTATTCAATATATTAATTTAGAAAAAAAGCAACAGCAGCTTCATTTTCTGGACAGATTGTTAGTGGAATAGTAAATGAGATGAAAAACTTACAGGAGGGTAGAGTATGTTGGGGAAAGACATGCTGCAAAAAATATTGTGCCTTTTAAAGTTACCGACAAAACAAATGCTATCTCTACAGGTTAGAGAGCAGCAGAAGTATATCGCCTTGGAGATAAGAGAGAAAGTAAAGCAGAGGAGAGAAGAACAACTACATCAGTTAGAGGTGGCACTGAGAGATGAATGGCAGAAAGCACAGGATCAAAAAATGAGAGCCTTAGAAGAACTCTATTTATCAAGTTTAAGAGCAATTGGTGAGGGTCACCGACAAGCCAAGGAGAATGTAAGTGAAACAGCTTAATATTTTTGTCAGATAAGTTCTTGTTGTTCTAGAAATACAAAAATAGGAGTTTGGGTTTTTGGTTTTTTAGTATTTTTGATCTTGAAGTCCTGATACCTAAACCAACAGTTGTTTTTTTAAAGACTAACAACTTAGAAATGTTTTTGTATTTCTATGCAGATATCTTTCCACAAGACTAGTATTAAATGGTCAAGCAGACCTATCTGCTAAGGCTTTCACTGTTGAGGCTCTTTATGTTATGTTGCATGGTGAATCATTGTCTTAAGTATACCAGTAACACTAGTAACCTTTTACCTTGATCATGTAGCATCATATCTTCTTCATTCACACTTTTGGCCCTTCAGTGCTCAAGTGACATGTAAAGTTTTGATGAAGGCTTTAGAGGCCTTTACCTAGGCTGTGAACTTGTCTCACTTCCTAATTCCATGTCTGCAAACTTTTCACTTTCTTTAAAATCCTATGACTTGTGTAGACTCTGATTGGACACTGACATTGCTGGGTAGAAATTTTCCATAGATTAGACTCTGAACCAGGTTTGCAGAAATTGGCCATATCATAGCTTTCTTGCATGAATTTTGCAGACCAACTCATTTTCTGGATTAGTGGGGCTTTTAACCCAAGTGAAATAAAATTATACTTTTCCATATCTTGGTGTCTCTAAATCAACTTCTTGGTAAAGTCCTTCCCTATGCTGGGATGGATGAACTTGTGGAAAACTGTAGAACAGAGACCTAATTGTAAGGAAACATTTCTGTTTTGTACATGCTTGTAGCTCATGACTGGCATGCTTTCTCTGTGCATTGTAGTCAGCATTTGCTGACTATATTTATGTATATTATGTAACTATATTTCATTTATATTACCCTCTTTATCAAAGAGGTGCAGGGAAAAGGTAGGATTTCCACATCAATATTTGGTTACGCTGGGTGAGGAATGTGGGGTGTTTGCTGCTGTTCATTGTAGAGATAAGAGAATGGGGAAGATACCAGAGAAAAGTTGTTTAGAGTAATTTTGAGCTTGTAGTTCTTACCAGGAGTGCATAATGTGAAACATCACCCTAATAGTATGGAAAGTGAATGAAGACCTGTATTAAGTGCTTAAAATATTTTTGTTGTTAAGGAACCTGACTTAGAAGCTTTGGCTAAGCAAGCAGAGGAAAGGAAACAAAAAGCAGAGAAGAGACATAAGAAAGCCCTGAAAGAGCAGAAGTATCAAAAAGAAAAGTTACTTCGTGAGCAAACCCGGTATGCAATAGTTACCTAATTTTATTCAGTATAAGATGCATTTGACAGTGTCACAGGGTGAAAGCCAAAAGTCTTGATGCTTTTCTTGACTGGAATTTTTTTAATCTTGCTATCGTATGGGTTAGGGAATGGTTGTGGACAAAGCTTGTGGATTCTAAGAACTGGAGTTTTAAAAGCAAGGCAAAAATGTCAAGTGTGTGGGCTGGCCTTAGAGACTCAGTGGATGGGCAGTCTTTCCTCTCTGTATTGCTCTGTTCAGTGTAGATTGATGGCTAACAGCTCTTCAGTGGCATATGAAGTGTTCTCAGGCCAGTTCCTGTTGGAGAGTTTGAAAAAAGAACATGTTTTATTTGTTCTGGTCTTCCTTCTCAATTTTTTTTTTCTTGAGCTGGCATGAAAAATTACCTGTGTACACTTGGGGATAGTTGTGCTTGAGTAAAACTGAATAATACTGATTAAACACTTAGCTTTGTCTACCATTTGAACAATTAAAAATACACTGAAGTGATGCAGTGATTTCTGAAAACTAAAATGAAAAGCAGATTTTGGTTTCTTCTTTAGGAGCTTGTGTATATCAATATTTTTTCATTGTTCAAGAAGTTAATTTTCCAATGCAGTTTTTAATTGTTTTTTGTTACTGTTTTTACTTTTTCCCAAGACGAACAGATGCTCGTAAACGTGCTCTGGAAGTAGAAAGACAAAGAGCAGCCAAAGTTGCAAGCCTGCCACCTCCTCTGCCACATCCTCTTGAGGTTTGTATTCATGATGTGATAGTGATCACAATTTCAGGGTACCATACAACGTAATGATTTATTGGTGTGACTCCTCACAACAGGATATCCTAAATTGCTGTTTGCATACTGTGAGAAGAGTGGTTCAGCAGAAATAAAGAAAATTAATGTTTTCTGTGTTAGCAGGCTTCTTACTACTAAGCTTTGGAGTT
Source organism: Eubucco bourcierii (assembly GCA_013396675.1). Classification (NCBI taxonomy): domain Eukaryota; kingdom Metazoa; phylum Chordata; class Aves; order Piciformes; family Ramphastidae; genus Eubucco; species Eubucco bourcierii. The sequence goes on from VWZE01003758.1 coordinate 155,261, forward strand.
TACTTCTGAACTCTTATGTGAAGATTTTTTATAAGATCTTATTTTTGTGGTTAATGTGCCTATTAAACTTTATCATAACCTCATTTTCATTTAATAGCCACAATGGTATTAAACGCCACAGTAGTCATTCTTGTCAGGTAAACACCACTTCAGCTTTCTGTCATAATGATGCAGTAGCAGCATTGTGTTGAGTTCTGCAATAAGGAAGTTCTACTTTTTTTGGTTCTGGAATGGTAGGTTATCCCTTTCTTTGGCTTTTTTAATTTTTTTTTTTGGTAGGATAAGCTGTTTCATTTTGATAGGAAAACAGAACCTGAGCATAGTGAGGAAAGTAGGTAAAAACATACTTTTAGTTTTGTGGTGTACCCTTTGTAACTAAGAGGGTAACTTTTGTACCTCTTCACTCAGAGGTTCTGTGTAGATATAGAACATTATGTGCATTTATCACTTTGCAATTAACTTGCAGTAAATCAAATTTAACATAACTTCATTAATGCAGAATTAAAGTTGCCTTTTGTAGTATTGTGCTCTTTCAGACCTTCTGTTTCAGAAGTGTTCAGACAACTGGCAAGAAGATGTATTGAAGTATACTAGTCCTTGGAGCTTTTCCCCAGCTACCTTCAGCACTTCAATATAGGTTGTGTGGGGTGATACATCAGTACCAAACTCTTATCTGGAGGAAAATGAATGAAGTTTCACAGTTTTCAGATTAGATAGAAGAGTTGCCTATATACTTTCATTTGGATCCATTAGTACATGTTTTTCTGTAGGTCTTCTCACTGGCTGCCTAAGGATTTATTGTGGAAGCTGGATGAGTGAGGTTTAAAGAGAATGTTGTGAGGGAGTAGTAGTGTTTGTGGTTATTTCTGGTGAAACAGTTGCCATATTGGGATTTAGAACAGATGGAATGAGGGCCTGTATTGTAGGGTCTGGTAAATTTAGTCTTTCACACTGCTGTTTTCAATATTGTTCCGTGTGACCTGTTCCCAGTGTTTTTGCTGTTATCAGTTAAAACGTTGACTCTTCCTGATTTTCAGATGGTTGCTCAGCTTGATGAGTGTGCAGCGCTCCTTTTCAGTTACATTTGCAGTTTAGAATGTGCTTTATGTTGCTTCTATTAAAAAAAAAAAAAAAGGTTGTAATTGGTGAAAGCCAGCTGCAGTTAACATGCATATTTGTAGATGCTATAATGGCTGAAAGGACAGGCAGCAGCTCTTCCCATTTTACAAATGCAGAATTACCTTCTTATGTTGTCTTTTTAACCAGGGCAAGCATAAAGACTTTGTTCAGGTTTGTCCATGTTCTGCTGCAATTGAATGACAGATCTGGGTCAGTATGCAGTTGCAGAATTATAAATTCCTTTCTTGAAATACTACAGTTTAGTGCATTTCCACCCATTAACAAACTTCAGCATAGATGATTTTAGCTGGTTTTAGCAGAATATGCAAATATCTAGATTCTCTACAGTAGATGGGCTTTGTTTCTCTTAAGAAGTTCATGCTCTGATAATGGCAAATGGAGCCAAGAGTCCTGCAGACATCTTGGGTTATTGTTGAGGAAAGCAATCGCATTGTTTAAATATAACACAGCATGTCAATTTGATTCATGTAAAGACTATCTGAGCCTTTTTCCTAGTTTTCTTATCTGTATGGATGCTAATCCTTTAGTCACAGCCCTGTGTTACTGGGAGGGTGCAGAGTGAAGAATATTTTTCTTGGAAGAGTGACAGGGTGCTGTGTCCTGCATGGGGTAAAAGCTTAGTAATTGAAAGATCAGAAATGATTAGAACTATGTCTTATTCCTAGCTCCATACAGAGGGAATAAATAAAACATGTTCACTGACAATTTTAGGGGGGAAAAAGTCTGGGGCTTTGTCTTGGAAACGCGTTACTCAAAAGGCACTTAATTTGAGTCGCTCAATTTTAAATCCTGTGAATTACAGCAAATTATGAGGTCATCTGCATAAGCATGCTTATTTTCTTGAATCAATTTACATAAAGAGCTTATTAAACATAACTGTAATCATAAGTTGATGCTCTATCGCTATAGCAATTGAATAAAATGTCATAAAATGGGGCTAGGGCAGTCTTGTTCATTGCAGAATTACTTGGAATATAAGATTTTCTGAAGATACTCCTATTATTGTTACTTTACCCAGTTACAAAAGAAGTCTTTGTCTTTGCTGACCTTGGGTGAGATTCTTTATATGCCTCAGTAGCAGCAGGGTTTTCTCTCTACTTTTCTCTCTCATTTTTTTTCCCTTGCAAATAGAAGACAGGTAATGGGGAGAACTATTTGCTTTTTGCTTGTACAGGCTGAATCAGTACAGGGGGATAGTTGTATTGTTTTTGAATTGTAAATATATGCAAATATATTTTGTATATGTTTATTGCCTTTCGTACTTTTTTCGTAGTCTACCTCTATAAATATGACCTTCATTTTGCGTCCGAGTTTGCTTGGTCATTTACTCTAGGGGTAAATTCCAGTTTGGCAGGGTTGAAATCCAAGCCACTATAAAGGTAATTATTAATTACTGTTAGTAATTTGTTTTCATTTTAAAAAATAATTCAGAAGACTGAAGCTTAGTTATGTATTCTGAAAGTAACAGAGTGTAGGTCAAGGAGTTGATATTCTGGCTGATGGGGCTTAGATATAGGAGTTGCTTATTTTCAGAGCTATAGTCAGTATCTAGAAGCATTTTGCTTAATGTTGATATGTTAACATTACTAAGACTTAATGATTAAAGCTAGCATTTTTTGAACAATATTATGGTCAAACAATGGTGAAATTCTTGATGGTATGCCTCTATTTGTGCATGTTGTTTTTTCTTCCTACTAGAATAACCTGCATTAGCTTTAAAGAAACATAAAATAAGTTACAAACGTTCTGTTGGGAAGACCCAAATTAGTTGCACATCAATAGGATTTTACTTTAAAGATTTCACTTTCTACAATCTTTATAAAATGGAGATAATCAATACTGCTATCTGTATGCCTCATCTTACATAGATGCTTAAGATACTGATGTGACTTCAAAGCTGCTCTTTGTGTATGTGCATTTCTTTACAGTCATGTTAGCCTTAAATCTCTCGGGCTGTGCAACTTGCTGGTTTAGTTAACATGGATACAAATTCTTCTTTAGGAGAAAGTCCAGGGGAGAGGAAGGTGACAGAAAATAAATGGAGAAGGGCAGGTGTAGAATCTTGTACCTGGGAAAGAATAAAACCATATATCAGTATAGGTTGGGAACTGATCTGTTGGAAAGCAGTGAAGGGGAAAAGTATCTGGGTGTCCTAGTGGATGGGAGGTTGACTATGAGCCAGCAGTGGTGCTCTTGTGGCTAAAAATGCCAGTGCCATTCTGGGGTGTATTAGAAGGGCTGTGGTTAGTAGGTTGAGAGAAGTTCTCCTGCCCGTCTGCTCTGCCCTGGTGAGGCTGCATCTGGAGTACTGTGTCCACTTCTGAGATGCTTAGTTCAAGAAGGACACAGAACTGCTCGAGACAGTCCAGTGCAGAGCCACAAAGATGATTAAGGGAATGGAATATCTTCCTTAATGTGAAGAGCCTGAGGGAACTGGGGCTCTTCAGCTTGGAGAGGAGGAGACTGAGAGGAGACCTCATTAATGTTTATAAATATGTGAAGGTGAGTGCAAAGAGGATGGAGCCAGGCACTGCTCGGTGATGCCCAATGACAGGACAAAGGGCAATGGGTGGAAGCTGAGGCATAGGAAGTTCCATGTAAACAGGAGGAATTTTTTCCCTGTGAGGGCAACAGAACACTGGAACAGGCTGCCCAGGAGGGTTGTGGAGTGTCCCTCTCTGGAGATACTCATACCCACATGGATGCGTTCCTGAGTGATCTGGAGTAGGTGCTCTGCAGGGGGGTTGGACTAGGTGATCTTTTGGGGTCCCTTCCAGCCCCTGAAATTCTGTGATTCTGTGAAAGTGTTCAAGTACAAGGGTAGGTCCTGCAGAATATGAGTTACTGACCTGGATATCCCATTACTGACAACGCTAGGCTGAGCCAAAGAAGAGGCAAGGTCTGATCACTCCCCGTTCAAAATTTTCTTGGGTAGGAATTGAAACATGGTAGCATACTCAGAGCTTTAAAAAAATACAAAAAAACTTTTATGTGAAAAGGCACTTTGCAGTTATAGAAAATTCTTTGGTGAAGTAATAAATTTGACGTAATGGTTCTGAAATTCATAAAGTTTGTTTTTGAGATGCATTATTTTGCTATTAGGCATTATTATAATGAGATTCTATGAGGTTCCCTGCTTTGAGGTGAGTGTGACAGCTGTTGTAAGTGGGATTTATATTAGTAGGTTAACTACAAGTACTTTTAAATTAAGGTTTTGCTTCTGTAACATGAAGGTAGAGCTCTCTGATGAATGGCAATTTACATGGAGGAATTTGCCTTAGGGGGTGGTGTTAGGTGCTCTCAGTTGTTAAGCTGTCTGGATCTGTGTGCTGATGTCTTTTAACTATTACATGCATGTAAAGTTTTAGCAGTGTTATTAGGAGAGAATTGCAGGGGTGAGGGCTTCATTTTATATTGCTGCATACTACTAATAGCAAAATTGAAGTGTACCAATCACTTATGTTCTGTTTAATTGTTTTGCTAGAGATATTGTTCTCTGGTAAAGCTGTACTTTTGCTTCCTAGAATTTTGAAGTGAAAAAGACTCCTGCAGTGAAACCCTGTGGTACTGACAACTTTTCAGTTACACGTTACCATATTTCCGAACTTTACATAGACAGAGCAGCGGTTGGAGAGCAGGTGATTGGCTCCTGGTGCTTTTTATACATGCTTCCATATGTCTGTTTTTATAATGCATAAGTGTCTGGATATCAGCAATTCAGTTTCCTAGAACTCATTTTAAAAGATGAACTTGTAATGACTGTCTTATACAGTTTACTGATCAGGATCTTCAATGGGGAAACTTGTAAAGCCTGTTAATGTGATCAATCGTGTCACGTCTGACAGTCCCATCTGAACAGACCTTTGTAATGGAGTTCATAGGCATGATATTGGAATGCTCCAATTCTCTGTTTTGTGTCCTGTGCTAAATTAATATCTCCAGTTACCATTCTTTTTTCCCATTTTTTAGCGATGGATTCTCAGTCTTTACCTCTTTTTTGTGTTAATCTGTTCATGCAGTCAACAGTTTCAGCCTGCCAAAGTGGCAGAAGTCTAATTTGGGAGAAAGAATGATTTTTGCCAAAAGAGAATGTTCATTCCAGTTCACAGCATGCTCACACAAAGGCCAAATTCAGATCAGGAGAAGCAGAGTACCTGGAAAAGTGAGATGCAGAGCAAAAGATTAGCTTTTGGAGCTGATCACTGAATTAAGGTCATGCTATTGAAAAGTGAACCAAACAGTTTGATCTATGATATAAGACCACAATCTAATTTCCTGTTCTGGTGCAGGCTCTTTTAGATTAGAAAAGTTCTCTCAGTGCATTCATGAAGTTTTCATTTTTCTTAACATTTCAAGAGCTAGGCCTAGACAATAAGAGGAGATCCTGCAGTTTGCTTAGCAGTTTGTCATGGAAAATTCCACAATGTTAATCTTTGTGACCTTGCTTATGTGCAATGATTTTTTAATTTTATTTTTTTTTTAAAGCTTAATCATTTCCTAATTTTCATGTGTTAGTGATTCCTTATTTAAAAGCTGCAGATTATTTCTGGTTTCTCAGATGATAATGAAAATATTTCCTGATTATTTACACACACACCCCCCCACCACCATTATTTAAAACAAAACAGAACTAGTCAATTTGTATTACTGACTGCATTATTAATTTTATTTTGTATTCCAGGAAAAATAACACTCTGCTGTAGCAAATAAATCATAGAGGTGATTGTTCCTAGTACAGCTTGATACTAGCACACTTTGACACTTAGACAATGTGTAAATATGCCCTTTTTTTTTTTACTCTCCAAGTTTTGTCCTGCTTACACTCAAGAATTATAAACCTTCAAAGGTGTTCATATGACATTATAGGTCTTGTCTTAAAGTGCTTTTGCTGCAGAATTACTCATTTATTGTTACATATGCTTTAAACTGCCACGTGGTGGTAATTTAAACTTCATGGGCTAAACTATTGATTGACTGCCAGCCAGATGCTCGGTTAGCTGCGGAAGAAGAGGGGAAACGTTTGGAGGAGCTACGCAAAGAGACAGAGAGAGAGAGAAGAGAACAGCTTGAAAAGGCACACCTCAGAGGAAGTCATGCCTTGAAGAAAGTCCATTTGGCTCAGGTAGGCCAAGTAGTAGTGCCTCTTTATAGTGTCAAAATGATCAGTGATTAGTAAAAGAATTATCATTATAGGAGGAAAAATCAATGGACTAAGTGGATTTTTTTCAGAATGTGTTTAAAAAAAATAAATCTGTTTTTATTTTGGCTAACTGGAAGGAGGCAGAATGAAAGAACATCCTTTAATTTTTGTTACCTGTTGTTGGACCAGCTATTAATCAACATGTAACACTCTTAACTTCAAAAAGTTTAGCTTTAAAAGCTAAACTCTTAAAAATCTGTTGTGAGCTCTGCTTTTCTGCATCAGCTTTAATTGGAGTTGATTGTTCTGTACTTCATCAGGGAAAAAAAAAATGCAAAGAAGCCGCAGCTTATTTTGGAAAACTTTTCAAAGTTATCACTTAACAACTGAGATTCAGTTAGTGTGTAAGTGTGGAAATAATACATTGTTTCCCTTAAGATGTTAAAACTACTATGAAGAAAATTCTTCGACTAGAGATATACTTCGGAATTTGTTATATTGCCTTTAACCTTAACAAGTATTTTTGGAGGCTAGAAATGGTAAAAGCATCGTGACTTACATTTGAGATGATTTGCCCTGTGTGGGTAACCTAACTAAAACAAGACTCTATCAAAATATTACTGATGCTCCTTAGCGTAAAAACAAAACAAAACAAAAAACCCAACAACCAAACTTAAGATGAAGTTGTGGATTTTCTAAGTCATTTTCATATGTAATAGTAGTGTACCAAGATGATTTAATTCACATTTAAAAAAAAAAAAAAAAGGCAACAATTGGTGAAGTGTATAATAACAAAAGTAACTTGCCAAAGGAAGTACTCATTTACCTCATAAAATGGAAGGTTTAGTTCAGATGAAGAAAACTCTCTTAGAGGTGTATGGTCTGCTCTTGTATTCAGTGTCAGATCTTGTAGATAGTGTTGGTGACTGTTATGTTTAAAGATTGGATACAACCTTCTCCCAACAATAAAATTAACATTAAATATTAAGGATTGTTGTATGATTAGACAAACTTCACGGTAACTAAACAGAAGTACTTTATCGGTCCTGATGTTTAGCTGTGTGAATGTGAATGCCAAATGTTTGTTATCCCATCTTCATACTTGAAGGACAGAGAAAGGCTCCTGAAAGAACTCGAGCAAATGCAGAACATGGATCGAATGCGCAGGAGACAGGTTGTGGTGCAGATGCCACCTCAGCTTTTTGTGCCTGCATACAAACGCATGGAAATGAAAGAAGAATGGCAGAGAGAATTGGAGTTTGCATTTGAAGATATGTACAATGAAGACAAAAGTAAGTAGACAAGAGGCTGGTAGATCTGATAGCCTGGTAGAGGAGAGGCTGCTGCAGCTACCTGTTCCAGCTAGTAGCGTGGCCTTGTGTGTATTTGCAGTAGGCACACACACGAATGGGCTTTCTGTACACTCATACAGCTGGCAATGCAGGCCAGCACAGGAAACCTGGCACTCAGATTGGACATGAGGTGCCCAAATCATAGAATCATAGAATGGTAAGGTTGAAAGGGACCTCAAGGATCATCTAGTTCCAACCCCCTGCCATAGGCAGGGACACCTCCCACTAGTACAGGTTACTCAAGGCCTCATCTAATCTGGCCTTGAACACCTCCAGGGAGGGAGCAGCCACAACCTCCCTGGGCAACCTGTTCCAGTGCCTCACCACCCTTACTGTAAAGAACTTCCTCCTAACATCAAGTCTAAATCTCCCCTCTGCCAGTTTAAGCCCATTGCCCCTTGTCCTGTCATTGCAGGACCTTGTAAATAATCCTTCCCCAGCCTTCCTGTAGGCCCCCTTCAGATACTGGAAGGCTACTATAAGGTCCCCTCGAAGCCTTCTCTTCTCCAGGCTGAAGAGCCCCAACTCTCTCAGCCTGTCCTCATAGGAGAGCTGCTCCAGCCCCTCTGATCATCTTTGTGGCCCTCCTCTGGACCCGCTCCAACACTTCCGTGTCCTTCCTGTGCTGAGGGTTCCAGAACTGCACACAAATGGTCTCATTTTGTACACTGCTCTGCTTTGTCAGGATGAAATCCTCTTATGTGATATACATCTGTGTACACAGTATGGATACCTCCAGCAACTGGTCTTAGACACCCCATCTACCCAGTAGTTCACCCTGAACTCTGTAGCCTTCCGTGTACCTTGGCTGTCCATATATGTACTGCTATACTCAGATTATGCTATGAATCACTCAGTAAGGGCCTTTAGACTCTCACTCTACTAGCAGTTGGCCATCAGTCCTTACTCTAGTTGCTGTCTCCTGGGCATGTGAATCCCCAAGACCTGCTGCTCTCCTCCAGTTGCTGCTGCACAGACCCAGTTGAGTATGTGAGAATATGTACACACAATCATAGAATCAACCAGGTTGGAAGAGAACTCCAAGATCATCCAGTCCAACCTATCACCCAGCCCTAGCTGATCAACTGGACCATGGCACTCAGTGCCTTATCCAGTCTTTCCTTGAACACAAGCATGTGCTATGGATAGCTGTGGTAACTGACCTTAAATACTCAAGTCTGTCCAGTAGCTGGCCCTGGATCTTCTTGTCACCAGATGTCTCTGGGATGCATGCGTCTGTAGGCACATTTCTTGGTTGACACTGACACTCAATAAATCTCCCCTGTAGCTGACTTGGATCTCCTAATCCCTCTACTAGCTAACTCTTGGATTCCTTGGCCTCTCCAGTGCCCAGCCCAGTCTTATGGCTGCTTGATATGTAACTTCTGAGCCAAATATTCTTGCTGGCTGGTCTGACCTGCAATTTGCTAGCCAATATATGTTGGTACAAAGGAAAGTTGAGTTAGAATTGAATTGAATTATGCGGAGACCAGAGATGCAAAAGGGTAGCCCTCACATTCAGTCATGAGGTTCAGAATGGAATCCCTTATGTTCTAAACTTCTCAGACCGAAGTCTAGGTGCAACTGGGTCCAGTCTTAGTCTCAGTCTTGGTTAGTGGTTTATGGCTGATGGGTTTAGCTCCGTGAGTTTTGTTAGTCAATCATTTGGCATGCTGTCCAGTCATTTACCTTCCATCAGTGTCTCTCTTAGAATCATAGAATGGTAAGGTTGGAAGGGACCTCAAGGATCATCTAGTTCCAACCCCCTGCCATAGGCAGGGACACCTCCCACTAGTACAGGTTACTCAAGGCCTCATCCAATCTGGCCTTGAACACATCCAGGGAGGGAGCATCCACAACCTCCCTGGGCAACCTGTTCCAGTGCCTCACCACCCTTACTGTAAAGAACTTCCTCCTAACATCTAGTCTAAATCTCCCCTCTGCCAGTTTAAGCCCATTGCCCCTTGTCCTGTCATTGCAGGACCTTGTAAATAATCCTTCCCCAGCCTTCCTGTAGGCCCCCTTCAGATACTGGAAGGCTACTATCAGGTCCCCTCGAAGCCTTCTCTTCTCCAGGCTGAAGAGCCCCAACTCCCTCAGCCTGTCCTCATAGGAGAGCTGCTCCAGCCCTCTGATCATCTTTGTGGCCCTCCTCTGGACCCGCTCCAACACTTCCATGTCCTTCCTGTGCTGAGGGTTCCAGAACTGCACACAGTACTCCAGGTGGGGTCTGACGAGAGCAGAGTAAAGGGGCAGAATCACCTCCCTTGCCCTGCTGGCCACGCTTCTCTTGATGCAGCCTAGGACTCGGTTGGCTGTCTGGGCTGCATGTGCACACTGCAGACTCATGTTGAGCTTTTCATCAACCCAGACTCCAAGGTCCTTTTCCTCAGGGCTGCTCTCCAGCCATTCACCACCCAGCCTGTATTTGTGCTTGGGATTGTGCCTACCCAGGTGCAGGACCTTACACTTGGCCTTATTGAATTTCATCAGGTTGGCCTGGGCCCAACTCTCCAGCCTGTCCAGGTCCCTCTGGATGGCATCCCTGCCCTCTAGCAAGTCGACTGTGCCACACAGCTTGGTGTCATCTGCAAACTTGCTGAGGGTGCACTCCATTCCTCTGTCCATGTCACTGACAAAGATGTTAAACAGCACTGGTCCCAGCACTGACCCCTGAGGGACACCACTTGTCACTGGTCTCCAGGTGGACATTGTGCCGTTGATCGCCACTCTCTGGGTTCGACCATCCAGCCAATTCCTTATCCAGCGAGTGGTCCATCCATCAAGTCCATGCTTTTCCAGTTTGGTGACCAGGATGTCATGTGGGACAGAGTCAAATGCTTTACTCAGGTCCAGGTAGATGACATCAGCTGCCTTTCCCTTGTCCACTGTCGCTGTGACTTCATCATAGAAAGCCACTAAATTTGTCAGGCAAGATCTGCCCTTGGTGAAGCCATGCTGGTTCCCACCAATCACCTCTTCTTTGTTTTCTGTTTGCCTTAGCAGGACTTTCAGCAGGATCTGCTCCATGATCTTGCCAGGCACAGAGGTGAGGCTGACTGGTCTGTAGTTTCCAGGGTCATTCTTTTTACCCTTCTTGAAGATGGGTGTTATGTTTGCCCTTCTCCAGTCAGCAGGAACTTCACCAGTCTGCCATGACTTTTCAAATATGATGGACAGTGGTTTGGCAACTTCATCTGCCAGTTCCCTCAGGACCCGTGGGTGGATCTCATCAGGCCCCATGGACTTGTGCACATTCAGGTTTCTTAGGAGCTCATGTTCATTTGCACAAAAGTTCAACCCCTAGATTTCCCAAAACAGAGTCTCAGGCATTGAATGTCAAAGAAATAATTTGTTTAGTAGAGTTCTACGGTATCAGGATCAGCTAAATTGGAGGTCTCCAGGGAAGGCCGAACAAACTCAGAGAAATCCATGAGCAATTGTAACCTTACAAACTGTTCTCCACTTACCACCACCATGCATTCTTTACACTCTCCATGTGACCTTTGATCCAATAGTGATTCCAGACTGACATCTCAAACTACTTCACTGCCTTCAGGCAGTCCATGTTCTGTCTAGCTGCAGCTTTGAAACCTCCTTCAGTTTATATGTGGCCCAGGAGA
>VWZE01003759.1:0-36088 GCA_013396675.1 Eubucco bourcierii
GCTGGTTGCAGGCAGAGCAGGGAGAGCAGCAGCACAGAAAGGGGATTCTGCCCCTCTGCTCTGCTCTGCTCAGACCTCACCTGCAGCACTGCCTCCAGCTCTGGGGACCAGCACAAGGAGGACTTGAAACTGCTGGAGAAGATCCAGAGGAGGCCACAGAGATGATAAGAGGCTGGAGAAGCTCTGCTGTGGGGACAGGCTGGGAGAGTTGTGGCTGTTCAGCCTGGAGAAGAGAAGGCTGCAAGGAGACCTTAGAGCAACCCCCCAGTACCTGAAGGGGCTCCAGGAGAGCTGGGGAGGGACTCTGGCAATACTTCACTAAAATGCCCTACAGATTCCACCCCCTCTGCCACCTTTTGTGGTTTCCAGCCAAAGGAACCTGCAAAGTGTCATCAGAACTTTGGAAGCCCAAGCTGTTTTCTTGTACTCCAGAGAACTCTACAGACACTCCAGAACCCTTAGAAAGGTTTGCACAGGTGAGGAGTTGCCAACAAGCTACAGCTGGGAGGTATCGGTAATGCAGATAACATTGAGTATCTGAACCAGATAACTTTTAATACAGAAGCAGTAAGCTGAGATGAAATCTCTTAGCAGCAGTTTGTGCTGTGGTTTCCAGGGCTGGTAACAAGAACACTGCTTGTTCTTGAAAGAAGGGAGGACCTACCTGTGTTTAACTCATGCTGGCTGCTGAGTGTCCATCAGTGCAGCCTCAGAAGATAGGTTTAAGCATTCCATGTACCAAGGTCCTCATGTGATGTCAGCTGATGTCAGCACATAGTTCAAGGTGGACTACAGTAGACACTGAGAAGCTTGCACTGTGCACATCTGATGTGCTTACAGGAGGTGAGGACATCCTTTTTCTTCTGGGTTACGTCAGGACCAGAGGACATACAGAGAGCAGCAGCTGTGCCCGAGCATGTGGGGCGGCACTACAGACCCTGCCGTGAGACTCCCGAGCAGTGCAGTGCGGGTGGGGCTGAGCTCTGCTCCTTTGCATTAGGCTGAGCCTTTGCTGCAATCATGCAATTGCAACTGCTGCCTTGCCAGCTTCCAGACGAGGGTGCTGGCTGCACCGAGTGTCCTGGGAACTGATGTTCAGGCTGGAAACGTGGGAGGTTTCCTGTTCTGGCTCTGCTTTTCAGTTCCAGATTGTTGGGCACTGGATCTTTCTGTTGAGATGGCAGCAGGATGGGCAGGGACAGGGGATCACTGCCACCTAGCACAGGCAGCTTACCCTGCCCCTGCTGGTTCCCTCTCCCCTGCCATGGACAGCTTTACCCTGCTGGTTCCCTCTCTTCTGGCACAGCTGCTGATTCCTCTATCAAGACCATGTGAAGTTTGAGTTTGTTTTGCCCTGCTGGATCTTACCCTCCAAGACTCTAAGGTGGAGCAGCATTTACCTTTGTTTTCCAACTTTTACCTACTATTAACTACCTAGAAACAACCATTCCAGAATTAAGTTTGCATCATTACTTCCAGATGTTTTTCACAAGCTTTATTAAACAGATACGCTTTAGAAAACATGCAAAGACTTCTCCAGCCCTGAAAGTATCCTCTAGCACACAGAGTTCTTCTTTTCAGTACTAAATAAAGCATCTAGGCAAGTCCTCCTGACACAGAGAAACAGAATGGGAACAGAAGTGGCTGCTGGGAACTGACACAATGTGTAGTAAACTGTCTTACTAATGCCTTCAAACTGGGTTAGCCTCTGGATAGTGCAGCAGGAATATAGAATCATCTGTTCTGTACTACAGCTTAGTGCTGAAGGCAGTGCCGGCTCACTAGCATCTGGTTTTTGGCAATACTAATGTATGGATCTAGTGCAGGGCCCCACAGGTACAGAGAAGGCTATGGAGCAGAGGCACATTTCCATGTTGAGAGAAGCTCTTTATAGCATTAAACAGCCATCTCCATTTTAATAGGTGGATGAGGATTATAATCTTCAAGCTGAAAGTCTTCTGCCTTGAAGTCGCTGATGTCTTCAACCCTACGAAGAATTCTGAGTTTGGGGAAAGGTCTTGGCTCCCTCTGAAGCTGCAGGAAAAGTGAGGTTATTGAATGAAGCCAATACCAGAAGGCAGAGAGTTTTTGTTACATTAATCTTAACCTCAATTCACAGAATCACAGGATGCCAGGAGTTGGAAGGGACCTCTGGAGACCACCGAGTGTGAGCCGCTGCCAGGGCAGGGCACACAGGAACATGCCCAGGCAAAGGAGACTCCACAACCTCTCTGGGTAGTCTGCTCCTGGGCTCCAGCACCTTTACACCAAAGTTTCTCCTTATATTGAGATGGAACTTCCTGGGTTCCAGATTGTGTCCATTGCCCCTTGTCCTATCACAAGGCACCACTGAAGAGCCTATCCCCTTCTCCTTGGCACCCACCCTTAAGGTATTTGTAACCACTGATTAGATTCTCTCTCAGTCTGCTCTTCCCCAAGCTAATCAGCCCCAGGTTTCCCAGTCTCTCTGATCACAAAGATGTTCCAGTCCCCTCATCATCCTTGTAGCCTCCGCTGGACTCTCTCCAGTATATGGCTCTGTCCCACATGGCATCCTGGGCACCAAACTGGAAAAACACAGACTGGATGTGAGGACCACTGCTGAGTAAGGAATTGGCTGGATGGTGGCATGCAAAGAGTGGTGATCAAGGGCACACTGTCTACCTGGAGACCAGTGCCAAGTGGCTCCCTCAGGGGTCAGTGCTGGGACCAGTGCTGTTTGACATCTTTGTCAGTGCCATGGGCACAGCAATCAGTGCAGCCTCAGCAAGTGTGCAGCTGGCACCAAGCTGTGTGGCACAGTCACTTGCTAGAGGGCAGGGATCCATCCAGAGGGACCTGCACAGGCTGCAGAGCTGTGCCCAGGCCAACCTCAGGACATTCAACAAGGCCAAGTGTAAGGTCCTGCACCTGGGTAGGCACAATGCCAAGCACAGCTCCAGGCTGGGTGGGGAATGGCTGAGAGCAGCCCTGAGGAACAGGGGTGAGGAAAAGCTCAACCTGAGCCTGCAGTGTGAGTGTAACCCAGACAGCAACTGTGTGCTGGGCTGCAGCAAGAGCAGTGTGGGCAGCAGGGCAAGGGAGGGGATTGTGCCCCTTGGCTCTGCTCTCCTCAGAGCCCAGCTGCAGTCCTGGGTGCAGTTCTGGAGCCCCCAGCACAGGAAGGACATGGAAGTGTTGGAGCCAGTGCAGAGGAGGCCACCAAGATGCTGAGAGGGCTGCAGCAGCTCTGCTGTGAGGACAGGCTGAGAGAGTTGGGGCTCTGCAGCCTGGAGAGGAGAAGGCTTCCAGGAGAGCTTGGAGTGGCCTTGCAGGATCTGAAGGGGGCTGCAGGAAGGCTGGGGAGGGACTATTGACAAGGGCTTGGAATGCCAGGACAAGGGGAATGGGTTTGAAGTGTCAGAGGGGAGATTGAAAGTGGATGTTAGGAGGAAGTTGTTTGCAGTGAGGGTGGTGAGACACTGGCACAGGTTGCCCAGGGAGGTTGTGGCTGCTCCCTCCCTGGAGGTGTTCAAGGCCAGGTTGGATGAGGCCCTGAGTGACCTGTACTAGTGGGAGGTGTCCCTGCCTATGGCAGGGGGTTGGAACTGGATGAGCTTTGAGGTCCCTTCCAACCTAAACCATTCTGTGATTCTATGATTCTACATCCCTGTCCCTCTTGGACTGGGGAGCCCAGAACTGGACACAATCCTCCATATTTGGTTTCACCAAGGCAGAAGAGAGGGGCAGGAGAAGTCCCCTCGACCTACTGGCCACACTCTTCTTTACTGCACCCCAGATTAGAGTCAGATGTGTAGATTTTACCTTCCCCCATAAAACATTTATCTGAAAAAACAATGAACTAATTACGATACACCTGGGTGAAATCTACTTTAGAATTTAGGCAGCAGCAGCACAATTGTCATGTGGCTTCTCTGATTGTCCAAGTGCACTGCAGCCATTTTCAGTCTGCAGAGCGGTTCTGATATTTACAGATTAGATTCCTTCCAGAGAAAATTAAATTGGAGACTGTGACCCAGATGTACATCAAATGTGCTGCAGTTTCTCACGGGAACATTCAAGTCCAAACCAGTTCTCTGGATGATTTTGATCCACAGGAATGGTGAGGACATTCAGGAGTTCATTCTAAACAAGTAACACTGTGACAAGTTACTGATTACTCCCTGAAGAAGACACAGCCTTGTTCAGCCAGACAGCCAAACCCATTAACTCTGGGAATTGTTCAGTTAGCCTTTGCTGATGAACTACAAGGACATCTTATTCTGTTTATCTGAATGGTTTTCTAAGGCTTTGGAATGATGAAGTCAGAAGTAGGGGTACAAATTCTGGATTTCTGTCTTGCTTCTAGAACAGTACAGGGATGTAGATTTCAATCATCTTGGTATTGAACCTTTGTTGGTGACCCAAGCTGAACAGAGGTTAACGTACTACAATTATTAGAGTAGAAAAGAAAACCTCCAAAAATAACATTTGCAAAAGGATATTTGTAACAGCAGGAACAATTTGTGGAAGGCAATGTGGAAGATAAAAGGATCTAAGAACAAAGAGTGTGCTCTTACCTGAACTTTGAGAGGTTCCACATGATTCAGATATATGTGAGCATCCCCGAGTGTGTGTATGAACTCTGCAGGCTGAGGAGAACACAGGTGGTTTTCAAAGGGGCAGGTTTCAAGGAAGCAAAACATTACAATGCTCACGGTATTTATTCTCTTATCTAGTGTGCAACTGCAACTTCTGTACTGAACTGGATATTGTGACATCCTTGCAAGATTTCAAGGACTTTATCTTCCCAGACTGGTGCAGAATTAATGAAAAACAGAATGAGATTTCCGGTAGCTTACAAAAAAAAGTCCTTGACATCCTGCTAGAAAATACTTCAGTAGATGAACAGATGAACTCATCTGCACACCAAGATGCAAACAGATGGGCAGTGACATCCAGCCTTTCCACTCCACTTTCAAGCTGGTTGTCTCAGTCCTACCAAAGAGTGCAGTCAGTGGCAGTGGAGGTGTCAGTCACAGGCTGAACCTCAAAGAACTTCTCAAGCAGCCTGGTGGATTCTGCAAGCTCAGAAGTTCTGTGACTTAGGAGCTCCTGAGTGATCTTATGTAACTCAGGTCAATTTTGTTAGCTGCTTTCCTGGCCTCTGATCAGAGGAGACACTGGATAAAACGTGCTAAAACTCACACAAGCTGTGAGGAAGTGGCCAAGAGGCAACAGCTGCTTTAAGTACATGATGCTAAAATTCACTTTAATTTTTAGCACTTTGGCCTAATCTCTTAAGGATGTCTACAACTGCTGTGAAGTCAGATTTTTCCCTGCTCCCCTATTTTAAATTCCCCTCCATGTTGCTTGCAGGAGGAGGATCAGATCCTGAAGCCTTGCTCATTTCTCACACGCTCTAAAGCAAAGGCAGTGAATTTCACATGCCCTGAGCTGCTGTAGGCTTCCAGTAACAAACACATGCTGCCAAACTGAACCACTGTGGTACTGTTATCACATAAGGACGTGTGCCCAGTCCAGATTTCTAAAAAGCAGACCAGTAGAACATGGCAGGTTTTGACTTGTTTCAGTTAAAAAGACCTGGAGAGTCTTCTGTCTGCTGGGCCTGAATTGAAGAACTCTTACACCTAAGCAGACACAACTCACATTCCACTCCCTGGGCTCTTTCTCACACATGTATCAACACATTCATTCTGTTTCTTCTTGGATATGCCATGAATTGTCTTATGCTTTAGTCCTTGATGAAACAAAATGACTGAGCAGCCCACCTGGAGCCCCGTGACGTGGGCAATCATGTATGTGAGCAGTGAGTAGCTGGCGATGTTGAAAGGCACTCCTAGCCCCATATCTCCAGACCTCTGGTAGAGTTGGCAAGATAATTCACCATTCACAACATAGAACTGGCAAAGGGCATGGCATGGAGGCAGAGCCATCAGAGAAATATCTAGAATTGCAGCAGAGGAAAGAGAAGGGAGGGGAAAATCACAACAGCATTAATGTATTACACATGTAGAACATGTAAATCCTCAGCAGGCATTCAGTGAGACACAGCAGTGAAAATCCAGCTGCACTGCCCTTCTTGCAACTGCTGCCTGAACAAGTCAGTCTGGGGCTTGCCAAACTATCCCCTGGGCTGTATGACCAGAAAAATCAATCAGAGATTCCACAGAACAGATCTGCGTCATATTGCTTGGCCAGGATTTATAATCCTAAATATATAAAAATATATACATGTTGAATAAACACAAAACAGAATCAACATAAATGTCTACACAAGGCTGCAGCACAGCAGCCAGGTTCTGCTCAGCTCAGTTTAACTAAAAGTCCCTGGCAAGCTGAACTGTGCACACCGGGGTGGAGATCTTGCTCTCTTCCCTTCCCAGTGTGCCTTTGCTGCTTGCTAGAAGTAATGACCAATTTAAAAAATTGTTATCTACAGTGAGAAGTGCAAACGATGCAGTAACAGCTTGATAAGAAGAACAACCCAACTATCTCCTGATAAGAGGATGTTTAAGCTTATGAACAGCAGCAGCAGTGGGTGGCATCCCTTCGGGGGCACGACTGGCAAACGCTGCGTGATTCCTTTGTGCACAGATGCTGCTGAAGTCAAACCTTTTAGGGCATTCCTGGCAGTTTGATAAAGAGTAAAGGAGGACTGCAAATGGAACTGACTGTTGGCACAGGGGCAGAACATAGTTCAGCACACAGCAAGACCAAGTGCTGCTGCGTGCACTGCGAGCCTGTTGTTCAGTACCTTTGGCATTCCAAGCACACATAATGATTCTTCTGTCGTCTGGATTGGTTTTGATCATTTCAATCACTTTTTGCAACTGATCAACTCCTTGGTTGGAGTAATCTGAAAAAAGACACCAGGTAAGATCTAAGTCAGACAGATTCAAGCCATGGTATTTTTTTAAAGCAACAATCCACATCCCACTCAAAAGTGATACTCAAATGACAACCTCTAAAGATTTTGTTGTAACTTGGAAAGTGATTACAGTTACCAGCTGCCACCTCCACATACAGGCTGTTCTTGGCCTTCCTCGGTGTGCTCTAGGGTTTGTGATATTCTCATGATGTTATCTTCCTGTCCCTCCCTCTCACCTGTGTGCTTTGTGTATGTTTACCACCCACCAAGATGAGACTACTCCAGTTTAGAACACTTTATTCCAAACCTCAACAGCTAGGTAGTTTTTAAGACCAAATAAGAAGTCTGCATAAAGAGCACACCCCAGGAAGCCACCTCCTCATTCAGGGCATTTCAAGTCACTTGCTCACTGCACTTCTGGATCAAGATGCCTATGGTGGTTTTGGGGCCCAGGTTCCCTTAAGAAGCCCACAGAGACAAAGTACTCAAAAAAGACAGCGTCCCAGGGACTGACCTGGTCCTCCCAGGGTATTGTAACCTTGTTATTCTATTCTGTTCCCCAGTACCATAGCTTCTAAAGCAATGTCTGGCTGCTCTCTCTCCTCTCCTCCCTTCACTCCTCTCTCCAGGCAGAGCAGTGTCCCTCAGCTCATGGTCTGCAGGGGAGATGGCTCCTGGTTGGTACGGAATTTTGAGATGTGTTAAGAGGCCTGCTGAGGCCTCGTAGGTCTGGGGTGGGGAGGGCAGTTTTGGCCTACTGTCAGGCCTGCTGAGGTTGGATGAGGTGGAGAACTGCAGAAGGTTTTAGCCCAACAGACGTGGCCTAGTTTGTGAACGTATTCATTCGCCAGACACAGCTACCTGCAAACACAATCTCTTGGAACTTACAGGTGCTGTGCAGCATTTTCAGTTTTGCTCTCCAAAGGAGCAAATACATTTCTGTCATCTGGGCCTGGCTAGCTTGTGGCCCTAAACTGGGACAATGTCATTCATGCCACAGTCTCACTGGAAACAGAAGCAAGATGCTGCCAAGTTAGGTAGGTGCCAGCACTCTGCATGCTCGCAAGGATCTTCTGAGAGCTGGACAGAGGCACTCACAATGTCTTGTACGGAAACTAAATGTCCATAGCATTCAGGGAACTTGGGTCATGCACTGCACAGGATAAAGCCCTTTTCTCAGTGATGCTGGCAGGGTGATTTGGGGCACTACACCAGTTACATAGGAAATTAACTTAACATGAGAATGGATTCCAGAACAAGAGCCATCAGCTGTTGGTCACCTCCATGATGTACGCCTGTGGATCACCACCGCTGCTTAAAATCATTTGTTCAGTAACACCAAAGCAAGGTAACAACAAATTGTGGTTACAGGAGACCTGAGCTGGCAAACAGGGCAGTCATACAGAATTAGCACCTCAGTGAATGCTGCTGCCAGGGGCCCTGTCAAGTGGTGGTTAGCTCCTGAACCTGACTGACCAAACCATTAGTGATGCACCTGCAGAAAACCTACCAGCAACGACAGCTCTGGAAAATGGACCTGGCTGGGGTTCTTTCCAGGCCATGTTACACCTCAGACCTCTTCAGGAATGCTGAAACACTTCAGCAAGTTTTGCCATGTGCCAGCTCACAGCTTGCATCATCTATCTCAGTCTTTTAGGCCAGCACTCATCAAGCCAATACCAATATATGGGACTTAGGAGACCGACAAGAGATAAAAATGTAACTAACAATGTTCACCCTGGTTACAAAGCTCACCACCCAGAGATAGCCTTTCTTCTGACTTTTTTTTTGTGGCAGTCCTCTGTTCTCTACATCCTTTCCTTCAGTGACTTAGAAAAGAGCCACCCAGACACTGCAGAGCATGTTTCATGAACCAGTTCCACTGTAAATAACACCAACAGCCACTGCCCCACACTGTAACTTGGTACAGCTGCTCTGTGCACAGCATCACCAGCTATGGACACATCCTGCTTTGTTCCAGCTGCAGAACAGAAAAACTTTTCTCTTCCACAGTCTCCACTCGATGCAGTGCACCAACACCAGCTCTTGTTGACACACTTTTATCACGGAAAGTGGGGCCCTGCGCTGGCATTCAGCAACGGCGGCCTGTGTTCCACTGCTAGCAAAGGCAGATAGCTCATGTTTCTGAACTGCAACAGGCAATATTCTTCCATCTACCAGTGACATATCTGCTTCAGATTAAAGTGAAACAGAGTTTTGGGACACCTACACAAGAGACACAGAGACCTGATGGAGTCCAGAGGAAGCCACAAAGACTGTCAGAGGGCTGGAGAACCCTCCCCTTTGGGAACAGGCTGAGAGAGGCTCCAGGGGGACCTTAGAGCTACAATTCAACGTCTGAAGGAGAGCTACAGGAGAGCTGGGGAAGGACTGTTCAAAAAGGCCTGCGTGGGTAGGACAAGGGCAGTGGTTTGAAATTGGAGCAGGGTATCAGGAGGGAGTTGTGCGCAATGAGGATGGTGAGACACTGCCAACAGGGTGCCCAGGGCTGTGGTTGAGGCCCATACCTGGAGACATTCAAGATCAGACTCGATGGGGTCCTGGGCAGGCTGATCTAGTCAGACATGTCCCTGCTCACTCATGGGGATTGGACAAGATGCCCCTTCCAAACCAGTGCAATCTATGAATATGCTTTATGCCTTACAACAAATCCCAAAACACCAAACTACAATACACCAAGCTACATCTTTCAGAATAAGTAAGCCTCTCAGCCGCCACTTACTAAGTGCAGCAGTCAGTTCAGAGTGACAGATCCACCCAGACTCCCACCTGGAAGCAAGGTGTCACAGAGGTCTCACCAAGCAGTTAAGACTGCATTTGTATGTGATTACCTGTGTGCATATCTTTGTATTCTGCTCCAAAGTGCCTCCACTGGAAACCATAAACTGGTCCCAAATCCCCCTCCTCTCTGGTGCTGAAACCCTGCTTATCCAGGAACTCACGTGATCCATTAGCATCCCAAATCTTCACACCTTTTGCAGAGAGCTCTTTAGCATTTGTAGAACCCTACAACACACAGACAGTGACAAGACTACCACCTGCACAGAGCAGTATGAACTTTTGTCAGTCTGCAGTATTTCTCCACAGGTTGAGGAGAACACACTAGGATGAACTCTGAAGTGTCATGCTGCTGTCACTCAACTCAGGACTCTTCCAACCTTGTGAGTGCACAAGCTCAAGGCCATCTGTGGTGTATCATGTCATACACACATGTACAGACAACAGGATTTTACTCTACAGATGGATGAAAATAGACAAACAAAAGACTTATGGTCAAGGCTTTACTTTTGCCAAGCTTAAGTGAGCTTAAGGTGTTAAAAATCCTTTTTAAAAAATGATCAGTCTCACTGAGTTCTGCAACGTGTCCAGATCAGTGTACTCCAAAGCCCAACACAGAAAGTTTTCTGTTTTGGGGAGCAGCAAGCCTTTTGTACTTCAGAAAAGGTTACTTACAGAAATGATTGTGTGTTTCAGCCCTGCTACCTAGCAAAAGTTCAGGCAGACTTTCCCATACCTGCACAATGTCACAACTTTTGCACCATTACTTACGGTTTCATTTTTACACTCTGACTAGAGCTATTAGCTCTATCAGCTCTCAGGGGGTTGCTACAATCCCCTATTGTTTACATCAGTCTCACTACCCCTATGGTTGTACCTGTTTGAAACAAGCCATCTGGATATTACAAAACAGATCATTAAATTGCCTACAACCTACTCCATATTATTACTGCTTATCCAAACACTAGCAAAAGACTATTCTAGGCTTTAGAACCGCGGGGCACAAACTGGGAAAAGCCCTCACTGTTTCAGACTATTTCCCTTCAAAAAAAGAGAAGAAAAAACTCTTCTGATTGGTGCCAATGCCAGTCTGAAATGCAAAGAACATCCTACACATCGTGGCCTTGCAACATCTGTAGCTAAAACAGGACATGGTTGCATCTTTGCTGTTCTGTCGAAGAGGTTCAGCTGCGGTCAGCACAGACGCCGTGGCCACAGCAACTGGCTCAGGCACACCACCCCGGACACCACATACTGCACCTTGATGAACCACAGCAGCTCCTCCAGCACTCCTTTCCAGAACACTCTCTTTGTTGTTAGCAGTGGAAACTGATCTGAAAAAGAGTTTCAGAGTGTCGGAGGTGGCCAGCGGGCGGCCAGCGTCTGGTGGCACAGAGCTGGCACTGGGCACGGGCGGGGCTGGGGCTGTGTAACCCTCACAGCGCGGGCACGGGGCGGAAGAGCTACCGGAGCTACCTGGATGGCCTCCGCCGTGGGGCACTGCGGTGCAGCATACAGCTGCGTGTGCAGGTAATGGCAACGGGCACAGATGGAAGGGCACAGAGAGCGAGCCTTGGACAAGTTCACAACCACCCCTCCTACTATGTTGGAACCGTAGGAAGGTCTGGCACAGGCTGTATCAAGAGCTAATATATATATACAGATATATTTACTGTTAATCGGTAACAGCTATGGGGCTGGGCTGGGGCTGGGCCTCGATGCTGCCGCGGGTGAGCCTCCCCCGGGCAGAAGATGGCTCCTGGCCGCGACACGGGGTCATGGGCCGGGGGCGCAGCGGCGCTCACCTCTCAGGCTGTACCGCGCCTGCATGCCGAAGACGGAGATGGTGCCGGTGCCAGTGCGATCCTCCTTGCGGTAGCCGTGCTGCAGGATGTGCTGGATCTGCCGCAGGTACTGCGGCTCGCCGGGCGGCAGGACAGCGTCCGCCGCGCTCGGCAGTTCGCCGCCGGCAGGCATGGCGGGAGGGAGGGAGGTGAACGGAGCCGCGGCGGCGGAATGGGCCTGCCCGCGCCAAGAGGCGCCAAACTGCAGCGGCAGCGAACTGCCCGGCGCGGCCCTTCCCGCCAAGCGGCGCCACCGCCTCCCGCCCGCCCCAGTCGCTCTCCTCCCGCCCGCCCCAGTCGCTCTCCTCCCGCCCACCCGCCNGCTCCATCGGGGCTAGCACCGCCTTAGCGTGTGGGGTCCCAAGGACGGCGGAGGCAAGACGGCAGCTATGGGGGTCAGCCCTAGGGGAGGCGGAGGGCTGCGGCGGGCGGGCGGCCTCTGCCCGCTCTTCTGCTGCCCGTGGCAGCTTCCCTGCCTTACGCTGAGCGGCGCCGCTTGGCGGGCGGCTCTGCCCCGCGCGGCGCTCGTCCCCGCAGCTCAGGGAGAGCTGCGCTGCAGAGCGCGGCAGCTGGGGCCGTTCGGCTCGGTGTCCCCGCGTTGCAGCCCTGCTTTCGCTGCCCGGCGGAACGAGCCGAGCCTCTCGGCGTGGCTCAGGAGCCAAGCGCTCAGGAGCCAACGCGCCGCCGCCTCTTGGCTGAAGTTCCCTTCCCTGGCAGCTGGTGTGGCTGCAGGAGCTCAGTTTGCTCCCCTTCACGATGAGCAGGAGCCTGTAGAACTGGCGTTTGTAGCGGCAGTTTGAATGGAACGGAGGACAGTGGGTCAGAAAACACGACCTCTCCTTAATAGGCAGGAAAACATCTTCCTAACGATTAGAATAGTGAAACGGTCTTTGTCTTGCATAAATACATGCACTGACTTGCATGTATAGAGAAAAGTATAGAAGCTGTGGTGTAATTGGGGTCCAGCTCTGTAGTCTAACAGAGGGGTTTGTGCACTTTGCAATGAACGCAGCAGCAAAGATCTCGCTGGATACGGTAGAGACAACCACGTACAAAAATGCTAGAAATGCGAGGCACAGCAAATGAAACCAGGGCACCCTGAGCTCTGCTTGCACTGAGACAGACAGCAGCTCTCCACCTCTATTAGAATTTGCAAATGCTATTGAAAACTGACGTGTGCAACTCAAGGAAAAACAAACTTCTGTTCTGATTGCAGGCTTCCTCCTTAATTAAGAAAAAATAACTCCAAGAATGAACTACAAGTAAGAAACACCAAAGGCAGAAGAATTTCTCATTACTGCATATTCAGAAAAGTAATTTAATGTACATGATAAACATCAAAAGCACCTGGAAGTAGTGGAATATTTTCCTTGGATAATACTACCCTAAGTGTACATAGGAAGCTGATGCACCAAGACTTAGCTGCTTGTGCAGCATCTGCGGGGACTGCTCCTGGAAAGTCTGAAGAATATGAATTGTGCAAATAAGAATTGTTTCTACACTTAGAGCTGATTATTTCCTTCACTCTGTGCACAACCAGGGCCAAGTTACCAAAGATTAGCTAATGAACATCAGTAACAATTTATTTAATACTAAAATTGATTTAAAGTTTGGTTTGAGTTAGAAGATTTCTACAGACTGTGGTTGCTAGCTCGAGTGTCACAGCATTGGCTAAACGAAATCGTGTGCAATTACTTCACCCATAGCCATTTACCAGGCAGCTCTGTGTTGAACTCAGGGTATTTCATCTACAGGTTAGATGCTGGATTGCGGGAAAAAAGAGTTCACACATCTTCTTTCCTAGGAGAAAGCCAAAAATCATTAGCAGTTAGAGTTTGGGCTGAGAAAAGGGTGTTAGAAAACTCATGTGGGATGCCTCAGAAACACAGATGGCAGAAAATCCAGACAGAAGGGGATTTTTTCTTTTTCCTCTTGTAGAACTTTCCCTTTTGTTGTAGAGTTTTAACTCTGCTTTTGTCACACTTTCAGGTGCCTCAGTCTGCCACACAAACTGAACACAGAACATCCTGTGATTTGGAAATGGAGGCCACTCACTTTTCTCAACTGTGAAGTGGCTACACAAGCTGTGTGGCACAGGAAGAGCATAGTGAGGTCCATGCTGGAAATCACAATCAAAGGAAATGCATGAGAGTCTGTCCCATCACAGACAGCCCAGCAGCCACAGGGACTTCTGCAGGGAGAGTGTGGAGAAGCTATGCCAAGCATGTTCCAGGGTATGTTTAATAACCTTTTTACAGGTTTGCATTCTAGATGCAATCCACACAGCATTTCACTGGCACCTGCTTAAGCAAAGCCTATGACATTCTACCTTCTGGAGCCCACCTGAGCCTTTCTGGTGAGACTGCTGAAGGGATTCCCTTCATCTGTATAAAAACTGCCAGTCTCAGGCAGTGTTAAATGCTGATATGGTCTGCAGCTGCTTTGCCAGTGTTGGATGTTTTGCACTGCCTATTGAGAGAGAGAGAGAGTGTGTGTGAGTGTGTGTGTGAAAGTGTGTTTTGTGAGAGTGTGTGTGTGTGTGGTTTGTGTGTGTGTGTGGTTTGTGTTTTTGTGTGTGTGTGGTTTGTGCGTCTGAGTGTGGTTCGTGTGTGTGTGTGAGTGTGGTTTTGTGTGTTTGTGCGCTCAGGTCATGCTTTATTTGTCAAGATGACCCCAAAAGGAGCTATGTCTGAGTCTGGCTCCTCAGAAGACTGGGGGACACTGCAGTGGTTTGTCTGCAGGTCTCATGTGGCCCTAGCCACTGCAAGATCCAGCTGTGAGAGTTGGGGGTCACCCTAACTTTCCATCCCTCAGCTTCCATGGGTGGCATGATGCCATGGGAACCTGATGCCACCTGACACCACCCCATCTTTCCTGGACATACCCTCTGCGGTTAGAGAATACGAAGCATTATTTTTCCCTCCTCTCAGACTGGTTCTTCCACCCCCATCTGGAAATTTCCTAGGCATGTAGAGAGGCCTCTCTGAGCCCTTCCTACAGAAATGGTGAGAAGTCCATGGGAAGGATCTTTCTGTGCATGCTTCTAGGGGTGAAAGTTGAGCAAAGTGCTGCTCATGGGATAGCTGTGGTAAGACAACTTTCAAGTCCTGGCCAATCCTAGCTTTGCACCCCTTTATAATAAAAAATAATACTGAGCATGTTTGTGAACACCACTGAAAATAACCCCTTAGTGAAGAGTTCCTTTATACTTAATTAACACAGAGACATGGGCTCTGATGCCAAGGCTCTGGACTGTGGCTGTGAAGTAATTCTCTTCCGAAGGAATATTTATCATCACATTACCTCATGCCAGATGTTACTCAAAGATCAAGAGTTTCACAGTTAAATAATTCAAAGCTTTTAACTGTGCCTTGCAGGCTGGAACACTGAGCATTTGCTTTCCTTTCTGTGCCACTCGTGTTCATCTCACTCCATGTGTCATTCTGAGAAGACAGCCTTGTGTACACTGCGCCTGAGTCCTGCTCCAGCTGCAGTTTATTGCAATGCAAACACCTCTAGGAAAAGAGGAGTGAACTTACCACTTAAAAATTCTGCTTATATAGCTGCAATGCCTTTCCAGCTATGTATTCAATGAATTCAGCACTCTTGGGGTCTAAGCTGGGAGGAACTTCAATGGTGAAAGTAGGTGAAGTCAGAATATTCACATCCACCACCGTTTCGTTTTTGCTGGAGGGATCTCCAGGTACCACCTAGGAGAGAACAAATCAATAGGCACTGCAAGTTACTGCACAGTTCTGGGTTTGTTTGCAACCCAACAGAACAAGGGGACACAGCCTCAAGCTGTGCCAGGGCAGGGTCAGGCTGGATGTCAGGAGGAAGTTCTTGACAGAGAGAGTGATTGGCATTGGAATGGGCTGCCCAGAGAGGTGGTGGAGTCCCCATCCCTGGAGGTGTTCAAGCAAAGCCTGGATGGGGCACTTAGTGCCATGGTCTGGTTGATTGGCTAGGGCTGGGTGGTAGGTTGGGCTGGGTGAGCTTGGAGGTCTCTTCCAACCTGCTTGATTCTATGCTTCTATGCTTTGCCTTCTTGCCTTTAACCATAGAATAGCTCAGGTTGGAAGAGACTTTAGAGATCATCTACTGCAGCCTCCCAGCCTGGACAGGGACACTTCTCAACTAGACTTGGTTGCCTCATCCAACTTGGCCTCAAACACCCCCAAGCAGGAGGCATCCACAGCCTCTCTGGGCAGCCTGTCCCAGAGTCTCACCACCCACATACTGAAGAACTTCTTCCTCAGCTGCAGTCTGACCCTGCTCTGCCTCAGCTCCAAACCATTCCCCCTTGGCCTGGCTCTAGACAAGCTTAAGAAAAGCCACTCTGCAGCCTGCCTGCAGGATCCCTTCAGGTACTGGAAGGAAGAGGGGAAAACATAGGGGAAAATTAAATAGAGGACTGATTTAGGCTTGTCCACTTTCTTTAACTGACTTTCTTTTGAAGAGACAATGGGTGTCTGAACTTAGTGTGTGTGGGGGGGGGAGCTGGTGTGGAGACTGCATTAGAGAATTGCATGTTCATTAATCCATGAACTACAGGTACAAAGGGCTTCTACTCTCCTGATGGAGGCTGTGTGTGAGTTGTGCTAGTAACAGAAATGTGCCAGGTCACCTGGGTCACAACAGCCCCATGGAAGCCTACAGACCTGGGGATGTGTGGTTGGAAAGCTGCAGCCTGGAGAGAGACCTGGGGGTGTTGTTTGGCAGTCACTGAACAGGACCCAGCAGTGCCCAGGTGGCCAAGCAGGCCAAGGGCATCCTGGCTTGGCTCAGAAGCAGGGTGGGCAGCAGGGACAGGAGAGAATCATCCTCTGTGCTCAGCACTGCTGAGCCCACACCTCCAGTGCTGTGCTCAGCTCTGAGCCCCTCACTGCAGGAAGGACATTGTGGGGCTGCAGCCTGTCCAGAGCAGGGCAGGGAGGCTGGAGAAGGGCCTGGAGCAGCTGGGGGTGAGGAGGGGCTGAGGGAGCTGGGGGTGTCCAGGTGCAGAAGAGGAGGCTGAGGGCAGAGCTCATTGCTCTCTGCAGCTGCCTGTGAGGAGGGGGCAGCCTCTGCTCCTTGGTGCCAAGGGACAGCAGCAGAGGAAATGGTTCCAGGCTGCCCCAGGGCAGGCTCAGGCTGGAGCTCAGCAAATCTTTGTGCCCTGGAAGGGCTCTCAACCATTGGCACAGGCTGCCCAGGGCAGTGCTGGAGTGCCCATCCCTGGGGGTGTTCCAGCAGCCTGTGGAGCTGTGCTGAGGGCCATGGTTTGGTGTAACCCTGCAGTGCTGGGTGGAGGCTTGGACTGGGTGAGCTTGGAGGGCTCTTCCAGCCAGATGTGTTCTGTGATTTTATGTTCTATGAGTTTGTGGCTGACATTGTTCATTCTTGTGTGTTTCTCCAAAGCAGGCTTCACTCCATAGCTGTGCTTTTCTAGAGCAGATAGCTCAGGCTTGGTTGGGAATGCTGTGCTTAGGTACTGCCTGTCCCCCTTCCTAATCTGGTGCTTTCATGGTGGATTGCACAATGATTTCCTGTGAAGAAGATATCTTGTAGTGGTGGTAGTGCGCTGAATTTCTGAGTAGGAATGGAGAACAGGCTTTGTCCCTCACTCAGGATTTCCCTAGACACATTCTGTGCGAGGTGCAGTTAATCACTGTGTTTATGGGAACAGTGAGTGATGCTCTGAAAGATGTGGAGCTTCCCCTGCAGATATCTGCATAACCTTGAGCTCTAGGCTGTGGAGATGCAGACAGACATACAGCTGCATATTCAGTGCCCCTGTGAGGGTCTGGTACTGACTGGGGCAGTGAGGGTAAGCTGGGGCTGGTCAGAGCTGACGGTGTCAGTTTACTGTCACCTGACAGGGATTTAGGTTAGCCTGTCAGCCATCCATCAAGCCAAAAGGATTTAAGGAAAAGAGTTGCTAATCCCTGAAGCTTCAGCTCATGAGGCATTGTCAAGCATACCTGAGTCCAGGACGAATAGAAACCTGGTGTTGTAAAACCCAAACAGTATAGGTGGACAAACACCCACAGTGCCCAAGAGGGTGACTGCAAGCAAAGCACTGTGCAGTAGCTGCTCTTACCTTGACTATATTGAAGATGTTTTCTGGCCCGACGGTGGCATTGGAGAGCTCAGACACCCACCCGAACCTCTCCTTCATTTTGGTCAACAGGTAGGAAGTGTCTTCTGTGTGGCGCTGAGCCACCTGCAGGATCTGCTTGTACTGCTCCCCTGAGAGATTGACCAGCTTGAAGGCTTCATCAAACTTGATGTGCAGCTCAGGAACATCTGGGCAGTCTGTTGGACAAGGCAGACAGCATCAAGCTTATTTTCCTAGGAAAGCAGGGTCTGCTACTGCAGCTTTTGATCTGAGGTCTGGAAAGTGTCAGAGAGCCCTACGAGGGGACACCTTTGGAATTAGTGCTTAAATAATGCTTAATAATAAAGATTATCCTTGCTGACTTGTGTTGGTAGATTTCGTTTAGACATCAGGGGGGCTACCTGTAGCAAATCAGGCCCCGCTTCACATCATAACTTGTACCCTTAAAAAGAGAAGAGGGTAACTGTAGAGAAATATCTGGCATTAAATGGACATGTGAGCAATCCAGCTATGCTGTGCTGGTTTGAGGCTAATTGGAATATTTTAATAGAGAAAATTACACTGTAGGCTGTGAAAGGAAAACATGGTGACGTCTATTTTACTCATAGGCTTGCTGAGATGGTTGGGAAAAAGAACTCAAAACATTAGATAAGTCAGTCTCTGTCTCTCTCTGGGGGCACAGTGTCTCAGACAGTCTAGCTTCTGGCTCCTCTTTGCTAATTAATCTCACTAACCACTTTTCTTCTAACCCCCCCTGGCCGATCCTCCAAGCTCACCTTGTGCATAAGGCAAACCTTGGGGTAAGGCATAGGGGTGGGGAGAAGGTGGAAGGGTGGTTGGGAGCCCCTCTTGGGGTCTCTGATTTCTGGGAGGGGAGTTGTGTTGCTGTATTACCTTTAACTTGTCTCTGTCTGTAACTATTCCTGTCTGTTGTGTCTGTCTCTGCTTGTGCATTGTGCTGAGCTGTAAACAGAGCTTCAGTCCTTAACTTCCAGCCGTCTGAGTTCTAGTCTGGGTCATTTTACAAAGTGTGGGGGGCAGGGAACTCCCAAACCATCGCATATGCTAACTGCAAAATTGTAAGCTGAAGTTTCTCAGCCTGCTTGGAATGCTTATCTGAATGGCCAAGGACACCATCTGCAAAAGCAGCCCCCAGAGGAATGAGAGAAAAATAGCCAAACAGGACGATCAAAGCAAAATAAGGGGAAGATTCAAAGCAAAACAAGAGGAAGATTTAAAGCAAATCTAGGGGCGTTTTGAACAGATAGCATGCAACTGTTTGATCATTTCACAGCTAGGCCCTAACAATTTACACCAATTAGACAAAGCCCTGGTAGTTTGCATCTCAGTGATGGTGGCCAACCACCTAATGCCTTAACTGGCACCTTAATGCTTTAAACCAATTGTCTTACAATAAACTAACCCACACAGTCTGTTAGAAAGGTATATAAATGCGTGTTCTGCTTCAATAAATTGGCATTGCTTGTATCATGTTGGTCTGTGTGTGGCTTTGTCCAGGATATCCCACTGAAGACCGCCCCGGGGACAGGTAGCTGTCGTTGCTACAGGTAACTGGTGTTGGGCATTCCCTTCCGAAGGGACAGAGGACCCCATGTGCCAGCCAGATTCTTCACCCAGGGGGGTCTGCTGCCTCCTTGGTGCCCGAGTCAGGGATGTTACCAAAAGGCTGCCTAGTCTGGTACAGCCCTCTGATTACTATCCCTTGCTGCTTGTGCAGGTGGAAGTGATGAGGTTGATACCAGAAGTGTAAAAGCAATGAAAATTACTTCAAGGCATGGGGAGAGTGGTTGAGGGGCCGGGGGCACAGGCAGTCTTTCCGTCAGTACCCTTAGCTGCAGGCAGGAGAAAACAGGAAATCAGGCATGATTAGCAAGTGGCTCAGAGGCTGGTGCCACCAACAGAGTTTTGGGGGGTTTGATCTTAGGGAACTTTGTATGGCACCAGGTCTGCCGGCAACAGATGGAGTACATCTGTCTCAGAGGGGGAGAGAGATCCTGGCATGTGAGTTGGCAGGGCTCAAAGGGCTTTAAACTAGGCTTGGAGGGATGTGCCAAGTGGCAGGGTGGCACACCAGGGTTGGAGGGATGAAGTATTAGTAACGGCCTCCAACCTGTTGCCTTGAAGCATGTTATGAACACTGCAGCAGAGGCGGGGTCTGAGGGCTGAGACAAGGGCACAGGCAGGACTGGCTGGTAGGGTGCTGGCCATGAAAATGGCTGGGAAGGGTTGGAGGGCAAGAGGGAAAAGTGATGGATTGAGTCCCTCTCTGAAATGCTCATACACAACGCAGGGAGCATGGGGAATAAGCAGGAGGAGCTGCAGATCTACACTGGGCTGCATGACCATGGCAGGACTGCAGTGACTGACACACAGGGGACAGCTCCCACGGCTGGAACACTGCCCTGGGTGACTGTGCCCTGCTTGGCAGAGACAGCGCAGCAGGCACGGTGCTGGTGGTGCCCTCTGTGTGCCAGAGCCACTAAACTGTGTGAGCTCTACCCAGGGGGGAAGGCTGAACAGTTTGAAAACTTGTGGGTGAGAATTAAGGTATGTGGAAAGAGAGCTCAAACTGCTGTGGATGTCTACTGTAGACAACCAAATCAAGCAGAAGAGGTTGATGAAGCCTTCTACACTCAACTGGAGGTAGCCTCTAGAGCACTTCTTGGTACCTGTAGGTGACTTCAGTCACCCTGACACTTGCTGCAAGCCTACATAGCCAGGCACAGTCTGCCCAAAAGGCTCTTGCAGTGTATTGATGATGACTTCCTGATGCAGGTAGTGGAGGAACCAACAAGAAGTGCACTGCTGGATCTTGTGTTAACTAATAAAGAAGGACTGGTTGGGGACACTAAGATCAGAACAGCCTTGATGACAGTGATCATGGTCTGGTGGAGTTCAGTGTTACAGAGGGAAGAAGCAGGGCCATAAGATTCCAACTCTGGGCTTCTGCAGAGCTAACTTTCTACTCTTCAGAAATATACTTGCAGGAATCCCATGGGCTAAGGCTCTAGAGGGTAAAGGAGCCCAACAAAGTTGCTCCAAGCCCAAGCTGGGTGTGTTCCCCTGAGTAGGTATGTCAGGTAGCATGTCAGGTAGACATGCTAGGAGACCTGCATGGGTGAGCAGGATGCTTCTGAAGGAGATCTCATGGAAGAAATAAGCTCACAGTTCATGGAGGAAGGGATTTGTCACTTGGGAAAGCTATAGAGAAGTTGTCAGGGCATGTAGGAAGGCAACAAGGTGTGGTGGGGCACACCCAAGTGCCTGCCCCACCGAAGGTTTGAATGGGGTGCGAAACTGGTCTGCTCCCCCCCTCCACCTCTGGTTCCAGGGGTTTGGAATGTGAAAGGAGTAGGTGTCAAGTACCTTATCCCACCCTCACAGGCTTGAACCGGGGAGTGCAAATTGCCCCAGCATATGGCAATGGGACACATTATCTAGAGAGACTTTGAAAGGATTTAAGAGGGACTGCTATGAGAGACTTTAAAACAAATTGCTAGCCACGGACTGCCAGCGTCGGACCGTCAGAAGCTGCCTGCCTGTTGAAGGGACCTGCCTCTGCCGTGATCGTGGGCACGCTGTGAGCAGCCTGAGCGTTACCCTGCGCTGCCCACGATCTGCACTTCAACCCCATCTAATTAATTTTATAGAGAGTTGTGGACAGGGCTTTCTGGAAATAAAATAACTGCAGATTTTATAATTCCTGCCTCGTGAATTCCCACAACTGAGTCACAAGGAAGGCCAAAGCCCTCTTGGAACTGAATCTGGTAAAGGAAGAGAATAAGAAAGGCTTCTTCAAATCTATCAATAGGAAAAGGAAGCACAGGGAAGGTGTGGGGGCACTGCTGGTTAAGAAGGCAGTCTGAGAGCTGAGGATGCAGACAGGACAGAGCTGCTGAATGTCTTCTTTGCTTCAGGCTTAACCCCTAAGGCTGAACTTCTCTATGAGCTCCAGCCCCTGGGTGAAGGAGAAGAAGCCTGCAGGAGGGAAGACTCTGCACTGGTCAGTGCAGACTGGGTTAGGGAGCAGTTACACAGATTGGATACTCGTGAGTCCCTGGGCCCTGATGGGATGCACCCAAGAGTGCTGAGAGAACTGCCTGAGGTTGTCCTCTGCCACTCTCCAGCATCTTTGCTAAGTCATGGCGGACAGGAGAGGTGCCTGAGGGCTGGAGCAGAGCCAGTGGCACTGCAGGCTTCAAAAAGGGAAAAGAAGAGGTTCCAGGTAACTCCAGACCAGTCAGCCTCGCCTCCATCCCTAGAAAAATGATGGAGCAGCTCCTTATGGAGGGCATCTCTCAGCACTTGGAAAAGAAGATCATCAGGAGAGCCAGCATGGATTCACCAAGGGGCAGGCAGGCTTGGCTAACCTGGTAGCATTCTAGCGTGCTGTAACTGAATGGGCAGCTGCAGGCAGAGCTGTGAATGTAGTCTTCCTGACCTCAGCAAGGCCTTTGACATTGTCTCCCACAACATCCTTGTGAGCAACCTCAGGAGGTATGAGACAGAAGAGCAGACAGTGAGGTGAATTAGGAACTGGTTACAAGATAGAGTTCAGAGTGGCGCTAGGTCCAGCTGGAGAGCTGTAACCAGTGCAGTCCTCCAGGGATCAGTGCTGGGCCTGGTGCTGCTCAACATCTTCATCAATGCCACTGATGAGGGCACAGACAGGCAGAGTCTGCTCAGCAAGTTTGCTGCTGACACCAACCTGGGAGGCTTGGCTGAGACAGCTGCAGTCTGTGAGACCATCCAGAGAGACCTGAGCTGGGCACAGAGGAACCAAATGAGGCTCAGCAAGGCCAAGTGCAGAGTCCTGCCCCTGGGGAGGAAGAATAAACTACAGCAGTACAGGCTGGGAGGTGACTGCTGGAGAGCAGCCCTGTGGAGAGGGACCTGGGAGTGCTGGGGGAGAACATCCATGGGCAGCAATGTGCCCTGGGGGCCAAGAGGGCAATGGGAGCCTGGGGGGCATTCAGCAGAGTGTGTCCAGCAGATCAGGGGAGGTTCTCCTGCCCCTCTAGTCTGCCTGGTAAGACCTCACTTGGAATATTGCATTCAGTTCTGGGCTCCCCAGTTCAGGAGGGACAGGGATCTGCTGGAAAGAGTCCAAGAGAGGGCTACAAGGATGCTGAGGGGACTGAGCACTGCCTGGTGAGGAGAGACTGAGGGACCTGGGGCTGCTCAGTCTGGAGAAGAGAAGACTGAGAGGGGATTTAATCTTAATCAATGTTTATAACTATTAAAAGTTATATTTATATTAAAAGGAGAGGGCTGGGGGTCAGGAGGGAGGGGACAGGCTCTGCTCAGTTGTGCCCTGGGATAGGACAAGGAGCAATGGATAGAAGCTGCAGCACAGGAAGTTCCACCTCAAGATGAGAAAGAACTTCTTGACCGGAAGGGTCCCAGAGCCCTGGCACAGGCTGCCTAGGGAGATTGTGGAGTCTCCTTCTCTGCAGCCTTCCCATCCCAGTCTAGATGTATTCCTGTGTGCCCTGTGCCAGTGTCTCTTCTCCTGCTCTGGCAGGGGGTTGGACTTCATGATCTATGGAGGTCCCTTCCAACCCCTGACATCCTGTGAGCCTGTGATCCTAATGTCTGGTTTGATCCATTATCCCACTTGCTGTAGCACAATGATTGTCCAAGTACTCTAAGGTTTCTACCACATTTCATTGTGATAGATCTTCTGTTATACTAAATAAGAACTGGTAGCTTTTATCTATAACAACTTCACAACCTCCCTAGCCATGATCTTCTTTTACTTGCACAGATTCCATTATCAGTCCTCCCCAAATATTTAGACCACAAGGCAGGGACTGGAGAAGCAAAGTAGAGCTAGGTTGGAGATGTGGAAAGATGTCTTTCATGCCAGAGTGGTCAGGGATTGGAACAGGGACGTACTGGAGTCCACCTATGACTGTGGTTATGGCACTTGGGGTCATGGTTTAGTGGCCATGGTGGTGTCGGGTTGAAGGTTGTACTGGAGGAGCCTGGAGGACTTTCCCAACAAACCAATCTTAGGATTCTGTGAGTTTTCTTTGCAGGTGCCCATGAAGGGTGCAGGGCAGAGCTTTACAACCTGCTCAGGTCCTGGCAGGCAGCCTCCTTGTGGCCGGGAGTCTGAACTTCTCCTCCCTTCCTGCCCTCGGCAGGACCAGCTCCTGTGCACAGTGTGTGGGAGTTGTTGGGATGTGTGGAACTCCTCTCTGGGCTTGCATCAGTGTTGGCAGCTGAGCTACACTGACCCTCTGCGGGGGCAGGCAGGAAGGGCAATGTCTGCGGTAAGGAATAGGTTTTATGTCCATAGCTACAGGAGTACCTCAGCGGCTGAAGCTGAGTTACAAATCACAGAACAGCACAGGAGAAAACGACAGCCACAAACTCTCCAGACCAGGGCTGAAGGCATCCAAGCAAAGCAATGAATCAGAAGGCAGCAGTTTACCTTGCAGGAGGTTGTCTTGGCAGGTCTGGCATCTCTCATGGAACTGTGGGCACCCAGGAGAGTTCTCCCAAAGCTCCCTGCACAGAGGTCTCTTGTGGTCTGGCATGATTTTGGAGACCATGTCCCTCCTGTCAGCATCTGCAAGGAAGCCACAGGATCTGCAGACTGCCACTCAGCTTCAGGCATCCAAACACATTCTTCTGTAGCCTCCTCTGCCTGCTAGAATGTAACTTCCTGCCCTTGATCTAAAACAACTGGCATAAATCCACACCTTCCCCCCTCAAAAAATGTAATATAAATAAAACATAAATGTATATATGTAGTATATAAAAAATATAAAATAGTATCCTGGTCTGGATCAGCACTGGTGTGGCCAGAGGGAGCAGGACGGGCATTGTCCTCCTCTACTAGGCTCTGGTCAGGCCACATCTCAAATCCTGGGTTCAGTTTTTGACCTCTCACTCCAAGAAAGACATTGAGGGGATGGAGCAGGTCCAGAGAAGGGCAACCAAGCTGGGGAAGGGTCTGGAGAAGAGGGCTGGAGAGGAGAGCTGAAGGAGCTGGGGATGTGCAATGTGGAGATGAGGAGACTAAGGGCAGAGCTCATTGCTCTCTGCAGCTCCCTGAGAAGAGGCTGCAGGCAGGTGGGGGTTGGACTCTGCTCCCTAGGCTCAGGTGCTAGGAGGAGAGGAAATGTCCTGAAATGGTGCCAGGGGAGGGTTAGATTGGAGAGGAGGAAAAATGTCTTTGGTGCCAGAGTGGTGAGGGTTTGGCCCAGCGAGGTGGTGGAGTGCCCATGGCTGGAGGTGGTCAGAAAATCTGCAGCCATGGCACCTGGGGGCAGGGTTTGGTGGCCATGGAGGGTTGGGTTCATGATTGGACTGGATGAGCTTGGAGGTCTTCTCTAACAAAACCAATTCTGTTATTCTATGATTAAAAATCAGAAGTTAGGAGGAGAGACAGATCATGTTTGCTTTTAGAGAGCTGCTCCACTCTGGCCTGTTCCCTCTTAAGGGCTCAGCAGCACATTCCCCTCTGCCAGTCCAACAAGTACTGATACTGTCACACATGACATCTGCACCAGGCAGTTCTGGTAAGGGCTTTCTGAACTCAGGATGTTTGGTAACCATGGAGAGCTAGGGGGAAGCCCAGCAGCAACGCTTATTTCTGAGGTAACATGGACCACAAGATAAAAAACAATTTAAAACCACTGTAGAAAACTCACTGAGCTTTCTGTTCCCAGGTGACCAGACAGTGGCCCTGGCACCTGCTGCTGAGAACTGCTGCCTGTGCTCACTGCCATCTCCTCACAGCCCAGCACTTGTTGGGATGCTTTTCCATTGGTTTGCTGTTTGCACCAGCAAGACACAAAGAATTAGGATTATTTATGTTCCAGAAGCTGGCCCTGGGTTTTTCCTCCCCTGACATCAAGTTATGCCCAGAATTGCTCTGGTAACTGGAAAAGCTAATGGCTGCTCTGGGTTTTACTGGTACACCACACAGCAGCTGCCTGCTGCACTCCACACCCTGCCATGCCACAGAGTGGCAGTTTTCAAGCATGGGTGAGTTGTCAGTCTGAGGTGACACAAACATGCTGGCAGATCCTGATCTCAGGCCTGCCAGCCAGCCTCAGGAGTACCTGCAGCCTCCAGGAATCCAAACATCTTGAGAAACTTCTGCAAATACTTTGAGGATTGCCATGAAAATTAGGCTATGTGAGACCCTTAACAGCCCTGCAACATTTCTTTGGGCTTTCTAGGTTATTTGTACCTTCAGCCAATGACCTGCCCTTGACCCATGCCTAGAAAGCCTGTAGTGCTTGTTGCAGTGTCTCACACCAACATGCTGTAAACGGAGTCATTCACCATAGCTTGGCAGTCCCAAAGGCTCTGGAGTAATTTTCTCTCTCCTCAGACCCCACCTGGAGCACTGTGTGCAGTTCTGGAGCCCCCAGCACAGGAAGGATATTGAACTGTTGGAGTGGGTCCAGAGGAGGCCACGAAAATGCTGAGAGGGTTGCAGCAGCTCTGCTGGGAGAACAGGCTGAGAGAGTTGGGGCTCTGCAGCCTA
Organism: Eubucco bourcierii; assembly: GCA_013396675.1. Classification (NCBI taxonomy): domain Eukaryota; kingdom Metazoa; phylum Chordata; class Aves; order Piciformes; family Ramphastidae; genus Eubucco; species Eubucco bourcierii. The sequence continues at coordinate 26,145 of VWZE01003759.1, forward strand.
GAGAGGAGAAGGCTTCCAGGAGAGCTTGGAGTGGCCTTCCAAAGGGGCTACAGGAAGGTTGGGGAGGGACTATTGACAAGGGCTTGTGATGCCAGGAGTAGGGGGAATGGATTTGAAGTGGCAGAGGGGAGATCGAAACTGGATGTTAGGAGGAAGTTCTTTACAGTGAGGGTGGTGAGACACTGGCACAGGTTGCCCAGGGAGGTTGTGGAGCACAGAATCACCGAATGGGATCAAATTCGGTGATTCTGTGCTCCACAACCTCCCTGGAGGTGTTCAGGACCGGTTGGATGAGTCCTTGAGCACCCTGTTCTATGGCAGGGGGTTGGAACTGGCTGAGCTCTGAGCTCCCTTCCAACCTAACCCATTCTCTGATTCTCTGGTGCTGTGATTGGCAGCAAAGTTGATTTGACTTTCTAACACTTGCCTCTATCCTGTGCCGGCACCTTCCTTGTGTTACCTCTGTATTCATCGAGCGCCTCACTGATGGCCTCACTGACCCCTTCAAACACCATCTTACTGAAATCAAAGACAGTCTGGAAGAAGCCAGGGATGCCCCAGCCCTTCTGGGAGCCATCACTTCTGCCCAGCTGCTGGGGCACAGAGGGCACAGCTGGCACACTGGCAGACTCGTTGGCATCCAGGTCCAGCATGAAGTAAGTCTGAAAAGATTGGTCAAACTCTTTTTGCATCCGCTTGAAGAGAATCAAACTTCTGTCAAATATTAAGCCCATGTCCAGGAGCAGCTGGCTGAATACACCTTCCATTTTCACTAGCTGGGTGTCCTCTTTCTCAGGCTTTTCCCGGAGCTGGATGTCTTTTCCTTGATCCTCAGGGGCAGTAAAAATCAGTGGAGGTATTTTCCTCAAAAAATCTTCAACCTGTGTGTAAGAAGGAGAGAGATTGGCTGCCTGGCAAGGTGCCCCCTGTTCATCTCTCAGGGAAGTGGCTCCAGCTTTTCTGTTTCAAACACCCACAGAAACGATGCCCTCCTGATGCCTGCCAGCACAGCACATCCTCCTAAGCAGCTTAAGATGCTGAACTTTAAAGAGTGAAAATACTTCAGTCTAAACCATTAGTTCCAAATCAGATCTGGAGTAAGAGGGTTGCCAGCTGGCTTGCGGAGTCTCACAGTGACTACTGGTGTTTGGGTTTCTTCCAACAAGCAGTTTGGGCTTTACCATGGAAACATTTCTGTGTACCTATGTGCGCCACAGGGGTCAGAAGGTGAAGCTCTCACCCTGCCTTCACCAGTGGCCAAGTCCTCTCATCCTCGTGCCAGCTGAAACCCATAAAAATCAATGAAACAGCAGCTCCAAGTCCTTGATTTGACGGTGGAAGAGGCTGAGAGTTGGCTCTGCTTTACAGAGCTCTCAGTCCCAGGGTCTCTGTGCTTTAATCCCTGCCTGTACCTGGGAGTGACTTGGCGTGTCTCAAAGGAGCCATTCTCACTGAGCAAGTTACACAGAGGATCACAGACAGTGACCATGCAGCACAGAACTCACACTGCAATGACTTCAGCTTCATCTCCCCAGACTCTTGAAAATCCCAGCAACACATCTGAGGTATTGCAGTGGTTTAAATGGGAACAGAAGTGATCAAAATGAGCCAGCAGGGGAACCCTTAGGCTGTTTTTCCAACACAGAAGTGAGGGAAAAGTAGCACACAAGAAGTTGGCATTGAGACCACCAAAAATTAGCTAAGAACAGTTCCTGAGCCCAGCAGCTGATCAGGGTACAGCAGCACCATGTCCTGACCTGCTGCAGAGGAAGCAGGGTGCAGAGCAGCAGCAGACAGCAGCAAGTGAGCTGAAAGCCCAAGCCAGGAGCTGCTCCCCCATCCATCCCTCCTTGTCCTGCTGCCATCCCAGTGGAAAAGCCAACAGATAAAAACCTGGAACCCAGAAGCAGCAACCAGAACAGTAAGCCTCCCATGGCACAATTAGAACTGCAAGCCCCAGGATACTCTGCTCCAGCCAGCAGCCTCCTCTGTGAAGCTGGCATGACCGTAGTGTGGCATGGAGAACAGCAGGAGGTTCAGCTCAACCCTGGCAGGTACCCACAAGACTAAGCAGTCCAAAGCATCACCACCACTCTTCCATTCCTGCCTTCCACATAGTGCCCTGAGACTCCTAAGAGCTGCAGGAATGTTGCACATCTTTGGCCTGAAGCTGGTCACTCCTGCAACACAGCTTGCTGCGGGCACAGGCTGTTGGCAGAGTCAGTGCCAGGGGCTGTGGAAGGCAGAGGCCATGTCTGGCACCAAGCAGCAATACCTGCAGCACGTCCCTTGCTGAGCAGCACTTAGAGCACAGCAAATCCTGGGCCTGTAATTTTCCTGAGCCATGACACAAAGATCTGGGAGCCAGGAAAGCAAAAGTGCTGCCTACTGGAGCCAGGGCAGTCAGCCCTGTGGGCAGCTCCTCTCTTCTACACAAAATCAGTACTCCAAGGCTATTTTGGTACTTACAGAAGTTCAATTAAAATAAGCTAAACAATAAATTTAATTGATAATTTGTTTTGTTAGTTAATTTAAGTAACTCCTTAACCTGGCAGAGGGGAGATTCAGACTGGATATTAGGAGGAAGTTGTTTGCAGTGAGGGTGGTGAGACACTGGCACAGGTTGCCCAGGGAGGTTGTGGCTGCTCCCTCCCTGGAGGTGTTCAAGGCCAGGTTGGATGAGGCCTTGAGTAACCTGTGCTAGTGGGAGGTGTCCCTGCCTGTGGCAGGGGGTTGGAACTGGATGATCCTTGAGGTCCCTTTCAACCTTACCATTCTATGATTCTATGAATTAAAGCAATCATGTAAACTGATATTTGTTTTCATTAATTGATTTAATTAAAATAATTTAAATAGTAATTCAAACTAATAATTTTATTAATGCAATTAATTTGATTTAATAGATTCAAATATTTCTTAAAATTATTTTATTAATTTAGTTAATGGAATTTAAATAATCTACATCCTAATTTAAAACATTTTTATTCATTAATTTGTTTTACCTAATTAAAATAATAATAATGTAAATTAATTATGTGTTTAATTAATTTACTTACACAATAATTTAGATTAATATAAGTTATATAAATAATGTATACATTTTATAAACATTTAAATAGAAATATATAACACAAGTATAGACCTTATACATTCTATAGATAATTGACATTTAAATAGCTGAATGAAATGATTCTAGGGCAGAATTGTATTGTGTAAAGAGGGGTTTTTTGGGTTTTTTTTTTTTGCCTTGGCAAAAATATGACACTTTTAGCTTTGCGGATTTTCAGCTGGGCCATAAAGAGTCTGTGTGGAGGTGGTCGAGGTCCCATCCTGGAGATACTCAAAGTGAGGCTGGACAGGGCTCTGGGCAGCGTGAGCCAGTGGAGAATGTCCCTGCTGAGTGTAGGGGGTTGGACTGGATGAGCTCTGGAGGTCCCTTTCAGCTCAGACCATTCTGTGAGTCTGAGATCTCTGCCACAGAAGATCTCATTTCTAGACCCTCCAAGTCAGATGACTCTTGGTAAGTTGCTGGAGCTTACCAGCATTATGAGGAGGGGCTGAGGGAGCTGGGGGCCAGCGGGGAGGATCAGCCTGGAGCAGAGGAGGCTCAGGGCAGAGCTCATTGCTGGCTACAACTACCCAAAGGGAGATTGTAGCCAGCTGGGATTGGACTCTGCTGCCAGGCACCCAGGGACAGAACAAGAGGACAGAGCCTCAAGCTGTGCCAGGGCAGGTTCAGGTTGGATGTTAGGAAGAAGTTCTTCCCAGCAAGAGTGATTGGCATTGGAATGGGCTGCCCAGGGAGGTGGTGGAGTCCCCATCTCTGGGAATGTTGAAAAGGAGGTTGCATGAGGCACTTGGTGTCAGGGTTTATTCGATTAGAAGGTGTTAGGTGATAGGTTGGACTGGATGACCTTGAAGGTCTTTTCCAACCTGATCAGTTCTGTGATCTGTGCTCAGCAGCTGAGCTGTGCTCTTTACAGCTGCTAGCTGATGCCAGGAGTACTTCCCAGATCCAAACCTTCTCCCTACCTTTCTTGTGAAGGCTGACAGCCCAGGCTTGCAGGCTGTGTAATACCTCATGCAGGCGCTCTCTAAGCAAGATCCACACTCATCCCATAGATTCTTCAAGGACACTTGACACTGCCTTTCTTCTTCTTCGAGTCTTTCCTTCACTTCATCCATAAGTCTCAGGGCTTGCTAAGGAGGAGAAAAGATTGAGGACAGTTTACAGATTCATGTTCTGAATAGTCATCCCAGTGCTGACCACTCCCTTGGAATGTTTCCAGAACTGGTTCTGTTGTTCCCTAGCCGTTAGGTTATCTTCTCACTGGGTTCACACATGGAGAGAACAGCAAATTGAAAACCTTTTCCTGATAGAGTCATCCTGATGTCACTGCCACAGAGAGCAGAGTTGACAGAGCCACACAGACAGTTGCTGCCTGCCTGGGGCTGGCAGGTTAGAGAAAGGGAGACACGGTTCTCTGCAAGAAGCATTCAACCTGTACAAAGTCTTGTGCTCAGCTCCTGGCATTTTCTCTCCATATCATATCTGCAGTATTCAGCTGCTCCCCAAAGCCCTTTCCTGCTGCTGTGCTCTGTTCTGTAACGGACTGATGTTTCCTAGGGCCAGAAATCCATTCTCTAATGCAGAAATGGGTAAGGGTGCAGCATTTGCCCTTTGGGCAGTGGTGAGTAGGTCTCCTCCTGCTGCTGTGGAGTGTGGAGCACTCCTTCCATCCTCCTTCCATGCTGTAGGAAAATGAAGCATTTCGCAGTGCTGCTGCTATTTACTCAATCATTCTTCATGGCAAGGCTGAGCAGCACTTTGGAACAGACTGAAGAGTTCTTCTCAGTGACACAGACTGCACATCAGCAGTATCTTTCTACAAGATATTTTAATAACTTAGGCTTCCCGAAAGTATTCCAGGCTGTTCCTAAGTATGAGAGAACCCTCTGAACTGGTCACTCTTATTTCTTTCTGGCAGCACTTCAACAGGGAAGAGTGTACTAGGGTGTTCCTAAAGATGCTAGAAAGCTGTCAGGTGTTTGGGGGCTTGCTCATTAGAATAGTTCAAGCTAACTAGCAGCTGTTGGGCCAAGAGGAAGCTTCCCTTCAGCTCCACTGAGAGCAACAGGACCTCTGGAGTTGTTTAACGATGTGGTGAGCTCTGTGCCTAGGGTGGTCTGAGCACATGACTCTGAGTCCAGGCACTGCACTAGGTTGGTGGTAGTTCTCCTGGTCCTCTGTGCTTGCCCTGGAGCACACCATCACTTGTGGCTTTGATAAGTTTCTGAAGGCCTGAGGTTCCCAAAGAAATTTGGGAAACATCGTGTGGCCTGAAGTGCATAGAAGCATGCAGAGCTGAGCTCCTGTGCCTGCCATACAACAGACCTGAGTAGGGTTGCTGGCAGTGACTGTGGTGTGAACTCAGTGCAGGTTTCTAGAAACAGCAGCAGGAGCAATACTCTGTTCAACACATTGCTACTGCACAGCTCTGGCTTCTGGGTGTTCGAAAACTGAGGTCGCCTCTCCATGGTAACATTTGAGTCTGCGTACAGCACTTCATGTCCCCTTACACTGCACAACGTGGGGGATCTCTGTGTGGTGGCCACCATCACCCTGACTGTGTCTGGGCTGCTGCTGGTTAGCTCCTAACAGCAGAAAAAAATGAGAGCTCGAATCTCAAGGCAGCTTCTGTCAAGTCGCATCTTTTACCTTGCGGCCAGGATGAGCTGAGGGAAGGAAACTTGCTACCTACTGGTGACTCAGCTGTATTTCACCTAGTGCTCAGCCTTGCAGTCTCCTCTTAGGAACAAACATTCAGCCAGGGGGAGCGTCAGTAGTGTGCTGTGCTGCTGCCAGGAGGCTAAATCCACCCACAGCCTGCTTCAGCCTGCATTGCAAATAGCCACAGCTTAACAAAATACAAACAAAACAGCCCAGGTTCAGTTACCTGTTTTTCTTCACTGCTCTTCTTCAAGGCCTTCATCAGATCCACATGCTTATCTTCATTTTTCTCCATCATTATCTTCATCTGCTTGATACCAATCAAAGCTTTCTTTACCTCTTCATCTACATACTTCTCTCCAACTTCAGATAACACTAAAAAAAGCCAAATGGCACAGTGGCACCATCAGATTTTAACACAGTCACAAGCTGGCTGTGCACTGATGCTGAAGCCTGAAACAGTTCTTTTTCCCTGCCACTGCAGAGCCAAATTCTGAGACAGTGAATGGTAACCAGGACAAAGCCCATATAGTCTCCATAAGGATCTGGCCCTTTGGCACTGGCCAGCTGGCTGTAACTCAAGCTTTACACTCTGCTGTCCTGCTGCTTGTCACTGAGTCCCAGAACAGTTGAGGCAGACAGGTGCAGAGGCTGTAAGGGAAGCACAGAAGAGCAGACAGGAGCAGAGGCTGGCTGCAGGGCAGCAGGCAGGAGCAGAGGCTGCAGGGAAGTGCAGAGGACCAGAGGCTGCAGGGCAGAGGCTGTAGGGAAGCACAGAGGAGCAGAGGCAGGAGCAGAGGCTGCAGGGCAGCAGGCAGGAGCAGAGGCTGTAGGGATCCATACGCACGCCTGAGGCTGTCCTGCAGCGCTGCCTCCTGCTGCCGGCTGGGCGCGCAGCGATGCCCACTCAGCCAGAGCACGCAGACCACGAACACCCAGGAGCAGGTCATCTTCTCGCTGATAAAGAAGTAGGCAATGCAGTTACCTGTAAGCAGCTGCCTGGCGCCTAGAAGTAATGTTTGCAAAGTACTGAACAAGTTCCCACTCGCTGGACTCTAACTGTGGCTCCTGAGCTCCAGAGCAGGTGCCTGGGTGCTGCCCTTAGTGACCCAGGAGTAAGAACCTTGCCTGTGTCCCTCGTTACTTATTCAGCCCTAGATGCATCCCACTGGGATTGCACAGTGGTGTAACAAGAGCAGGACACACACAGATGAAACCAAAAGCCTGTGTAGCCCTGGCTGTCCCTTTTCTGCCTTGTGAAAGCCACGAATTGCTGACCACAGTCTGCCACCAGCTCAGGCTGGAAATGCACCAACGCTACAGATTGTTGCCAGCTTTAAAGGGGACAGTTCCCAGCATCACGTCTCCCTTGTCCCCAGACCTGCCGTTCCTTCCACAGCCCCACAGGGTGGTACATGTTACAGTAGAGGCAATCACAGCACTGCGAGCAATTGGCAGTTAGGTCACTTTTGTGAACCACCACATCAGCAACTGAAGCAAATGTCTGCAGACTAAGGGAGAGAAATGCCTCTGCTTTATCCTTCTCCCAGGAGCAGCCAGCGGTCAGGCTCATGTTTCAGCACTCACTCAAGTACACTTTCTAGCCCTCCTCTGGCTAACTGGGTACAGTATTTTACCAGTTTCTCCTTAGCCAGTTTAACTTCCTTGGGGATGCAGCTATCAGCTGCAGGTGTCAGGGGAGAGCCTTCAGGGTGTCCTTCACTATTCACTCACACCTTGTGCCTTTGCCCCTGGCTAGCTAAGGAGTTAGCTTGGCAGAGAAATACACCCCCCAGCAGAGACAAGGTAAGGAACCAGCACACTTACCATGAGAACTGAGGCACCTCCTCTGCATGGAGACAGGGCTGGACTGCCTTCTGATCTGGTTTCTGGGGATGTCAGGGACTTGGACATCCTCTAGTACCTGATGAGAAGGTCTCTAATCCTATTACCCAGCTGCTTTCTGGCTGAGCTGAAGGGGCTGCATGCTTGCAACCTGCAACCTGAAGCTCTTCTTTGTGGGCTCTCACTGGAAGGGTTATGGGGCAGGGCTGCCCAATTTCACCTCACTAGGTTCTGCTGGGTTTCTGCCTTTGGTTGCTCCTTCATTGTCTGAACTTTTGACTGCAGGAGGTACCTACAGCTTCGGTGCTCAGTGGAGCTGTCACCATCGGCTTGGCTAAAGATAGCTGCCAGGTTTAATCCCTTCAGGGCAGTGTCAGCTGCTGTAAAAACCTCGGATTACATAATGGCCTCCTTTGGGTGACTCCTGGAGACAGAAATCCTGAACAAAGCAGGAATTCAGGTGCAGGCTGTTGAATGAGCAAAGCCTGGAGTGAAACAAGCAACTCTTGGTATTTCCTTGATCATTACTTACTAATGTTTCGGGTGGGGGTGCCCTCTTAATGATTTTCTTCAGTGACTCTGTGTGTGTGAAATGTGTTTGGGGTCTGACCTGCATGAAATGTATGATCCTTTAAATGAGGCAATTAAATACTGGCAGGTGCTTGAGAGAAAACAGGGACAATCAGTGTGTAACAAAGTGCGATGGTTTGGGAGTTCCCCCCCACACACACTTTGTAAATGACCCAGACTAGAACTCAGCCAGCTGGAAGTTAAGGACTGAAGCTCTGTTTACAGCTCAGCACAATGTACAAGCAGAGATAGACACAACAGACAGGAATAGTTACAGACAGAGACAAGTTAAAGGGAATACAGAAACACAACTCCCCTCCCAGAAATCGGAGACCCCAGGAGGGGCTCCCAACCACCCTTCCACCTTCTCCCCACCCCTTTCCCCCAAGGTTTGCCTTACACACAAGGTGAGCTCAGAGGATCAGCCACAGGGATTAGGAGAATAAGTGGTTAGTGAAGATTAAGCGGAAAAAGAGGAGCCAGAGCCAGAAGCTGCTAGACCGCCCCAGATGCTGTGTTGTGTCCCCAGAGACAGACAGAGAATGCCTTATCTGTGTTTATGTTCTTTTCCCAAAACAATCTCAGCAAGCCTATGAGTGAACTAGACATCACCATGTTTTCTTTTCACAGCCTATAGTGTAATTTTCTCTATTAAAATATTCCAATTAGTCTCAAACCAGCACACAAAGCATATCCCATCCTCTGGTGCTCAGCAATAGCAGTCAAAGAGGGCACCAGGAGAGCAGGTGTCTGTAGCCCCTGGTCTCTAACAGCACTTTGGGAACACCCCAGTCTCTTTTTGTTTGCCTCACAGATTGCACTGGGTTGCAGGGTCCCCCCCCCCCCCCAGAAAAAGTCATCTTGTCCACCCCCCCTACAGTCAGCAGGGACCCCTCCAACTACAGCAGGCTGCCCAGGGCCACACTGAGTCTGATCTTGAATGTCTTCAGAGACAGGACCTCAGCCTGTGATGTCCCTGGGCAGCCTGGTCCAGTATTTCAGCACCCTGCTCCTGCAGGGCTTCCTGGCTGGTAGAAGGCAGCTGGTGATTGATATCTGAGATCTGGCATGAGTAACGCTGCTTAAGCAGGAGATATGTGGGCTTGCTTTTGAAACACGAGATCAGGGAGAGTGGAGAACCAGTTAGCTCTGATAGAATTGCAGGTCCTCAGTTTGCACTACAAACTAAGAGAGCTCCACTTGTATTTTCTGAAGCTGGTGGCTGGGAGGAGAATCTCTTCTATATTTGTGGGTAGGAACTGCTGGCTCAGTGCAGTGCTGCCAACCCTTTGGCCAGGGTTAGCACTCCATCACTGCACAGAAGCTTTCAGCACAAGTCCATGGGGCCTGATGAGATCCACCCACGGGTCCTGAGGGAACCATGAAGTTGCCAAACCACTGTCCATCATATTTGAAAAGTCATGGCAGAGTGGTGAAGTTCCTGCTGACTGGAGGAGGGCAAACATAACACCCATCTTCAAGAAGGGTAAAAAGAATGACCCTGGAAACTACAGAGCAGTCAGCCTCACCTCTGTGCCTGGCAAGATCATGGAGCAGATCCTGCTAAAAGTCCTGCTAAGGCAAATGGAAAACAAAGCAGAGGTGATTGGTGGGAACCAGCATGGCTTCACCAAGGGCAGATCTTGCCTGACAAATTTAGTGGCTTTTTATGATGAAGTCACAGCAACAGTGGACAAGGGAGGGGCAGCTGATGGCATCTACCTGGACCTGAGTAAGGCATTTGACTCTGTCCCACATGACATCCTGGTCACCAAACTGGAAAAACATGGACTTGATG
>VWZE01003760.1:21414-42523 GCA_013396675.1 Eubucco bourcierii
GACCCGCTCCAACACTTCCATGTCCTTCCTGTGCTGAGGGCTCCAGAACTGCACACAGTACTCCAGATGGGGTCTCACAACAGACCCACGTGAAGTACTGAAAGGCTGCAATAAGGTCTCTAGAGCTGATTCTTCCCCAGGATGAAAAAACCCAACTCTCAGCATGTCCTCATACCAGAAGTCTTCTAGTCACCCAATAATTTCTGTGGGACACCTCCTGATCTGCTCCAGCAAGTCTATGTCTCTCTTGTGCTGAAGATCCCAGAGCTGGACATAGAGCACTTTAGGTGAGGTCTCACAAGACCAGAGCAGAGGGGCAGAATCCTCTCTTTCCACCTGCTGGCCATACTGCTTTGGATGCAGCTCGGGTTACACTTGGCCTTCAGGGCTACAAGTGCATGTTATCAGCTTCCAGTACCCCAAAGTCTTTCTCTGCAAGGCTAGTCTCAAATCTGTTCCTTCTCCAGCCAATATTGGTCACCGAAGCACAGAATGTCAGGGGCTGGAAGGGACCTCCAAAGCTCATCCAGTCCAACCTCCCTTCCAGAGCCTATACCAGATCACACAGGAATACATCTGGGCAGGTCTTGAATACCTACAGAGAGAGAGACTCCACAGCCTGCCTGGGCAGCCTGTTCCAGCATTGTGTCACCCTCACAGAGATAAAATTCCTCCTCATGTTTACATGAAAATTCCTATGCCTCAACTTCCACCCATTGCCCCTTGTCCTGTCATTGGACATCACCCAGCAGAGCCTGGCTCCAGCCTCCTGGCACTCACCTTTACATATTGATAAACATTGATGAGGTCACCTCTCAGTCTCCTCTTCTCCTAGCAGCACAGCCCCAGCTCCCTCAGACTCTCTTCACAAGAAAGGTCTTCCATTCCTTTGATCATATTTGTGGCTCTGTGCTGGACTCTCAAGTCAGTTGATACTGACTCATCTTCAGGACCTTGCATTTGGCCTTGTTGAACCTCATGAGTTTCTCACAGGCCCAGTTCTCTGATTTGCCCAGGTGTCTCTGGACTTATGTCATACTGGGGATGTTCAGATCCCATCCTCTCCTGATCCTTGTTGGATGAAGGCCTCACGTTTTATTTGTGCTTGCACTGAGGCCTCTTTCAAACACCCTGCCCTGTGTAAACTCTCTTTGGGAGAACACAAAGAGGAAGCCTTAGGAGCAGCCAGGCACCGGCAGCTAACGCTGGTGAGGTGCTAAGGCTGGTGCTGTGCTGCTGCAGGGCTCACTTTCGAGCACAGTCAGCATGGCCAAACCATTTACACCAATGCCATCGAACCATAGAATACTCTGGGGTGGAAGAGACCTTTAAAGGTCAACTAGTCCTACTCCCCCAGTCCAAGGCACCCAGAGGACAGAACCTCCTGTGTGCTCCTGTGCTTTATCCCTTGACGAGCCCATTAGCTTGCTTTGGGTTCTCCTGCTGCAGTCCAGCTTGCCATTTCTGTTGTGATTTCAGCCTGACCTGGATCTACAATCTTTCTTAGGTCATGCTTTGCAGGTGAACCTAGCCCAAGAAAACAAGGCAAGCAGAAAATCTGGCTACTCCAACCCTTTCTGAAGAGCTGGGACATCCCATGGGAGAAGGTGGTGTGTGAGGCTCGGGGGTGGGAGTGCACACATTTCCAGAATCCTGAGTTTAAGCAGATGCATAAAGTTTCTTGCTAGGGAGAAAAAAATAATTTAAAAAGCTTCTTGCTTTCTCCAGAAGTAGGAAACAGCTGTCTCTTGCCAGAGTGGTCATATGCTAATAAAACATCTGTCTGGAGGAAAAATGTCTGCTTAACATTGAGCACTGTACCTTGCTGGAACCTGGCAGAGGCTTGGCTGAAGCTGCAGGGCAGGAAGCCCAGCTAGGACACAGAGTCCTCAAAGATGGGCGAGAGCAGGGGAACAGAGTGCTTGTCCTACCTCCCTTAAGCATGAGTTCCTCAGGAGCTCACCCCAGGCATTGCACTGGCCAGGTGGGGATGGCTTTGCAGGAAGTAGCATATACTGAAGCAGAGAAGGAGGAAGATGTGGCCAGGGAAGCAGGCACATCTGTTTGGGTACCTAGAGCACCTCTGGTGTTCTTCAGGTGTGAGAGGTTTTGGCACAAACTTGCATTGCTCGATGTAATTTCTGCAGTGGAAAGAATTTTAACCCAAATTTCAGCTCAGTTCTACCTGCTTCCCAGCACAGCTGTGGAACAGACTTGTGGATGGACTGTGGGTGAGTTGGAGCACAGCAGGGAGAAGTCCACTCTGGAGGCCACCTCTATCTGATATCTAAGTCCTATGGAAATGGGCACAGGCCATTCTTGTTTGGCCAGAAGCCCTAATGTTCTGTTTCATAGCATTCTGAAGGTGCATCACAGTGCTCTGTGGGGATGTGAGGAGGACCTGGGTCTCACAGCTCTGGGAACATGAGGAGACAGATGGGGTGTTCTTCCACACCTCTACACGTTTCTGCCCTGGAAAAGGCCTCACATTCCAGAGGCTGCCTTTTTCCAACAAGAGGACAGCATTTTGTAGGACCCATTAGCAATGTTCCAAGAGCAGCAATGGAACTGGTGGCAAGCTGGTGTTCAGGCACTCAGTCCTGCCACAGACATCCTCCTTCAATCAGGTCTCACAGGGAATGATGTTTCCTTCCCCCATACTCAGAAGCTACAGGGAAAGATTTACAGCTCCGGTTTCCCACTCAGACACCTTCAATCTCTTGGAAAGCCATGTCAGAAATAGCTACTACATGCCAGTGTCACAGAATCACAGAACATTAGAGGTTGGAAGGGACCTCCAGAGATCATTGAGTCCACCCCCTGCCCCAATTGCCAAAGCAGGATCACCCAGGGTACTCCAAACAGGAATTCATCCGGGAGGGTGGGGTTGAAAGTCTCCAGAGAAGGAGACTCCACAACCTCTCTGGGTAGCCTGCTCCAGTGCTCTGTCACCCTCACTGTAAGGGAGTTTCTCCTTATGTCGAGGTGAAACCTTCTCTGTTCCAGTTTGTAGCTGTTGCTCCTTGTCTTATTGCTGCTGACCATCGAAAACAGATTGGTCTCAGCCACTTGACACCCACCCCTCAGATATTTATAGACTTTGATCAGATCCCTCCCAGTCTTCTCCAGACTAAACAGCCCCAGGGCTCTCCGTGTCTCTTCATAGGCAAGATGCTCAAGTCTCACAGTCATCCTTGTGGCTCTCTGCCAGACTCTCTCCATCAGGTCCCTGTCTCTCTTGAACTGGGGAGCCCAAAACTGGACACAGTATTCCAGGTGTGGTCTCACCAGGGCACCTCCCTGGACACCCTCTCCCTACTTGTGACAGCCACATTCAGGTCCAGCCAGCCTTCCCCACACATACACCCTCTCTTCCCCCTCAGGCCCTGGAGGAGAGAGTAGGATAGGAGTACCAGGGTGTCCACCTTTGACAATTATTTGTTCTCTGCTCCTTTTGCAGTAACCCAAGGGAAGAGCATCCATGCAAACCACCCCACCTGAGGATCCCCATCATCTCTCTGCCCCACAGAAAGGAAAACAGAGCATGCTGGGCATCATATGTAGGCAGGATGCGAGACAGGAAGAGGACAGAGGAGAAGCTGCAGGATTTCTCCTCAGCCTCAGGGGAATGTGGATGGGCTGCAGAGCGTTCCCTACTTGCCTGCTTCCTACGCTGCTGCTCCTGGAGACGCGCTCGGAGGCTGAGCGAACCACTGGTCGGATCCATGACAGATGCTCCATGGGGCTGGGGCCCTTTGCAGAATTCCTCTGTTAGAGACCTGGGGTTCCCAACACAGCCACACCATCCATGGGACCAGCTGCCTTCACTGTTACATTCCCAGACTGCAGGAGCAGCCTGATTTTCTCAGATGCTTTTAATGGGCTTTCTTTTTTTAATCAGGTCTTTGTGTCAGAACTGATTATTTTCTTCCCCCCCTTTCCCTCCCCAGGGATTCCTTGCTCTATTTTGAATGTAAGAAACATCATCTGGGAGAAGGGAGGGTGGGAAATTGCACTTCCCAAACAACCTGACCAATGAAAATTGCAGTGAGGAAGGTAAGAATTCCAAGGGGAATTCAGACACGACCCTCAGTAAAACTCAGAGGCTATTAACAGCTGTCATCCTAAACAGCCAGGATGGCTGCAAATACAAAGCAGCAGATGTTAGGAGATGGCCAAGCAAAGTGGGTTTGCAATGATCTTTCCTTTCTGTGATTGACAGAAAAAAAGACCTCTCTCAAATGAAATGCATCTTTGTCCAGCAAGTCCCAACCCTCTACGAACCTACTCAGCCACAGCAGCATGGTCTAACGAATTAAGGTCTGACCAGGGACTCATGGGTGACATTGAGGAAGTGACTTTCTCATTCTGCCTCAGCATGTTGAGTAGGGACACAGAAATGCATCCCTCTTGGGAGAGAGATGTTGCATAAGAAGCAGGGTTTGTTTCTACAGACTCCTGGGGCTTTCTGGAGGGTGCATAAAGAGTTGGCTGCTCCAGGATGTTTTCAGTGTGTTTCCTCAAGCTGCTGCAGAGTTGAGGCTCCCAAACCACCATGTAAAGCTCTGTGGGTAATTGCATGACACATTTTTGGTGCTATATGGGGCAGGAGGAGGGAAGGGTCTGGGCCTCAGGTGGCTCGAGGCTGGAGTGAGCTCATGGGTTTTGCACTTTTGGGCTGCTCTCAGTGAGGACAAACACAAGCTGACATCCACCGGGCGCGAAGCACAAGCTAAAGGTCACCCACACACTGGTGCTGTTGTTCACAAGAGGAAAGGCTTGACAGAGGAGATCTAAGCTGAGGTCAAAACTGAGGACCTTTATCAGCCATAAGACCCAAGGACAAGACAAGGCTGGTTGAGGATGTGAGGCTGTGTGAGATGGGAGCAGCTACTCCAGGATGCACGTGCCTGATGCCCTGACACTGCTCTTGGGCTGTGAAGTGTCCTTTCCAGTAGCGGGTGGACGTCATGGAAGTCAGCCTTGGCTCTGAACTGCTCTGTACTCCTGGCAAAGGACAGAAACCTCGTGGAGGGCTGCAAGGATAACTCAGTCAGAAGC
The DNA here is from genome assembly GCA_013396675.1 of Eubucco bourcierii. Classification (NCBI taxonomy): domain Eukaryota; kingdom Metazoa; phylum Chordata; class Aves; order Piciformes; family Ramphastidae; genus Eubucco; species Eubucco bourcierii. The sequence goes on from VWZE01003760.1 coordinate 26,476, forward strand.
AGGGGTCTGCAAGTACTCAGGGTTCATGCCTGAACGTCACCAGAGGGAGACTCTGAAGACATCCAGAGCAGACACCCACTCCATGGCCCCTCACCAGGTGTGCTGCAGAGTCAAGCCTGCCCTTTGCATACCAAGGAGATGCAGAAATGAGGAAGCCCTTGCAGACTTGTCAGACTTCTCTCTTGCCAGCTTGCATTTTGCTTGCTCAATTCTCCTCCAGCTAAGGGCAGGGGACAGAGATGGAGGTGGTGAAACTGGGTCTGGGGAAAGAAAAGACATCTTCAGGTTTAGCTGGAGCACTTCATGCTTTAGGGCAGTGGCTCATCCTTTGGTGGGAGCACATCTGAGGTACCTGACCTCTCTGCTAAGCAAGCTTCACTTCCTATTCCTATGAAAAGGGAAGTTGCTTTTTTAGAAAGCTGCATGTCATCCACTGCTGAGGTGAGGAGGAGCTACCATGAGGTGCAGCAAAGCCTTAGAAATAGGCTAGTGGTTACCAAGTGATCTTGGGAGACAGAGTGACAGCATGGCAGTTCCAGATAGGAACCTGCTTCTGATTTGAGACCTGGTCCTGATGCTGACAGTGAGGAAACCCAACAGTTTTAGCCAAGCTGCTGCAAAGACTCTTCCAGCAACAGCCAAAATTCAAGCAGCTCAGAAGCAAGAAGTAAAAGTTAAAAAAATCAGATATGGTCTGGTCTGCTTATTGCACCCCAGGGAAGCTTTTTGGTGCCTCTGCATTTCACCTGGGGCAGATCCCATACTTCTTGCACGTCCTCTGTTTCCTCCAGGCTGGGCATTTCATGGCCATAAGATGAGAACCAGAGTCAAGAAGCAATGTGCTCAGAAACCATGAAGTGACAGCCCAGTCCTTTGAAAGCAGCTGCCCTGAGAAAGCATGTGGAAAATGGCACTAAAAAGAGAAGAAGTCTCTCATATGCAGCTCTTCAGATGGGCCCTACTTGTCCCTTCTCCCCTGACCTGAAAGCAAAGGCTATAATCTCACCCAGCAGGGCAGGGTCTGTCTAGCAATTGGTTTCTACGCTGTTCTCCTATCTCAGTCCCCACATATTCTGCAGTGTCTTCGCAGTCCTCTACATGAGTGTGTCTTGTCTCTGATACCTTTTCCAACTCCCTGTAAGACATGGAGATCAGAAGCCCAGGGTTGGAAGGGACCACAAGGATCATCTAGTTTAAATCTCCCTGTCATGGGCAGGGACACCTCACGCTAGATCAGGCTCTCCACAGCCTCATCCAGCCTGGCCTTGTAAACACCTCCAGGGATGAGGCTTCCACCATTTCCCTGGGCAACCCATTCCAGGATCTCACCACCCTCATGGGGAAGAACTTCTTCCTAACATCCAGTCTGAATCTCCCCATTTCTAGCTTTCCACCATTCCCCCCAGTCCTATCACTGCCTGACACCCTAAAAAGTCCCTCCCCAGCTTTCTGGTAGCAGCTTCCGGTGCTACTAAAATGGTGAAGGTCAAATACGTAAGAGACAGCCTGGAAAAAACTCTTGAGGTGAATGTTAAGTTTAACTTTTTATTTCTTAATTTACTTGGTTTAGCCTTAGCTCTCCCTTCTTCCACCAGATATTTTTGGTTGCCACTTTGATTTTTCTATAGATCATGCTTTACCTCTTCTATTCAAACCCCACTGCTCAAGCATCATCCTCCATACACATGTTCTGCCCCAAATTTCCATAGACCCAAGACACTCATAATCAGCAGCTCCTCACTGGGTAGCCATGATGGATTGGATGTTGGACAGGTAACCATATGGTCTGAAAAACATAACCCTACAGCAACTCTGCCTGTAGTAGTTTCACAGAATCACAGAATGTCAGGGGCAGGAAGGGACCTCCAAAGCTCATCCTGTCTAACCCCCCTGCCAGAGCAGCATCACCTATACCAGATCACACAGGAGCACATCCAGGCAGGTCTTAAACATCTCCAGAGGGAGACTCCAGAGCCCCCCTGAGCAGCCTGTTCCAGTGCTCTGTCACCCTCACAGGGGAAAAAAATCCTCCTCCTGTTTCCAGAGAACTTCCTATGCCTCAACTTCCACCCCTTACCCCTTGTCCTGTCCTTGGGCATTTTATCAAGGTTTTTCTTACCCATTTCAGAGTTTGAAGAAGAACAGAGATATCTTCTTATGAGGACACCTCATGTGAGCTGATTGTCCCTCTCCCCTAGCCACCATAACTTGGAGAAGCACAGAGACTGAGAGAAGGAGAGGTGGTGACTTGCTGTGTATCCTCATACACCATAAGATAGCAAATTAGGACCCCGGGGCACAGGACCAGTGCCTCTCAACCACAAGGACCTTGGAGCAGGTGGCACAAAGAATTTTTTCAACCAAACTTTATCCAACAAAAACGTTGCATATCCAGCCATCAGCAAGGCAAACCACACACCTCAGGCAGATGAACAACTTTTCACCCTTCTCCCCTCCTTCTGTACAAAAGGATTCTTCATTTGTAAACCTACTTGTTGTATTTCTGCTCTGTCTCCTACGTGCCTGGGGCACAGGACCCGATGGGTCTTGCATACTGCTTGGTGATTGTTGCCTCATTTCTTGTTTTCCAGAGAGGCAGAGTTGATCAGTGAGATTTGGCCAAATTTGGAGAATAATTTCATAAATAGATAAATAAACAAAGAGGAAGAAATGCAGCAAGGAGGTTTCTTAGAGCATGTTTCACTTCACAGGGTCACAGGCTCACAGGCTCACAGGATGTCAGGGGTTGGAAGGGACACAAAAAGACCATTGAGTCCACCCCCCCTGCCAGAGCAGGACCAGACAGTCTAGCTCAGGTCACACAGGAATGAATCCAGACAGACCTTGAAAGTCCCCAGAGAAGGAGACTCCACAACCTCTCTGGGCAGCCTGTTCCAGTGCTCTGTGACCCTTACAGTCAAGAAGTTCCCCCTTGTGTTGAGCTGGAACCTCCTGTGCTGCAGCTTCCATCCATTGCTCCTTGTCCTATCCCAGGGAGCAAGTGAGCAGAGCCTGTTCCCCACTCCTGGCTCCCAGCCCTCAGATATTTACAAACATTGATTAAATCCCCTCTCAGCCTTCTCTTCTCCAGACTAAGCAGCCCCATGTCCCTCAGCCTCTCCTCATCAGGCAGTGCTCCAGTCCCCTCATCATCCTCATAGCCCTCCTCTGGACTCTCTCCAGCAGATCCCTGTCCCTCTTAAACTTGGGAGCCCAAAACTGAACAGAGTACTCAAGATGAGGTCTCACCAGGGCAGAGTAGAGGAGCCAGGTAGACTTTGCAGGCCGGCAGAAGTGTAGGACTGGCCCTGGGAAGGTCATTAATAAGGTAGGACCTAGAGCACATTTGAGAGGTTGCTGAACTTGCACTTCAAAGCTTCTACTCACTTCTGCTTACCTCAACTTCCCAATTCCCATAGCCTTAAAATGACTTGCTAATGATCTCTTCTCTGCTGAGACCCCACCTGCAGTGCTGTGCCCAGCTCTGGAGTCCTTAGCACAGGAAAGACATGGACCTGTTGGAGCGGGTCTAAAGGAGGCCACAAAATGATCAGAGGGCTGGAACACCTCTACTGTGAGGACAGGCTGAGACAGTTGGGGTTGTTGAGCCTGGGGAAGAGAAGGATTCATGAAGATCATCTTACAGTATTCCACTACTTAAAGGGGTCCTCTGGGACAATGTTTTTATCAGCACCTGTTGTGACAGGACAAGGGATGATGACTTTAAACTAAAAGAGGGGAGATTTAGACTAGACAGGAGGTAGCTTTGTTTTTTATTTTTTTAAAGCTGAGGGTAGTGAAAGAGTTGTGCAAGTTGCCCAGAGAGGTCTTCCATCCCTGGAAACATTCAAGCAGAGATTGGATGAGACTCTGAGAAACCTTCTCTACTTGAGGATGTCCCTGCTCAATGCAGAGAGGTTGGATTAGATGACCTCTAAGGGTTCCTTCCAACCAAAACCATCCTATGATTCTATCATCAGCACTAATTTCCTTCACTAAAAGACCTGCAACTGTTGTCCTGGCCTTGGAGGAGAAGAAATTTATTCCTTCCTTTTTCACAGTGTCTCCTATAAATGAAGCAACATTCCTTCTTGCCAAAATTCCATGCTTTACACACCTTAGCTTGCTGCATCCTTCTCCTTCATGCATTTTGGAGAGTTGTCTAGGCCACATTGCTTTCTAAATTAAAACTGACCAATATTAACAAAGTCAAAATTGCTCTGTGAAAACCACAGCAACATTGTTCTGAGGGAAGGGAAGGGAAGGGAGGGGAAGGGAGGGGAAGGGAAGGGAAGAAAAAAGAGGAGACTCGAGGAGAGGAGACTCGAGGAGACTAGAGGAGAGGAGAGACAAGACTCCAAACCAACATCAGTAGAAATCTATTTCTTTTTCCAATACAAGTTGCTGCTGCGGTACAAGGTTTGGGGTTTGGTGGAACAGTTTTGGCTGGATGGTGAAACAGATTCACATGGATTTAAACCTAAAAGGGAGCAGAGGACAACCTGGGATAGCACACAGTTTGTAGAGTAGGGCCTGGTTCATGTTTGAATTGCATCTGTTGCCCCTTAGCACTTCTTTTTTTCGAGCAAAACCCCTGACCCTGTAGATCCTGTTTCTTACGGTGATGTCCTCTGCCTTTCATAGAATCATAAAATCATAGAATGGTAAGGTTGGAAGGGACCTCAAAGATCATCCAGTTCCAACTCCCTGCCATAGGCAGGGACACCTCCCACTAGGACAGGTCACTCAAGGCCTCCTCCAACCTGGCCTTGAACACCTCCAGGGAGGGAGCAGCCACAACCTCCCTGGGCAACCTGTGCCAGTGTCTCACCACCCTCACTGCAAACAACTTCCTCCTAACATCCAGTCTAAATCTCCCCTCTGCCAGTTCAAACCCATTGCCCCTTCTCCTGTCATTGCAAGACCTTGTCAATAGTCCCTCCCCAGCCTTCCTGTAGGTCTCTTCAGATACTGGAAGGCTACTCTAAGGTCTCCTGGAAGCCTTCTCTTCTCCAGGCTGCAGAGCCCCAACTCTCTCAGCCTGTCCTCACAGCAGAGCTGCTGCAGCCCTCTGAGGATCTTCGTGGCCTCCTCTGGACCCACTCCAACACTTCCATGTCCTTCCTGTGCTGGGGGCTCCAGAACTGCACACAGTGATGTCCAGCAGTGCAGCCACCTCTTCCACCATAAGTAGCAGGGACTGAGGTTGCAATCTGTTGCCAAGACCTCTGCCAAGAGGGAACTGAATCCTGCTCTAATCCCCCTCGGCTACTTCTGATCTTGCTCTGTGCTGCTGACCTAAGGAGGAAGCTGACTTGCACCACACAGAATGAGACCGCGAATGGAAACTTTGGGGCTACCAAGGGCTCTGGCTGGATTTAGCCCCAGCTGTCATGCTAAATTCTTGCCCACAAATGAAACCTGTGGGCTTGCAGGAAATGATTGACAATGCCAGAGCTCACCCACATGGAGTCAATGCTTGGTTGCCTCCAGAGTCTCGTCAAGAGCGGAAGTGCAGCAAAGGAAATGTCCTTTTTATCGTGGACGAAATGGAAGCATTGAAGGGCAGGAAAAATGACAAAAACTGATGGAGTTATGTTGTGTCCATATGCCCCAACTGTACTCAACAAGTGCTGTGGCCCCTGTGAAATCCAGAGTGGCCTGTTTTGACAGCAGACCGAGGTGACAAAATGTCTCTTCTGAACCTAAATATAGAATCATAGAATCATAGAATGGGAAGGTTGGAAGGGACCTCAAGGATCAACCAGTTCCAACCCCCTGCCATAGGCAGGGACACCTCCCACTAGTACAGCTCACTCAAGGCCTCTTCCAACCTGGCCTTGAACACCTCCAGGGAGGGAGCAGCCACAACCTCCCTGGGTAACCCAATCCAGTGTCTCACCACCCTCACTGTAAAGAACTTCCTCCTAGCATCCAGTCTAAATCTCCCCTCTGCCAGTTTAAACCCATTGCCCCTTGTCCTGTCGTTGCAGGACCTTGTAAATAGTCCCTCCCCAGCCTTCCTGTAGGTCTCCTTCAGATACTGGAAGGCTACTATCAGGTCCCCTCAAAGCCTTCTCTTCTCAAGGCTGCAGAGCCCTAACTCTCTCAGCCTGTCCTCATAGCAGAGCTGCTCCAACCCTCAAGACCATTTCAGATTTGGATGTGCACATGAAGGTGCCACTGAAAATTAAAGGTTAAAGCATTAGTCAAGAGGAAAGTCACAAAGCAGAAATAAACAAGCTGTATCTAATTTTGGCTTCCCCCAATCCAAGAGACACAGGATCTGGTGGAGAAAGGCCAATGGAGAGCTATGGAGGGTGATTGTGGGACTGAAACATCTGTCCTGTCAAGAAAGACCAAGTCAAATGGGACTGTTTAATCCTGAGAAGAGAAGGCTGAGAGGGGATCTTATCAATGTCTAGAAATATCTGACAAGTGGGTGTCAGGATGAAGGTGGTGGTCTCTTGTGATAAGACAAGGAACAACAGGTACAAGCTAGAACACAGGAGGTTCCGGCTCGATGTGAGGAGTAACTTCTTTACAGTGAGGGTGACAGAGCACTAGAACAGGTTGTCCAGAGAGGCTGTGGTCTCCTTCTCTGAACACTTCCAAGAGTCTTCTGGATGCTTTCCTGTGTGACCTGCCCTAGGTGATCCTGCTGTGGAAGAAGGGTTGGACTCAATGATCTCAAAAGGTCCCTTCCAAGCACTAACATTCTGTGACTCTCTGATTCTGCGTTGTTCTTATCTGAAAAGGGTGCACCCCCCAAGAGGTGGGGTGCTCAGATGGTGTATCATGGGCTTATTTAACAGAGGCTGGTGAGCCCAGTATNGCTCGATGTGAGGAGTAACTTCTTTACAGTGAGGGTGACAGAGCACTAGAACAGGTTGTCCAGAGAGGCTGTGGTCTCCTTCTCTGAACACTTCCAAGAGTCTTCTGGATGCTTTCCTGTGTGACCTGCCCTAGGTGATCCTGCTGTGGAAGAAGGGTTGGACTCAATGATCTCAAAAGGTCCCTTCCAAGCACTAACATTCTGTGACTCTCTGATTCTGCGTTGTTCTTATCTGAAAAGGGTGCACCCCCCAAGAGGTGGGGTGCTCAGATGGTGTATCATGGGCTTATTTAACAGAGGCTGGTGAGCCCAGTATCTCAGCTGAGAGCCCAGGATGGAAATGAATACCAGAAACCCGCAGCTGATAGAGCAGAACATAGCAAGTCTTTAGAAAAGCAGATAAATAAATGTCGGTAGCAACTTTACGCAATTATCACTAAGACGTCTAGAATGGAAGGGATCTTTAAAGGTCACCTAATCTCAGATCTTTTCTCCTCCATCTCAAAGTTTAGCCTTTGACTTCATAACCATCAAGGTGCCACTACTGTTTGCACTTCTGGAGCCCCCAGCACAGGAAGGACATGGAAGTGTTGGAGCGGGTCCAGAGGAGGCCACAAAGATGCTCAGAGGGCTGCAGCAGCTCTGCTATGAGGACAGGCTTAGAGAGTTGGGGCTCTGCAGCCTGGAGAAGAGAAGGCTTCCAGGAGACCTTAGAGTAGCCTTCCAGTATCTGAAGGGGGCCTACAGGAAGGCTGGGGAGGGACAATTGACAAGGTCTTGTAATGACAGGACAAGGGGCAATGGGTTTGAACTGGCAGAGGGGAGATTTAGACTGGAGGATTTTGGAGGAAGTTGTTTGCAGTGAGGGTGGTGAGACACTGGCACAGGTTGTCCAGGGAGGTTGTGGTTGCTCCCTCCCTGGAGGTGTTCAAGGCCAGGTTGGAGGAGGCCTTGAGCAACTTGTACTAGTGGGAGGTGTCCCTACCTATGGCAGGGGGTTGGAACTAGATGATCCTTGAGGTCCCTTCCAACCTTACCATTCTGTGATTCTATGATTGCCCTGTTTTGGCAGAACGAACCAAAAAAGGGCAGGAAGGTTTTTTTTTCCCCTCAATATTTTGTACATCAGTACAGTGACAACACCATGGAAAGTCTGGGAGACAGAAACAAATGAGGCCAAGAAATCACAGGCTCTGCAGCCCTCAAATCTTCTGATAAAAATGACTTGCACCTTGACAGAATGGCTAATGGAGCATATTAATGAAGGAGCTCTCACTGCCCTGCAGCTGTCCTTTTTTTTTCTTCTTCATCTCCATCTGCCCTCTCTTCTCACCAAGTAGCAGAGCAGGGTGCACGTGTGTGTGTGCTCTCTGTGCATCAGGAACCCTCACTGCTGGCAGTGTACCCATCTCGTCCTGATTTTGGACTTTTAAAGGTCTGTAATCCATTACATGCCACAGAAGCCCTGCCAGAAAGGCAAGAAACATCCCTATGGCACAAGCAGGGTACCCAAAGCACCTTGAAGAGCGCTGCCTTGCCAGGCATCGCTGGCCACAGAGCCCTAAGTAAAGTCCTGAGGAGGCCTGAAATGCATACATGCAAGGTGCTTCATACACAAGGTGCTTCAACTGCTCTTCCCTCTCAGGAGAGGCACAGCAAACAAGATGGTTTCTGAGGTACCCATGCTCCAAGTGCTGCAGAAATTTGAGTCTGGCCTAAATTTTAACTAAGTTATAAAGGTGGTGTAGATCAGGGGAAGAAACACTAAGTCCATCCTCTCTACAATCCTGTTGGAGATCTCCCACTTGCCAAGAAGTTTTGCCCGCTACTGTTAACCTACTACTTGTTTTACCAGCTTAAAGGCAGAAATTAGTGAAAGCAAAACAGTGCTTCCAAGGATACCACCCACCTTATCTGCTGGGTAAGAGAAAGGAGAGCTCTTCAGCCTCAGGTGTGTCACTTGGCAGGAGAATTAAAGCCTCACTTCTCTTCTGCAAGGTACACAGCAAAGGTCGAGCCTGAGCATCCAAACTTTCACCTCTTAAACTCAGAACTGGATCCCTGATTTTGCTTGCTCCAATCTGAGGAATTCAGCTGGAAGAAACTCATTCACCAGTAAAGGGATTTCGTCTACATTTGAGGTTTCTGAAGAGAAAGAGGTTGATATGTGCCAAAGAGAGAACCTGCTGGGTCATCTTCTGACCTAAAGCATCAGTCCCACCTTGGAGAGTGCCCCAGTTTCAGAATGAAAGAAAGAGATGCACCCTGCCCCTATCAGCACCAGTATAGCCCACTCCCTTGGACATAGCACTCCAAACCTTTAAGGGCTTCATTATCACCAGTCCATAGACAATACACAGAGATGGGCCAAAACTTTAGCTGCTCTAAGGAGATTCACAGCACTGTAAACCCTAAGGGCTTCATTATCACCAGTCCATAGACAACACAGAGAGATGGGCTGAATTTTTAGGTGCCCTAAGGAGATGTATAGCACTCCAAACCTTTAAGGGCTTCATTATCACCAGTCCATAAACAACACAGAGATGGGCCAAAACTTTAGCTGCTCTAAGGAGATTCATAGCACTGTAAACCTTAAGGGCTTTATTATCACCAATCCATAGACAATACACAGAGATGGGCCAAAACTTTAGCTGCTCTAAGGAGATTCACAGCACTGTAAACCCTAAGGGCTTCATTATCACCAGTCCATAGACAACACAGAGAGATGGGCTGAATTTTTAGGTGCCCTAAAGAGATGTATAGCACTCCAAACCTTTAAGGGCTTCATTATCACCAATCCATAGACAATACACAGAGATGGGCCAAAACTTTAGCTGCTCTAAGGAGATTCATAGCACTGTAAACCTTAAGGGCTTCATTATCACCAGTCCATAGACAATAAACAGAGATGGGCCAAATCTTTAGCTGCTATAAGGAGATACATCCAGAGGAGCTCCAGGCAACAAGCAGGTAGCAGGAGATAAACAAAGTGTCTGGAAAATCATTTCCTCTTACCTGGTGGTTCCTTTTTCTTGGATCAAATCATATCCTGCTCAATCCCAGTTGTCCACCAGACTTAAAAAATCCTTTGCAGGTTGTGTGCTTAAGACCATAAGCTTGTCTTGATAAGTTTTAATCCTTAGAGCAGGCAGAAAGAGAAAGCCTAATACTTCTTGACGTTGTCAGTTGGCTGCTGTTGGTGGTTTCCTGTCAACAACAGCTGAATGACAAACAGAACTGGTTTGTTGCATTTATAGCAATTAAGGGCTGATAGTAGAACCACGCTGCTCATTTAGCTCTAATGCTAGCACAGTGTCTACCTCAGAGGAGCTGTTACCCACAGAGGTTCAGCAAGGCTATAAAAAAACTATCTTTCTGCTACAAACCGTGCCCTGAATAGCTCTCATTCAAGCTGGGGTGAGTTGAAAGTCGTCTGCTGAAGCCACCAACTGGTCTGCAAATGAGAGGAGAAATACAGGTCCTTGGGTTTTCTAGATTGGGCCATTCACAGCTACCAGCAGCCTGGTAGACCAATAGCAGGGGTGGAGATATTTATTGCATGAGCTTAACCTTCAGGAGGACCAGTCAGGTTCTAGTCTGAGCAGCTTCCCCTTTTCTAGTCATCTAGGTTACGGTGCTGTAATCTTCCTCACTTCACATTTGAGGTTCTGTTCCTGCTTGAAAGCTCATCTAAAGAGGGTGGTTTTGTTCCTCCTCAGAGCTGGTTGCCTTCTGGCAGTGGGCACAAGACAGCTGATGTCATTTCTTAGGTCATAGGGGGAAGAGCTACGGAGATAGCTGACAGCACATCGAAGTGTTGGAGCGGGTCCAGAGGGCCACGAAGATGCTCAGAGGGTTGCAGCAGCTCTGCTATGAGGACAGGTTGAGAGAGTTGGGGCTCTGCAGCCTGGAGAAGAGAAGGTTTCCAGGACACCTTAGAGTAGCCTTCCAGTATCTGAAGTGGGCTACAGGAAGGCTGGGGAAGGACTATTGACAAGGTCTTGCAATGACAAGATGAGGGAAAAGGGGTTTGAACTGGCAGAGGGGAGATTTAGACTGGATGTCAGGAGGGAGTTGTTTGCAGTGAGGGTGGTGAGACACTGGCACAGGTTGCCCAGAGAGGCTGTGGCTGCTCCCTCCCTAGAGGTGTTCAAGGCCAGGTTGGATGAGGTCTTGAGTGAGCTGTACTAGTGGGAGGTGTCCCTGCCTATGGCAGGGGGTTGGAACTGGATGATCCTTGAGGTCCCTTCCAACCTTACCATTCTATGATTCTATGATTCCAGGCCATATGATGTCATGCTTAGCCTATAAAGCTGAGGGTAGAAGAAGGACTAGGGGGACATTTAGAGTGAGGACATTTGCCTTCCCATCTGACCCTTACATAGGATGGAGCCCAGCTTTTCCAGAGAGAACTGAACACCTGCTGCCTGCCAATGGTGAACGAATTCCTTGTTCTGCTTTGCTTGTGCACACAACTTTAACTATCTCAACCCACAAGTTTTCTCACTTCTACCCTTCTGCTTCTTGCTCCCATTGCACTGGAGGGGAATGAGTGAGCAGCTGAGTGGAGCTGAGTTGCAGGCTGAAATGAAGCCAGGATGTCTGTTTTTTGCCCTGAGCTGCAGCTTTTGCCCAGGCTGCAGAGGCTGCAGAGGCTGCAGTGAAGTTGTGTTTGCTGAAAATGAGTTATAACTCCAGGAAATGCCACTCAGCTCTTTTCGTGGGAGAGAGCAGAATCTGACTCTGGTACAGAGGGGTGTAATGAGGACAGGTATACTGCAGCTTATCCATCATTCATTCACCCTAACTTAAAGCAGGTGTCTGAGATGGGATTTCTTTGCCTTTCCTTTCTTTGGCTCAGGTAGTCAAAAGAATCAGTTGAAGGTTATCACAGAATGGTGTAACTGAAGTCTGAGCTGAGAGTGTCCACCCAAGATCCATCTACTTGTGTGTGCCTTACTGCAGTTGTGGAAAATAATTTACAAGGCACAGCTTCCCTTTTGCTTGAACCTGTTCTATGCTGAAACAACTCCAGTACTATCTGCTACTTTATACCAGATTCCCAAGAGCCCAATTCCTCACTGTGCCACAGCCCAGTAAGTGGCAATTAATCTGCATCACACTCCAAGTGAGGCCTGAAGGCAGTGTTGGACAATCCTTTCCACGGGAAAAGACTCAGTCCCAGCACACACATCACAAGCAGGGTGAGAGGAGAGGCTCATCATCATCCAAAAGCAGATAAGGGCCAAACACATGGGTGCAGGGGACAACTTGCAGTGGGCTATTTCCACTACGTTGCTCAGAAAACCTGGTGCCATCCCACCCGGGAAAAGACATCTCTTAAACAAACTGACTCAGATTAAACAACAGAGCAATACGAGAAAAGGCCAATCCCAGGTCCTTCAGTGGTTCCTGGAGATGACCACAACTCCCCGCGGGTCTTGCATTGCTTCTCTTGGGGTGAGGAGGAGATGACTTTAGCCGGAGACCTGCTGCCCTCTGCAGGTACCTCTGCCGCATTTCCAGGTCGACTGGCTCTCAGGTGGCACTCCAGCAACGTCAGAGGACTTAGAATCATAGAATCATAGAATCATAGAATGGTAAGGTTGGAAGGGACCTCAAGGATCATCTAGTTCCAACCCCCTGCCATAGGCAGGGACACCTCCCACTAGTAGAGGTTACTCAAGGCCTCATCCAATCTGGCCTTGAACACATCCAGGGAGGGAGCAGCCACAACCTCCCTGGGCAACCTGTTCCAGTGCCTCACCACCCTTACTGTAAAGAACTTCCTCCTAACATCCAGTCTAAATCTCCCCTCTGCCAGTTTAAGCCCATTGCCCCTTGTCCTGTCATTGCAGGACCTTGTAAATAATCCTTCCCCAGCCTTCCTGTAGGCCCCCTTCAGATACTGGAAGGCTACTATCAGGTCCCCTCGACTTCTCTGGGACGAGCCTCTCTGCAGGGAGTGGAGGAAAGAATGGTGATGGCTGAGAGCATCACCGCCTGCTCTCCACATCCCCAGCCTGGGCAGGGTGAGCCTCGGGGGCTTTGCTTTGGGGAAAATGCATTTATCCGGTGACCAACTGAGAAGCAACCACTGATGCTCCTGCAAGATACTTCCAGCACATGGTCCCACAGAATAGCCACGCTCCCTTTTTGGAAGGTCCAGCTTTTCCATGCTCTGTTTAAAGGATGCCTACAAGGAGAAAAATCCCCAAAGCCAGGAGGCAAGGGGAAGATGCAGGTGGTTTAGATTGGGTAGGTTTAGATTGGACATTAGGAAAAAAAAAAAATCACAGAGAGAGTGGTCAGGAACTGGAATGAGCTACCCAGGGAGGTGGTGGAGTCACCCACCCTGGATGTGTTTAAGGGTGGTTTGGATGTGGTGCTTAGGGATATGGCTTAAGGTGAATCTTGTAGAGAAGGGTTCTAGGTTGGACTTGGTGATCCTGAGGGGCTTTGCCAACCTGGATGGTTCTGTGATTCTGTGGTAGATGCCCCATCCCTGGAAACATTCCAGGTCAGGTTGGATGTGGTTCTGAGCAACCTGATCTAGTTGAAGACATGGTTTAAGGTGGTATGGTTTAGGGTGATAGGCTGGACTTGGTGATCCTGAAGGTCTTTTCCAACCTGGATGTTTCTGTGATGGTTCAAATCCAAGCTGTGTTGAACTGCTGCCATTATCATAAGATCATAAAATCATTTAGGTAGGACAAGGCCTTTAAGGTTGACTCTAGCTGTTAAGTCAGCCCTTCCAAGTCCACCACTCAACCATGTCACTAAGCACTATGTCTACAAGTCTTTTAAATACTTCTAGGGATGGTGGTTATGTTAGGGGAATGGCCACTTCTGCCTGTTTCAGGTGATACAGAGCCATCTCAGAAGGTCCAGATGAGATTTAGCTGACTATAAGGTGTTGTGGAAATATTAACACAAGGTAGGGCACTTCTACCTTAGAGTATTTGTGGTGCAGAAAATCTGGGGTCTCCAGAAAGTCTGTAAAGATTTACCACTGCAGCAGGCAATTCCCAGCTTGAACTTTGCAAAATTGCACCCCAGGAAGGACCTAGGCTTGGATACAAGGACTTCCAAAGATTCAGGTGTCCTCTGCCCAGGGATGCCTGGGTAGGCACAATCCCAAGCACAAATCCAGGTTGGGTGGGGAATGGCTGAGAGCAGCCCTGAGGAAAAGGACCTGGGGGTCTGGGGTGATGAAAAGCTCAACATGAGCCTGCAGTGTGAGTGCAGTCCAGACAGCAACTGAGTGCTGGGCTGCAGCAAGAGCAGTGTGGGCAGCAGGGCAAGGGAGGGGATTCTGCCCTTTACTCTGCTCTCATCAGACCCCACCTGGAGTCCTGTGTGCAGTTCTGGAGCCCTCAGCACAGGAAGGACATGGAAGTGTTGGAGTGGGTCCAGAGGAGGCCATGAAGATGCTGGGAGGGCTGCAGCAGCTCTGCTATGAGGACAGGCTGAGAGAGTTGGGGCTCTGCAGCCTGAAGAAGAGAAGGCTTCCAGGAGACCTTAGAGTAGCCTTCCAGTTTCTGAAGGGGGCCTACAGGAAGGCTGGGGAGGGACTATTGACAAGGTCTTGCAATGCCAGGACAAGGGGAATGGGTTTGAACTGGCAGAGGAGAGATTGAAACTGGATGTTAGGAGGAAGTTGTTTGCAGTGAGGGTGATGAGACACTGGCACAGGTTGCCCAGGGAGGTTGTGGCTGCTCCCTCCCTGGAGGTGTTCAGGACCAGGTTGGATGAGACCTTGAGTGACCTGTACTAGTGGGAGGTGTCCCTGCCTATGGCAGGGGGTTGGAACTGGATGATCCCTGAGGTCCCTTCCAACCTTCCCATTCTATGATTCTATGAATATGCTGTGAGATATAATGCCAGGAACTGGCAGCTTCTGTAACTAAGTGCAACAGAAAGGCCTCACTTCATCTCAGCAACTAACACTGTCTGCACCTATGGCTCAGATCTTTTTCTTAGAGATCTGAGCCATAGGTGCAGACAGTGTCTGTGTTGCACAGGACTCTTTTGACTCATCACATCTAATCTCAACTGCCTGCTGCAGCTGGTTGTGGTCAGAGCCTTGCCACTGTGAGTGTCACTCCACTTGAGCTGCTTTTCCCACCACAGGTCTTTGGGACAAAGACAACTTAAATGAAATAAAGTCAGGCCAAAACCCGTTCAAAAGCCAGGAAGAAACTTCAGAGGGACCTGGCTCCAGGCCTTCACTGGTGTCTTATGGCAGCTCATTTGAAATCCATTACAAAAACTAAATTAAAACAAAACATTTACAGAAGAAGGAGCAAGTGGCAGTGTGTGGTCTGGGGCTGTGATGAGATAGATGCCCAGCCTTGGTAGCAACACCTCTGCTAGTAAACTAACCCATGCCAGGCCTAGTCTCTGGCCCTGAGGTGAACTGGCCCTGTCTGGCCATGTCAGTGCAATTGAACACTTTTGGCTATCAAATCTGGGTTATTCAATCCACCTTGTCAGATTGAAGGGGACCTTGCTCATACCTCAACCATGTCCCGGAATTGCTCATCCCACATCCAACCCAGACCAGGGATTATATTTCACCAGGTTCCTGTGCCCATGTCTATTTCCCAATGCCATTTGATTCACTGCTCCAGATTCAGGTTTTGTTTTGATGAGGTGTTGCAGGGAATGTTCTGGGATGCTTATAAGAAAGACGATGACAGCATTTTTTATCAGGGCCTGTTGTGACAGGACAAGGGGTGAAGGTTTTAAACTAGAAGACTAGATACAAAGAAGAAAATCTTTACACAGAGGAGCTTGAGACACTGGAATAGCTTGTCCAGAGAGCTGGTAGATGTCCCATCCCTGGAAACATCCCAGGTCACATTGTCCAGACCTCTGTGCAACCCGTTCTAGCTGAAGATGTCCCTGTTTATTGCAGGGGGGTTGGACTAGATGGCTTTTAAAGTTCCAATCCAAACCATTCCATGATTCCATGTTGAAGAACCTGCTTCCTGCCAAGAGCTTGAATGCAGCTGTAGAATGTGTCAGCTGGTTTCAGCACGAAGGGGACAGCTTTTCCATCTCCTCAGACCCACTCCATCATCACCAACCCCAGGAAGGATGTGTACAAGCCACCGGGTGCCTGCCTACAGCACAGCGAGAGTTGATCACCAGGCTGACTTTGCAAGCATATATCTGAAATCTGACCAAAAAAGGCTGCTGGCAAAGCAC
>VWZE01003760.1:65572-78901 GCA_013396675.1 Eubucco bourcierii
CTAGTGGGAGGTGTCCCTGCCTATGGCAGAGGGTTGGAACTAGATGATCCTTGAGGTCTCTTCCAACCTTACCATTCTATGATTCTATGATTCTATGAATAGTAGGGGTTGGAAGGCACCCAAAAAGATCATTCAGTTCACTGCCCCCTCCCAGAGCAGGATTACCCATGGCAGATCACACAGGAACTCATCCATATGGGTTTTGAATGCCTCCAGAGAAGGAGATTCCACAATCCATTTGATCAGCCTGTTCCAGTGTTTTGTCACCTTCACAGTGAAAATGTTTTTTTTCTTATACTGAGAGAGGGATGTTCTGCCCCTTTGCTCTGCTCTGCTGTGATGAGATCACACCTGCAATGCTGTGCCCAGCTCTGGAGTCTCCAGCAGAAGAAAGACATGGACCTGTTGCAGTAGTCCAATACACAACACATCTGCTGTGAGGACAGGCTGGGAGGCTTCTGATTGTTCAACATGGAGAGCAGAAGGTTCTTTGGAGGCATTATTGTGGCTTTTAGGTACTTGAAGGGGGTTATACAAATGATGGGGACAGTGCTTTTAACAGGGTCTGCTCTGACAGGGCAAGGGGTGATGGTTTTAAACTAAGAGAGGGGAGATGCAGACTAGATAGAAGGAAGGAATTTTTTTGTGTTGAGGGTGGTGTGACCCTGGCCCAGGTTGCCCAGAGAAGTGTTAAATGCCCCATCCCTGGGACCATTCCAGGTCAGGATGGATAGGGCTCTGAGTAACCAGCTCTAGTTGAAGGCATCTCTGATCAGTGCAGGGGGTTTGGTCTGGGTGATATTCAAATGCCTCTTCCAGCTCAATGCATTCTGTAATTCCAGATTCTTTGCTGGAAGGTAATATCTGCATCAATAGTACTGGGGCTAGCAGGACAAGGGAGGTTATTCTTCCCCTGTACTCGGCACTGATCGGGTCATACCTTGAGTACTTGACTTCTGGGCCCCTCAATTCAAGAGAGATGTTGAAGTACTGGAATGTGTCCAGGGAAGGGCAATGAAGCTGGTGAGGAGCCTGGAGCACAGCCCTGTGAGGAGAGGTTGAGGGAGCTGGGGGTGTGCATCCTGCAGAAGAGGAGGCTCAGGGCAGACCTCATTGCTGTCTGCATCTACGTGAAGGGAGGTTGTAGCCAGGTGGGGTTGGTCTCTTCTCCCAGGCATCCAGCAACAGAATGAGGGGACACAGTCTCAAGCTGTACCAGGGGAGGTATAGGCTTGATGTCAGGAGGAAGTTCTTGATAGAGAGTAATTGGCATTGGAATGGGCTGCCCAGGGAGGTGGTGGAGTCCCCATCCCTGGAGGTGTTGAAGAAAAACCTGGATGGGTCACTTAGTGCCATGGTCTGGTTGATTGGATGGGGCTGGGTGATAGATTGGGCTGGACGAGCTTGGAATTCTCTTCCAACCTATTTGATTCTATGATCCTAGGATGGCTGAGCAACGTTTCCAGTCAGCAGGGAGCAGCATCAGGAGCAGTTTGCTGTGCCCTTGCTGACAGCCTCCTGTGCCCCCTCCCTCTGTGTTGCAGGCAGAAATGCGCCTGCAGGACCAGCAGCTGGC
Source organism: Eubucco bourcierii (assembly GCA_013396675.1). NCBI lineage: Eukaryota > Metazoa > Chordata > Aves > Piciformes > Ramphastidae > Eubucco > Eubucco bourcierii. Next base: position 67,149 of record VWZE01003760.1, read on the forward strand.
GAGGCAGCTCATGCGCCTCCGCAGCGACATCAACAAGCTGAAGATAGAGCAGACCTGCCACCTGCACCAGCGCATGCTCAACGACGCCACCTACGAGCTGGAGGAGAGGGACGAGCTCTCTGACCTCTTCTGTGACTTCCCCCTGGTGAACTCCTTCAGCCTTTCCACGCCTCTCAAGCTCATCGGCGTCACCAAGATGAACATCAACTCCCGACGGTTCTCACTGTGCTAAGAGGGGGAAATAAGAGGGAAAGTTGGGGGGAAAAAAAAAAGAGAGGGGACTGGGCAGTGCCAGGGTTCTCTCTGCCTGGTGGCTGGGCAACAAAAGCAAAGGCCAAAGAGGAGCAAAGGGAACAGGAGCAAACAGGGAACTCAGAGGTGGTGTTGGTGGCAGGGTAGAACAGCAGAGCTGGGCACTGAGATGGCCCATAGTTGCTCATCGAGAAGATGTGGAGGAAGCATGAAGAGCATCTGGACCCAATATGAGCACCCAACCCTCTCCTTTGCAAAGTTCTTCCTCCTTTACTTCCTCTCACAACAGCTAAGAGCACACAGCTCCAGTGTGGTAGGTTGTACTCAACAATCAGAGGAGGGGTTCCCAGATCAGCCATGAATCAAAGGAAAATCCCTTTTCCCTTCCCCTTTAGCTCTGCCCAAGCTAGAGCCATCTCTTCAGAAAATAGATCACTCTTCTCCATGGATGTCTACTCAGGCATCAGCCTCGGCCTCTGCTGGCCCAAGCACAGCAGCCATGAGGTTATTTCAGGGGGAAGCTGATTGCCATTGGAAAGGAGCCCTCCCAGCAGGGAAATGGTGGGGCTTTGGAAGGTAAGTGAGGTACCAGGGGTTAAACAGGATGCAGCCCCAAGAAGCAGTGAGAAAATGCATTTGTTGACCTGCTCCTTTGAGTCTAGTGTACTCTAGCTTAATTTTGCCTGTGGTATAGATTAGGGACAGATCATAGACACATTTATATAGAGACTCCAACTGCTCAGAAGTCCTCTGTGTGCCCTAGAAGTTCCACTCAGAGCAATACATGTTCCTGATGCTGGTGTCAGCAGCGACCACAAGACACTGTGTGGCTAACTCCACAAGCTGAAGGAGGCAGCTGACACCCAAGACACCTCAGATCAGAGAAATCACCCCAGGGTGATATTCCCCCAACAGCAGCACCAGCAAATCATGGATCCTCTGTAGCAACACATCCATCAGAGAAAGGAATTTTAGGAGGAGAAGAGGAACTTCAGTGTAATGAACATAAAGTGTGGTTCTAAAAGGGAGCAAGGCTGCTGTGGTGAGCTTTGGACTCATGGCAAACACACAGTATCCCCTCCCTGCTTGGCAGTCTGTAAGATGGATGCTGTATTTTCTTGCCTTTCAGTGCACACAGCTGCACATCTGCCTGCACACGGCACAGAGGGCAGAGGTATCTGTGGTGTAGCCCAGCAAGGACTCCAGAGGTCTACCCATGGCAATCCTGGGACACCTGGCACCCAAAGCTAGACTCTCCCTTCTGTGCCAACACCCCTCCTGACTATGTCAAAGTGGTCCAGTCTCCCAACCCATCACTCCAGCCCTGCCCTGCTCTCTGCCACATGCCTGAGCAGAGAGCTCTGTGGCTGAGAAAATCTGACTTGGACCAGGCAGCACCAGCCCAAGCCCTAGGGAGGAGCAGGAGATGCAAGCCAGGTCTGAGCTGAAAGCTGCCTGGCTCTGTCGACGTGCCTGTGCCTGACAGTGTCTGTGAGGTCTGTGTGTGCCTAAGCTGGTGTGTGTGTACATGTGAACCTGCAGGAGACCTCTCTGAGGAGGTCGAGCGTTGGACTCATGCCTGTGTTGCCAAATGTGATGTGAAGCATGAGCTGGTGGCACTCTGCCATGCCTGAGAAGATCCAGTGAGGCTTCAAGACTTGGGGTTTCCATAGAGAGGTTAAATCAATGCAGAGAAAACAAATAATTCATCTGCCTCCACCAGTCTCCATGGGAGGAACAAATTAACATCACAAAGGGCTTCATAGCCACATGGGGCTGGAGACTGGAGCTGAGTTCAGTCCTCTGTCTCCCATAGTACATAACCCCTTGGTGATGCCTTCCCCTCCACTTCAAAGCTCACTGAATATCATTTCTTTCTACTGAGGAAGGAGGTGTTTTGAACAGTGGGGCTCTTAAGCAGGCATCAGTGCCATGCCTGGCTGTTCAATCTTGTGCTGCCCAGGTGGTGAAAGTTTAATTGGGTTGTGATTTTTTGGACAAGACAACCAGCCACGATGCTGTTTAGTGTAGTAGTAGATGAATAGCCTCACTTCCCCATGGGCATCCTGGGGGGGGAGGGGGGGAAGAAAAGAAAAGAAAGGAAAAAAAAAAAAAAAAAGGAAAATCTCATTAAAATAATTATTTTCTACTTTTTAAAATTAAAAACAAATATATATATTCATGTCCCACATGATGATTTTCAGATATTTATGACCAAAAGATAGCAATGGCTTTTCAACTAAATAATGCCTTGGAAAGAAGGTCACACACACACACACACACACACACACACACCTGGTTCTCTCTAGGATCAGCTAGAATCAACTTACAGGGTGGAACTGCCTTTGGCTCTTGCCTGGTAGCTGAATGTAGGAGGTTAGAAGAACAAGCACAGTCTTAGGAGGTCGTTCTGTGTGGCAGTAGAAATACCAGATGTCAGGGTTCCAGATGGAGTTGCTGCATTAAGTGGCAGGAGGGATGGTTATAACTGCCAGCTGTTTGTCAAAATGCACAATTTTCTAAGGATAAAATGATGTCTGTATTGATTTCTGTCTCTGGTCTCTCACTCTGTTCAAAGGGATCTGCTGGAAGCTGGGGAAGCACCAACCTGCTCTATTGTGGCCAGCAGGTCAAGGGAGGGGATTCTGCTGCTCTTTTCTGCTCAGTGAGACTTCACCTGCAGTGCTGTGTCCTGCCCTGGAGTCTTCATCACAGAAAAGACAGGGGCTTGCTGGAAAGAGGTCCTAGGACAGCTGTCCAGAGGGCTGGAACACCTCTGCTGTGAGGACAGGCTGAGAAAGTTGGGGTTATTTAGAAGCCTGGAGCCTGGTCTTCTCCAGGCTCTAAATAAACCCAGGCCTGGAGGCCTGGAGCCTTCTCTTCTCCAGACAGATCTTATTGCAGTCTTCCACTCCTGAAAGGTGTCTGTAAGAAAGATGGGGACAGACCTTTTAGTAGGGCTTATTGTGACAGGGTAAAGGGTGATGGTTTGAAACTAAATAAGGGAAGATTCAGACTAGATACAAGGAGAAAAGGTTTTACACTGAGAGTTTCGAAATAGTGGCACAGGTTGCCCAGAGAAGAGGTAGAAGCTTCAGTTCTGGCAACATTCAAGGTCAAATTGGACAGAGATCAGAGATGGGGGCAGACCTTTTAGTAGGGCTTATTGTGACAGGGTAAAGGGTGATGGTTTGAAACTAAATAAGGGGAGATTCAGACTAGATACAAGGGAAAAAAAAGGTTTTACACTGAGAGCTTGAAAACAGTGGCACAGGTTGCCCAGAGAGGAGGTAGAAGCTTCAGTTCTGGCAACATTCAAGGTCAAATTGGACAGAGATCTGAGCAACCTGATCTAGTTGAAGATGCATCTGTTCACTGCAGGGAGTTGGACTAGGTGGCCTTGAAAGGCTCCTTCCAACCCAAATCATTCTACAATTCCATGATACTAAGAAGGTTTGCAAGTGTGGAAGTTTTTTCAGGTCAGAGTTTTCTGTCCATGCACATCACTGGGAAACTTCTATGACTCCATCAGCAATTATTCTGCCTTGTAGTCTGGAGAGGATGCAAAGAAATTTAAGTTGGGGGCACTCAGTACATTTTTGGGCAAAAAATGTCCTGGAGTCACAGAATTGCAAAATCACAGAATGTCATGGGCTGGAAGGGTCCTCAAGAGCTCATCCAGCCCAACCCTCCTGCCAAAGGAGGATATCCTGTAGCATATCACACAGAAACACATCCAGGTGTGTTTTGAACATCTCCAGAGAGGGAGACTCCACAAACCCCCTGGGTAGCCTGTTCCAGTGTTCTGCCACACTCACAGGAAAAAAAATCCTCCTCATGTTTAAATGAAACATCCTCTGCCTCAGCTTCCACCCATTGTGGTATTGTCCTGGCATTGGGCATCACCCAGCAGAGCCTGGCTCCATCCTCCTGGCATTCACCTGTTATAAACATTGATGAGGTCAAAATGAGGTCAAAACCCCCCACCCCCAAACAATAAATCCCACTCTTTTATGTTAAGTGCTGTTTTGTTAGACACTGATCCAGAGTGAGTCAGGCACTTAAAATTGTATCAGAGGAAAAAAAAAAAAAAAAAAAAAAAAGAAAANTTATAAGAGAAAAAAAAAAAAAAAAAAAAAGGAAAAGAAGCAGGTCTGATTGTTTCTGAACATCATTTACAAACCCAAGTCATGCCAAGGTTGGATAGGCCTTGAGAAACACAAGTGCAAGTTACTGGTGTCCCCCTCAAGAATTCTTAGAAAGGAGCTGCTTGCACTCAGCTGAGGTAATTCATAGAATCACAGAATGGTTTAGGTTGGAAGGGACCTCGAAGATCATCCAGTTCCAACCCCCTGTCATAGGCAGGGACACCTCCCACTAGTACAGGTTGCTCAAGGCCTCATTCAGCCTGGCCTTGAACACCTCCAGGGAGGTTGTGGAGCACAGAATCACCCAATGTGATCATTGATGGGTGACTGTGCTCCACAGCCTCCCTGGGCAACCTGTGCCAGTGCCTCACCACCCTCACTGCAAACAACTTCCTCCTAACATCCAGTCTAAATCTCCCCTCTGCCAGTTCAAACCCATTGCCCCTTGTCCTGTCATTGCAAGACCTTGTCAATAGTCCCTCCCCAGCCTTCCTGTAGCCCCNCCTCCCTTGCCCTGCTGGCCACACTGCTCTTGCTGCAGCCCAGCATTCGATTGCTGTCTGGGCTGCACTCACACTGCAGGCTCATGTTGAGCTTTTCATCACTTCAGACCCCCAGGTCCTTTTCCTCAGTGCTGCTCTTAGCTGTTCACCACTCAGCCTGGAGTTGTGCTTGGGATTGTGCCTACCCAGGTGCAGGACCTTACACTTGGCCTTGTGTAAGGACCTTACACTTGTCATGAGGCTGCCCTGGGCCCACCTCTGCAGCCTGTCCAGGTCCCTCTGGATGGATCCCTGCCCTCTAGCAAGTCAACTGTGCCCTGTAGTGTTGGTTCCTCTCCTCATGCAAGCACTTTAGAGCCACCTCCCCTTTCCTAAACGACCTACAGTGCCTGCAGAGAAAGCCTGGTGGCCAAAGCTGACACTTCTTGGGTCCATCCTGAAAACAGTCTTTAATCTGACTACAAATGGACCTCGGAATCGAGGCTGTGGTGTCTCCACCTGGAGCACCTATGGCTAAAGCTCCATTTATATGAAGCAGGCATCTATTGGGCATTGATTCCATGGTTGTCTGCAGCCATCCAGCAGTCAGACATGCTCCTCACTGGAATTGGAAAGCAAGCTGGGAGCTAATGCATGCAAATGATTAACTGCATATGTAAATGAGATGGCCAGATTGAAAGACCCTGGATTTCTCCAGGCTAACTAGAAAATCACATTGTAGGCTAATTTTTTTTTTCCTTGCCCCAGAAAAACCTTCAATACAAATTTTGGTTGTGGGGAGGAGTCAGTCAAGTTTCATAATTGATTGCATTTTGCTTTGGCTTAAAACAGCTCTAAGAAAACTTACTTAAATTAAACTGGAAACCATTAACACCTCATTTTCATTCAGGCATTGTAATGAAAAGTATTTTCCCAGGAATAGCCTTAATTAAACTCCTCCATTTTCTCTCTTTTTTTTTTTTTTCCATAGATACCAGCCATTCCTCCAGCTAGATCCAACCCCTGAAACTGTAGCCAGCCCAAAGCTTTGTATATTGTTGAGCATGAAGAAATTAGTTGAAAGAGAATTTGCCTGACTTGATTATTGTTTGGTTTTGGTTTTTTTTTTTTTTTTTTACTTACTTTGGGTCAGTTATGAGGCAGCACAAAGCAATTTTACACCTTTTAACTTCATGTCAGCTGGCATGGTCTGTCACAATGTGCTGATTGACAAGGCCTTGCTCATCTGTCATAGCTGCTGTGCAGCAACAGTGAAAAGTGTCATTGTTCCTAGGAGGGTGTCCCATTCCTCACTGTTGCCACTGGAAAGTGTTGCTGTAGAAGCATAGAAGCAAAGAATCAGTCAGGGTTAGAAGGGACCACAAGGATCATCCAGTTCCAACTCCCCTGCCATGGGCAGGGACACCTCACACTAGATCAGGCTGGCCACAGCCTCATCCAGCCTGGCCTTAAACACCTCCAGGGACCTGGCTTCCACCACCTCCCTGGGCAACCCATTCCAGGCTCTGACCACTCTCATGGTGAAGAACTTCCTCCTCATATCCAGTCTGAATCTCTCCACCTCCAGCTTTGCTCCTATCACTACCTGACACCCTAAAAAGTCCCTCCCCAGCTTTTTTGCAGGCCCCCTTCAGATGCTGGAAGGCCACAAGAAGGTCACCTGGGAGCCTTCTTCTCTCCAGACTGCACAGCCCCAACTCTTTCACTATTTCTGTCCTCACAGCAGAGCAGCTCCAGCCCTCTGATCATCCTTGTGGCCCTTCTCTGGACCCACTCCAGCATCTCCACATCTCTCATGTAATAGAGGCTCCAGAACTGGATGTAGTACTCCAGGTGGGGTCTCACCAGAGTTGAGTAGAGGGGAAGAATCACCTCCATCATCCTGCTGGCCACACTTCTGCTGATGCAGCCCAGGCTCTGGTTGCTTTCTGGGCTGCAAGTGTACACTGCTGGCTCATGTTGAGCTTCTCATCCACCAGCACTCCCAAGTCCCTCTCTTCAGGGCTGTTCTTCAGCCAGTCACTGCCCAGCCTGGATTTGTGCTTGGGATTGCCTCAACCCAGCTGCAGGACCTTACACTTGGTCTTGTTGAACATCATGGGGTTGGTTAGTGCCCACCACTCCAGCCTGTCTATCTCCCCCAGTCCTATCACTACCTGACATCCTAAAAAGTCCCTCCCCAGCTTTCTTGTAGGCCCCCTTAAGATACTGAAAGGCCACAATAAGGTCACCTGGGAGCCTCTTCACCCCCAGACTGAACAGCCCAAACTCCCTCAGTCTCTCAATTTGTATTGTGATGTGTCCCACAACTGCCTGCACAACAGAGGCACTATCAATGAAACACCCCAGTAGGTCCCACTTACCCTGGGAAAGGCAGGGAGTGACATGCTTAAAGACTTAACAGGTGGAATTTTCAGATTGTCTCTGCCACACAGTAACTCAACTATCACAGGCTAACCTCTTTTATATATATATATAGATAGATAGATAGATAGATAGATAGATAGATAGATAGATATAGATAGATAGATATATAGATATATAGATATATAGATATATAGATATATAGATATATAGATATATAGATATATAGATATATAGATATATAGATATATAGATATATAGATATGTGTGTGTGTGTGTGTGTGTGTGTGTGTGTGTGTGTGTGTGAAAAAAAAACAAACAAACCCAGCTGGAGTATTCCCAGCACCTTGTGGGTTTTTTCACAAACTGTCTGCTAAATGGTTTTGATTTGTTTGTTTTTGGGTTTTTGTTTTTCTTTAGATCAAGGAAGACAGAAGGGGGAGGAAAGGAAAAAAAAGAGATTGTAAGGAGGAGGTGGCAGGATACACATCAAAATGAGAATGAGACTCACTTCCCTCTCTGCACCTTTTACACCCAAGGGCTATACTTGAGGAGATATGCATAAGGTAGCAAAGTGTCACCAAACAAAGTGTCAGTGAGAAATCCACCTAGAGTAAATCCTGTGTGATCTGCTCTAGGTGATCCTGCTCTGGCAGGCAGGTTGGTGTAGATGATAGAATCATAGAATCATAGAATGGTAAGGTTGGAAGGGACCTCAAGGATCACCCAGCTCCAACTCCCTGCCATAGGCAGGGACACCTCCCACTAGTACAGCTCACTCAAGGCCTCCTCCAATCTGGCCTTGAACACCTCCAGGGAGGGAGCATCCACAACCTCCCTGGGCAACCTGTGCCAGTGTCTCACCACCCTCACTGCAAACAACTTCCTCCTAACATCCAGTCTAAATCTCCCCCCTGCCAGTTCAAACCCATTGTCCCTTGTCCTGTCATTACAAGACCTTGTCAATAGTCCCTCCCCAGCCTTCCTGTAGCCCCCTTCAGATATTAGAACGCTACTATCAGGTCTCCTGGAAGCCTTCTCCAGGCTGCAGAGCCCCAACTCTCTCAGCCTGTCCTCACAGCAGAGCTGCTGCAGCCCTCTCAACATCTTTGAGACCTCCTCTGGACCCGCTCCAACACTTCCATGTCCTTCCATGATCTCTAGAGGTCCCTTCCAACCCTCCACCATCCTGTGATTGTGTGAATGCCCAAGGAGGGATTCACAGAACACAGAATCTTCTATGGCTCCATCAGTGAATGTTGTGCTTTGCAGTCTGGAGGGGATGCAAAGAAACTTAAGATGGGGGCACTTAGTACATTTTTTGGGCAAAAAATGTCCTGGAGTCACAGAATTTCAAAACCACAGAATGTCAGGGGCTGGAAGGGACCTCAAAAGATCATCCAGTCCAACCCCCTGCCAGAGCATCATCACCTAGAGCAGATCACCCAGATCTAAAGCAGGGTCCTCTAGAGCAGGCTGCACAGGATCATGTTCAGGTGGGTTTGGAATCTCTCCAGACAAGGAGGCTCCACAACCTCTGTGCACAGTCTGCTCCAGAGCTCTGCCACCCTCACAGCAAAGAAGTTTTTCCTCATGTTCAAATGGAATTTCCTCTGTTCTAATTTGCACCTATTGGCCCTTGTCCCATCTCTGGGCACCACAGAAAACAGTCTGTCCCCAACCTCTTGACACCCACCTTTCAGATATTCATAAGCATTGCTAAAGTCCTCTCTCAGACTTCTCTTTTCCAGGGTTAGGGATACCCCTAGGACCTGGGTAACCATGGTCACTCTTGTGCTGCTGAGCCCCAAACTGCAATGGTTGGGTGTGCATTTTAAGGTAAATGGTGACCAGACTTGAGGCAAATTCTTGATTTGGAGCTTTCATCTCCATCATTTTAATCTATTTAATGAAGAAGGACCAGGAATCAAGCTCCACACATCTATCATTCAGGGCAGTTGACATCTGGACTTGTCCCATCCTTGCAAAAGGTGGATGGTGCAGAGTCCCTGTGGCCTGATCCTTGGGACAGCCAAACCATCCTGGTCACTCTTTCCTTCTTTGTGCTTCAAAAAAGTCTAGGCCAGCCACTGCAAAAGGGCTGCAATACCCAAGCCCCAGAATTTTGGTGGATTGGACATGTAGGGATTGGACTACATGGCCCTTAAAGGTCCCTTCCAACCCAAGCTATTCTCTGCCTCTGTGGAAGATGCTCAGTGTTTCACCACTGCCCCTTCCCTGACACTCTCTCCCTGGAGTCTGTCTCGCTCCCTGCCCCCCTCTGCCTGTCTCTTGGAGAGGGAGGAGGAGGAGGTAGATTATTACACAATGTTTTTGTTCCACTGATGGTTTCCCTCTGCCAGTTGGAACAGGCTGCTCATAAATTGCAGCTTTCTGGAGGGGTTTCAGGAGTTTTGCATTCTTAGATCATTGTCTCTTCTCCCTGGGAATAATGAGGGTAGGAAGGAGCTGCTCCAAAAATGCCATGTGCTACAAGGGCATTTCTTTAGGACGGGGACTACTCAGGGAGGCAGAGGGAGTCTCCCCCAACCACTCAGCTTGCAGCCTGGGTAGCTCAGGAAGCAACTCAATGGGAAGCAGGAATGCTGCTAGCAGGGCTCTGTGAAGATCTCCAAAGGTCAGTTCCTTCCCAGCACCCCAGAAAGGTAGTTAGAACTATTATCCTCTGATTAGAAGGTGGAAAATGAGATGTGGGATGCCCCATGCTGTGGCTGCCCAGCCTGAGATACAGCTGAGGACCTTCTGTACTTTCAGATGTGAACACCTTGGCATGCTCAGCATGTCCCTTGCCACTCTGGAAGCTGCTGGGACTGGACTTTTAGGTGAAAGCCAGTCCTGTAGGTGAATTAAAATTGGAAACCTGTTTTAAGGCTTCTAACCTGATCAGACAGATCAAGTTCTTAATGCAATTAAACTCATCCTGTGAAACCAGCAGCTTGTCAGACTGCCCTGCTCCCTCTGCCACATTGCCAATTCCAGCCCAAGCTTCAGTGACTTCGGCAGGTGGTTTCCCAAGGGCTAGGTCTTACTGTTTGCTTGTCAGCATGGTTCCTGGCATGGTGTTGGCCCAGATCAGCCATCACTGACTCAACCAACCAGCAGGTTTGGCTCAGGAGTCAGTATAATCCAGTGACCATTTCGGATCCTGGGGCAGATTTGTAGATTCACAGAGTGTTTGAGGTTCCTTTATATGCTTTCTCTCCCCCCAGAGCCCCACCTTGCACAAGTACACCAACCTCCACAGAACCCTGCACTGTAGCTTGGAGTCCCTGGAGTCTTCCTATATCCCAAAATTAATTCCCAGAAGATTCCCATGATCATTCTTGGGCCCAAGGTGAAGCTAACCTCTATAGGTGTTAGAGACTCCTTTCCCTCTTTCTTAAGTATAATCCTTTGAGACACCTGATGGGTGGACAGAAGACAGGCACCAGGTGTTTTTTAACAGGCAGCAGTCTCACAATTCCTTCTGAGAGCTCTTTTAGAGCACTGGGATAAATCTCATCTGCTTTCATGCATGTAAATGCATTTAATGTCACTCAATAGTCCCTAAACTTTTTCTTCTCCCACTGCTGCCAACTCTCTTTCCCAAGGACTGTTCATAGAATCATAGAATGGTAAGGTTGGAAGGGACCTCAAGGATCATACAGTCCCAACCCCCTGCCATAGGCAGGGATACCTCCCACTAGTACAGCTCACTCAAGGTCTCAGCCAACCTGGCCTTGAACACCTCCAGGGAGGGAGCAGCCACAACCTCCTTGGGCAATCTGTGCCAGTGTCTCACCACCCTCACTGCAAACAACTTCCTCCTAACATCCAGTTTAAATCTCCCCTCTGCCAGTTTAAACCCATTGCCCCTTGTCCTGTCATTGCAAGACCTTGTCAATAGTCCCTCCCCAGCCTTCCTGTAGCCCCCTTCAGATACTGGAAGGCTACTATCAGGTCCTCTCAAAGCCTTCTCTTCTCCAGGCTGCAGAGCCTCAACTCTCTCAGTCTGTTGCTAAGCTTGGAGCAAGCCTCACCATATGCAGAAGCTTGGAGCAAGTCTGCTTTACATAAATTGAGGTTAAAAAAAAGGCATTCAACCTTTTCCATAATCATTCATTGTTAAGCTATGCCCTCATCCAACAACCCACTCACATTTTCCCTGCAGTATGCTGTTAAAACACTTGCAACCCCCCTTTCTCTTACTCTTATATCCCTGGCCAGTCTTTGCTCCAGCTGCTGTCTAGCTCTTCTGCTTTCATTCCTAAGTACCCCAGTGATGTCTTTGCACTTTCCTTTCATTTCCTTGCCTTATTTCCATTTCTTGTGTGCTCCCTTTTAACAGCTTAGCTCACTAAGAAGCGTTTTAATTAGCCAAGCAGGCTTTGTGCTGAAATTCCTGAATTTCATATGCAAGGGCCAGGTTTGTTCCCAAGCTCTGAATAAGGTTTCTTTTTTAAAAAAAAAAAAAAAAAAAAAAAAA